>CM036586.1:139261263-139763763 GCA_020745705.1 Hemiprocne comata
ATCACGTTCTCTCTGAGCACGTGGGCACAGAGGGATTTAGTGGGAAATGGGAGCAGATTCAGCTCCGGTGCACCAGGGCACATCTCCCAGGCTACAAATAATCCACAGGTGGACATCTATGCTATCTGTATGCATCTATGTGTATAGGTGGACATGCAACTAACTCTGGAAGCTCAAGATAGGCCACATTTTTCTTCTTTTGTTCAATCATTAGAAATATTTGAAATTAAATGTAATTTATCTTGTGAAGGCATTTTAGTAATTCTTCCATCTTTCTATCTTTAGGCTACTAGATTTTAATTTTCCTTGAACAGCTGTGTTTGCAACTCACAGCTTTGCTGCAGTTTACTAGCATACTCTGCTTTGTAAATGTGGCAAGTGAGGAACAGAATTTCTCTCTCTCTCTTTTAAAAATATTTTTAAATGAATTTAATTAGTCTTTCAAATCTGTTTTGTTCTATATCCTGGATAAAGGCAACTCTGCACTCCCTTTAAAATGTATTTATATGGAGAAGTCCTATAAATATTCATCTGCATGTAGAAAGTTAATAGCTAATAATTCATCATGGTTAATAACCCATAACAGAGGACATGCAAACAATGGCCTGTAGGTTACATCTGTGGTTCATGTCTGCTCAACAGCAACTGATGCAAAATGGACTCAGCTGATCACAGTAACTTATTTATAGTATATCCAAAAGGTTTTATCTGAACTTTTGCCATCTGGTTGACAGGCAAAATGCCAACTTTTTACATTATTGAGGTTAGACTGAAAAAACTTGGAAGTTTTGTTTTCTTCCTCCTGTTTTTCTGTCAGAAGAACCCCAAATAGCTGAGAACAAGATCTGTTAATACACAGGACAAGAAAACAAAAAGGCAACTGGTAGCTTTTTATCTTACTATCAGCATTTGGTATTACATTCTGAGAGGCAACACAGAAAAATAAAACCAGCATGAAATTTAATTTACAAGAAAGATGCAGGAAAATCTTTCAACCTTTTATACATTATATTTCTCAAGAGGAATTTCATCACCACTGTGGTATGTGGCACTGACTCTGCTGCCGAGTTCTCACACCACTACAGCAGTCTTAAAGATAGTGCCTGACTGCTGTAATTCTTGACAAATTTTAAGACATGAAAAAATATCAGTAGGCACACCATTTATTTGAGTGCTTTTTCACCAAGTATTGTCAAAGGGTATTCTTCTGTGTTTCAGTGTGAAAAGATGATAAAAGTATGTTAGAGAGTTTACTCTTCACTAAGAAGTTGCACTCTATGAAAAGAAAAGGACAGCTTTAATGCTTTTAGAAGCAGAATGTTCTTAATCAGCACATGCAATTAAAAGAAAGGCACAGAAAATCTGGTAGACTTTAGAGAGTGAATATCACTGTTTCCAGGAATTTTTGCTGATGTATTACAGATTTCTTTTTGCATTAAATTATTTTCGTTATCATGTAGTATGTCACCATTAAGAGTAAACCACTTGAACTCTAAGCATAGAAAAAATTGATTCAGTCTTGCAATCAAAATTTGAAAAGAAATAAAGGGGAAAAAGTGATTTGGGTTCCAGAGCTGTTTGAAGGTTTGATTTAATAAAAAGTGCTCTCTAGCTTAAGAAGTGGGGGTTGCATATTCCTTTTGAAGACTCATATTGCTTCTCTCACAGTTCTTAAAAATCATAACATTGATGTGATTTGAGACACAAGGTACACCTCCTAGAACAATTCCTATAAAACTGACTATTTACTCAAAGATAACCACCCCAGTTGTGCACTAATACGTTTGAGAAAAAATTTTCCAGCCTGTTATCAGAGAAATTAATGTATTCGCAGCCCCCCCTCAAAAAAAAAATATTCAGAAAACCATTTAAGTGAAATAAGTTTTTTCTGTATTAATCTTTTGATAGTCTTGACTGACACACTATTTCGTGACAATAACTGAAAGCTAAAGCCGAGCTAAGGTTTTCTGAGTTAGACTTAACCTTTCTGTCTACTTGACATTATTTAATGTGATGCTCTGGAGTATTAAACATACTTCTGTCAATAAATTCAGGAATATAAATCAAAGAATGGTCTTTACCTTGGAAAGTAGCATCCAAAAAGAATAATTACACTTATCTACTAGCACATCATCCTAGAATAGAAATTATTTTGGAGCATTTTTTACCTGGATGTAACATGATTCAGACTTCTTAAACTATTCAGGAGAAGTCTCTCTTTGTTCTTATTTAGAAGGAAAAATAATTAGTATTTACATTCAGGAGGTGAGTATTATGTACTTGTATAAAAGGAGTCAAGAGAAATTTGTAAAACACCAACAGCTGAACAAACAGCAAGTAGAGAAAGGAGAAAACACCTATTAAGCTCAGGAGGTGAGGAAGCCCTAGATGAGCAAGCAAGCTCTTTACCATCAGCTGGTGAATAGCAACATATTCCCACCTGAGTTATCATCCTATGCCTTAAAGCTGACATTAGAGTATTTTAAAATAATATGTCTGAAGTACTGGAGAAAAAGAAGGCCACGACAGCTGATAAACCTGCCGTCTGATACTATTATACATTTTAAATCCCTTGATATAAAATGAAGCTCACTAGAAGAACCATAGCAGGCTGTTTAATTTTGTAGACCAATTCCTTGAAAAGCTAGAAAAACTTAAGTTTGTTGCTGCAAAAAACCTCAGAGAATGTAAAACTGCACTTTGGACAGCCAAATCCTGGCATCTTCCAGTAACACAAGCCCCCAGTAAACATACATAGGTAGTAAAGTTTCCTGATGCTGTGAGACAACATAAGACAAAATAGAAAAAAAGATCCCTGAAAACAAATCTGTATTTTTCTTGGGTCCTTGATGGGGAAGCAAGTCAAACTTTGCATGAATATACCTGATCTTGACTTTCACCTTAAAGGTGTCTGGAAAGTGTTTCCTTTCTAAATTGGATCAGCAATATGGAGAAGCCAGAGGAAAGTAGCTTATTAACAATGGTAGAGTGAACTGCAGCTTCTCTGTATTATACTGTAGTCCTGCCTTCTGAGTTCATTGTACATCTGCGAAGTTTTAGAAACAAGTGGGTAACAGTTGTCCACAGAGACAAAACAGAGAAACTAAGCACATGTAACGTGGACTGGTAAAAATAATCAAGCTGAGTAGCTGTACTTACCAAGAGTGACTCCTAAAATGTACCCATTTCTGTTGTAAATGATTGTGGTGGGCTGACTGTGGCTGGCTGCCAGATGCCCACCCAGCCACTCTCTCATTCTGCCTCCTCAGCAGGATGAGGGAGAAAATAAGATTAAAAAGCTCACAGGTCAAGATAAAGACAGGGAGATCTGTTTGCTCTGCATGAGTAGAACAGAGTTGACTTAAAGAAAATTTATTTAATTTATTCTCAATTAAAATAGAACATCATGCTGAAAAAGACAAACAAATAAAAACAACACCCTCCCCAGAGCCCTCCTTTTTCTCCATGTTCAACTTCACCCTCTAAATACTGACTGCTCTCCCTCCACCCTCAAACTGTGCAGGTGATGGGGAATGGGGGCTGTGGTCAGTCCATAACAGCTCCTCTCTGCCTCCCCATCCTCCTCTTTTCCCATTCTCCAGGGTAGCTCCTTCCCATGGGCTGCAGTCCTTCAGGGCATGTCCCCCTTCTTCAGCATGGCTCTCCTCACAGGCTGCAGTGTGGATACCTGCTCCAGCATGGTCTCTTCCAGGGGCTGCAGAGGAATCTCTTTTCTGTTTCTGGAGAACCTCCTCCTCTCCTCCTTCTCTGACTTTCATGTCTGCAGGGCTGTTTTTCATGCTCATCCCCTCACCCCTCACTGACTGTGCAGCCTTTTCCCTTTCTGACACAGGCTTTCCCTGAGGCGCCGCCATCTTGGCTCAGCCATGCCCTGTGGGGAGTCAGTAGGAGTTGGCTGGAACTGGCTGTGCCTGGCACAGGGCAGACCTGGCCACTCCTCAGAGAGGCTCCTTCAGCCCCCGGGGCGTCGGCCCCTGGGCACCAGCACCCTGTACACTGCTTCAACCAAAATTTCAGTGCAGCTAAAGGTGGGGACAAAGCAGATATGGCCTGCACTGAAAAACAGGAGAAGCCAATCGCTTCCCTTACAAAACTCACTGGAAAAATTGTGTCACTGCATGCCTTGAGACCAATTCTGTAACATCACCACATGGCTATGTGTCAGTCAGCATCACTGCAGTTGCCACTGAAACAGAAACCCTGTCTGTATCACTATGTCAAAAGTACTTAAGGGAGCAGGATAATAGAGTAAAGAAACATCAGGAAAATGGCTCATGGAGAAAGGTTAAAATCATACAGGCCAAGTGATCTTACACAAGTTCAATGCACATCATCCCATTCAAAAAGATTGCACAAAATTTACTTGGCAGCTTCCAATTTAGTGGACTTTTAAGCAGCAGAAAGGATTTCAATTTTATGAATATTATGTTTTTTCAACCAGCTGTATAAGATTATTCTAAACCATCTGGCAGCCATTGTGTGTAATTTACTGTGTTTGAAATTAAAGAATTGGACTGCAGGCCAACTTTTTGTGCTATCCAGTGTGTCTTCACTAGGTGTCTGCGCTATCCAATGCCATCAATGTGTTTTCTACACAGTGCCAACAGAAGAACAGGAAGCTATTTTAATTTTACATTGATGATGGAAAAAATCCATGTTTTATGAAATCCTTTTAAAAGTATTTTACTTGTGCATTTTGATTTACAAAATCAAAATAATGCACAAGTACATTATAGGTACTTTATTGTACAAAATGTATTCAACTTATTTGTATTTCAGATAAGAAGCTGCAGCACAGAAAGAGATTTGTCTCAGAGCTGCAGTGAAACCGTGCTGGGGTCAGAAATAGCGTGTGCAGATCTGACACCTGACTTTGTCACTTGGCATCTCAGCAATGAGGTCCCCTCCCACACCACTCCCTCTGTCCTTGGAAGAGGTGCAGAAGAGCTGCCTTCTGCTGCAGGGATGTGACAGCTTCTACTCAACAATGTGCAGAGTATTTATTCATGTCTGTAGCTGTGTGTGCAGTGGTTGCAAGTTCGGTAAGGGAGGTAAGAGTACCAACAGAGAAAGGGGATGAAAGAGGATCTTTTTTTCAGGTAGAATATTCATGTTGCCAATGCTGCATTGCCTAATAACCCTGCTTGAGTTACTGAATGCCTTAAGATGGATGCAAATCAGTAATGGATACTATTTCAATAAATGACGTGCAGCCCAAATCACAGACAGAGGCTCAACACACCTAGAAACCATACTGCAAGCTTGTGTGAGACCTTACCTTGCACGTTCAATTTTTGTGCCACTGCACTTAGAGAATAAGGGAAACTGGCTTCTTACTGGCTTACTTTTACCTGCAAAAAATCTGACTGTAAAGTCTGACACCTCTGGCATTTCAGATACCTGTTCTTCTGGCATTAAGGCAGCCGTGCTTTCCCACGTAACAGTGTTGAAAGGCTGGGTTTAATATATTTCTCCCTATTGGCAGAAAAGTCACCTTAGGGAAACCCTGGTACTTCTGGCAATTTTATTGGACATCTGCTCAGTTTCAGGCACATAATAGTGATTAGGCTGCTATATCATCCTTATAACACACATTTGAAGATACTGTTTAATACATGAACTAAAATCTGACAGTTGAACTGCAGCACGCTCATGCTCTTTTGCAAACTGAACCTACTGAATGAAAGAATAACAAAACAGAACACAGCAGGTTTTCCTCTGTCAAAGTTGTTGAGTTTTTTGAGGTATTTCAACATTTATTCTAATTTAGGAATTGGTTTTCTCCTCTCAGAAAGTGATTTAGAGCAATTATATTAACAGTCTTATTGGTGTAGCTGGCCAAAACAACTATATGTACTCAAAGAGAAATGTCATCATTTTGCTAATAAATATTTTTAAAACGTCTTTACAACTTCACTTTTTCACTTCACAAGTTGGTAATCCTTAAATAAGAAATCTGGTTTTGTCTATTTAATCTTAGTTCCTGCCTATATATTTTTCTTTAATTTAAGAAGAATCTACTAAGCTATGCTTTATCTGATGATTGTTCAATGTAAAAGACTCCTGTAGAGCAGAAGCCTTCTATGGGACCAGGTACTTTTTGTACCTGACCTAGAGGTTCTTGGCTTTAATGATCAATGTAACAGGAGTACAGAATATGTCCCTAATTCTGTCATTTGCTTAGCATGTCACTCCTTCTTGTTTCAGGAGATAAATGCTCTGAAAAGATCTAAAACTCTTTTTAATTCTGTCTTCAGACTCTCACATAACACTTTATTTTTTACTATGGAGCTGACAGTCTCAGAAGCCAAATCTACAAGTGAATCAGTTTCGTATTTTACTCCCTGTGTGAAACACATAGTATATGATGAGCCAGATTAAAAATGCAGTAAAAATGGAAAAGACTGGCAAAAAGGGTTTGGATAGCACTGCTGCCACAATGCATCTAGTTTAAACTCTAAGTGTGATGCTTCAAAGTTATACTCTCCACCCCCCATTCTTCATCCAAACCTGGTAGAAACAAGTATCTGCCAAAAACTTATATATTCAGTTTATGCAGTTTCCTGACCACAAAGTTCAGCACTAAACCAAAGCTTGCCTCCCTCATCCAAGGACAAACTATTTTCAGTTTCACTCTTAATTCCATTCACTGTCCAGAAGAAGAAACAGTCTTTCATTCCCTGAAAAACAGTCCTGAACACCCACAGGGAGCATGGCTATTACTGGTATAAGAGGTAGTAAGAGATGAAAGTCCCCATTTCACCCTGCTAAATCCACCATTGCACTATGGTGATGTGACAGGAAAACAGCCAAATACCTGCCACTTTTATCCTGCTGAAGTGCTGAAACCAAGATTAGAGTTATATAAGGTTATAAAATGGGAATTCAACTTGCGAAGGGAGAAAAATCTCTCATTTCCCTTCCTTATTAAAACCACTGCTCATGCAGCTAAATTGCATTGCTGTAGCATGAGCAAAGAACACAGAGAAGCCAAGTCGTCAGAACTGTAACTTTTAACCACACAGAGTCTTACAGGAACACACTCCAGGTGATCTGTGTGCACCTGAGAATTTCTGCCTACCATAAAACTGCAGAGCACACATCCTAGCCTTGTTAAAACTTGATCAGACCTTTATTATGTTCTGGGTATATTTGTACAGTGTTCAAACTTTTTTTCTATTTCTGCATAAGTCTCTGAAGCACAGACTGAAATTGTATTTAAACCTGCCTGTGTGCAAGATGAGCACAGCAGGATTGCTCAGGTATTCACTGTAGAAAAGCTTACCGTAAAAGAGAGGCCGGCATTTCAAAGAGAGGCTGCCCTCCTCCACACACACAGGGAAGATCCCACAAAAGCATCAGCTGTCTAATTCTGCAGACTTCTCCAATACACTAAATAAGCAGAGAACAGAATAAACTTAAAGAAAATCAGAGATACCTTTTCTATCACTTTCTTCACAGTCAACACATTAAAGCTGCCACAGTAAATGTCAAACTACAAGCTGAAATCAGGGAGACCACACTGTCCTTATTTTTGAGTTAAAGTTGTGGAAACAGGTGAAATCTCTACTGGGCCAAGGGCACCAGCCTCACAGCTTGGAACTGGGAAGCTCCAGTTGTTCTCCAACCCCACAGCATGATCCTAAAGTCCACTTGGTCCTGAACAAAGGGAGTAAGGGATGGATGCTCCAGCCTCTTCAGCCAAGGCACAGGAAAATTTGTAAGAGCAAAGTGAAAGCAAAGATACATCAGCTAGGTCTGAGCTCTTCCAAATTATGGCAGTACTAATGTCTCACAGGAAGAGAAGTTCCATGTCCTCAAAAAGAGCTGTAATAGGTGAGAAGAAGTGGAGTAAAAGCAGCTGAGGTATTCAACATCTGCTTTTGCTTTGGGAACAAGAGTATGGCTTGCTTGGAAAAGTATGGTCTCCTTGACAGCCTGTCTGTGTAGGGTAGAGAGAAATATGCACGGTGTAAGCTGGGAAAATATTGATTGAATCAACTGTTTTGCCAGCTGGAGTTCAAGAATATCAGACAGAGATGAACAGAAGGCATCCTTGAACCTATTCTTCCATCCAACAGGAGACAGGAACTTTTGTACTAGGAAGACAATGAATTAGTGTTGTAGATTTTACTAAAGAGCAAATAAGAAGTGGTTGGTAGAGTGAAACCTTGGGACTTAATAAGCTTAAACATGCAAAATCAAACAAGTTACTCTTGCAAAGAAATAAGGAAGGTGGGAAACAGACTAAATCTCTTTAAAAAAAGTGGTGTTACATATTTTGAATTTTTTAAAATGATGGATATTTTGCACTAAAATATATTGCATTTTAGTACTGATGAGCCAATATTCTGACTATAGCCTTCTCCACAAAAAAAAAACAACTTTGAGAAATCTGCTAAAAATAAAGCTTTATTCAGTGGGCTTCCTTTCACTGAGTTTTAAGAGAACGACATGAGAAAATTCAGAGCAATAATTTCCAGTTTTGATACGTATTGTAAAGTGCAGAAATTGATACTGCACACAGCAGCAGTCCAAGATATCACATAACAATAAACGATTGAGGGACTGCAGAAAAAATATTTAGATACTACCTCATTCTGATATAGCATTATTTCAATACCTGCGTTAGCGTTACTGAAGTGCTCTTTCCGTTTCTTTTACTTCGGTGTGGCAACACTCTATATGTCTTTAAACTCATTCAACCAACAAAACCAAGACAGTTGGCTGAATGCTACATTGCATTTAACCCTCCTGACAGGACTAGGGTCAGGCATCCAACAACCACAGCCTAGGGAGCCTCATTATAGCAAATTTAGAGAGCAGATGTTGCTCCAAGCCTTGCAAGACTACGTGTTGCGTTTGGCACACTGTAGTTAAGCAGCTACAGTGGTACATGTATTTTCTCACAGCGGCATAAAGTAGTAATTATATTGGTCTAACTACATGCTAAAAATGAACAACTGAAGCTAAGCTAGGGTGATTAAGTGATCTGAAACCTTGGAAAAGTCCTTGACTTTAATATACTGGGTGAACAGCAGGGGCTTAGAGTAACTCCTTCTGGTTTTTTGGCAGTTTAGGGAATAAGTGTTTAATCACTGCTTTTAAAGTCTTCTTTCTGAAAAGAACAGAGGTTGTGTTTTCAGTAAGACAGTCAGGTTTATTGTATTAACCCTATATTTATCAAATAAAGTACCAGAAAATGAAGAAGAACAAGAATATAAGAATCCTATAGATATAATTTACAACAAGAGGCATTTCTTCACGGGAAAATGTTATGTGTAAAATTATTATTAATTTCTCAAAAAGGACTGGAATTATTATTTAAATCTTTAAAAAGGTAAAATAATCAAATCAATGGGTGTGGAAGAAAAAATTCCATACATAAGACTAAATTAAGATCATACCCAAGTCTAGGAAAAAGTTGCTAGCAAAGAGAAAAGTTTTTGTTACTTTTGGTGAAAGGAGAGGCTGCTGATAATCTGCTGCACTAAAAGGTGGATCTTAATTGGTTTATGCTCAGTTATATGACATAATTGACTCTGGGATGATGAGGTAGGTAACTATCTCAGGAGGATCCTCCTGGTCATGTTATCCTCAAATAATACTAATACTCTGTATTTTGTAAATGAAATACCATATTGAAGATGGTCCCAATTTACCAGTGTACCTGTTGAATGAACAAAGCCTCCAGTCTGAAATGTTTTTGGAAATCATAGAATCATAGAACCACTTGGGCTGGAAGGGACCTTAAAGACCATCTAGTTCCAACCCTGCTGCGTGAGCAGGGACATCTCCCACTAGACCAGGTTGCTCAAAGCCCCATGAAACCTGGCCTTTAACACTTCCAGGGAGGGGGGCAACTACAGCTTCTCTGGGCAATCTGCTACATCTTTATTAATGTAAGTTGTTAAATTCCATTAAGTTACAAAATCACAGACATGTTCAAATAGACTTTTAGTCTTAATTCCTTTTTCATTGCAGAAGACCCGTTTGTCTCTAAAGCTAATATTAGTGAATCATAGAATCATAGAATCATAGAAGAATCATAGAATAAGCTGAGTTGGAAGGGACCCATCAGGATCATCGAGTCCAACTCCTGTCCCTGTATAGGGCACCCCAAGAATCACACCATGTGCCTGAAGGTATCATCCAAATGCTTCTTGAACTCAGGCAGGCTTGGTGCTGTGACCACTTCCCTGGGGAGCTTGTTCCAGTGCTCAGCCACCCTCTGGGTGAAAAACCTTTTCCTGATATCTAACCAAAACCTCCCCTGATTCAGCTTCCTGCCATTTCCCCGAGTCCTGTCATTGGTCACAGGAGTGAGGAGATCAGTACCTGCCCCATCTCTTCCCCTCGTGAGGAAGCCATAGACTTCAATGAGCTCACCCCTCAGCCTCCTCTTCTCCAAGCTGAACAATCCAAGTGACCTCAGCTGCTCCTCATAACACATCCCATCCAGACCCTTCACCATCCTCATGGCTCTCCTTTGGACACTTTCCAATAGCTTGATGTCCTTTTTATATTGTGGTGCCAAAAACTGCACGCAGTACTGAAGGTATCTAGTGATACTATGTAGTGATAGATATGCTTCCTAATTCAGTGATCAGTTTCCATGCTTCTTCATTAAGCTTTATTGCATAATCACCGTCAGGACGTTTTTAACAGTTAGTTCAGTATATAAGATCAATGAAATAGATTTAATGGCTATGCCGTCATCAAAAAGTGAAAGAGTAAATACAAGACATCAGACATAATTCCCCAGGGAAGATCTTATCACTGAAACCTGAGATCATTAGCCCCAGTTTCTAACTCACTCTTTTATACAGAGTATACTGTGTTATGCATTGCATTTTGTTTTGTATCATTAGCTGCAGCTTTCCAAAAGGCAAGCTTTCTTCTCACCTGTCTGGTTTACAAGAAGTAAGCTACTTCTCTTTTCTTCCGATCAAATAAATATATGTTTGTACATCATGACTTTTTTCACTGCTCTCAAATAAGTCTACAGACTTGGCCAGCTGAAGTATTTGGCAATGGTATCTTTAAAGAGCTCTTAAACATGTCTACCTTTAGTAAAGATGTACATGTTTGGTATTTAAAAAATATTAACAATTATTTCTTTAGAAGAGCTTACATAGAAGAGTCATGTTGCTCTGTATTAAATGCAAGCAGAACAAAAGGCTCTTCAGGATGACTTTTCTTTCAAGTAAATAATCTGTAACAGGCAGATGGCATTCAGATTGATTAGTTGCTGTTCCATATGACATACAAGCAAAATAAGGTTCTAGTCCTGTTATATAAACAGTTTTGTTAAAAAACACTCAAAAGGAATAAAATCACATTAATGCAAATTAAAGCTTAAAGTAGAAATTTTCCCCTGTCATCAATAAAGCCTATTCTTAACTTTCCTCATGCTGAAGTAAGTCTTCAGTCTCATCTTGAAACAAAGTTTATAAAATGTCACAATAAAGTCAAGTTTTCTATGTGTTAATTTACCAAACTTTTGATAAAAACATAGATAGAGCTAACAGGAGTCAGATGCTATTGGTTCATCAGGTGCTATTGCATCCTACTTTACCTTTGCTTCTATTTTCATCCGAAATGAGCCCACTGATGTTAATGGGTTTCAAATAGCAGAGCTGAGCTATAAATACTTCCTTGCTAGTTGTTTCCCCTTTCAATCCAATACATATTCAGACACAAGCTCATTATTATGAAACAGATTATGAAACTGTCTTTATCTTGAACCACAATTTTTTCTCACTTTTGCTCTTCACATTCTCTCCCCCATCTCCTGGGGGATGCAGGTGGGTGGAGGTGTGAGCAAATGGCTGGTGGGCACCCAGTTGCTGGCTGCAATATAGAACAAAGTAGTATGCGTACACACACAAGGCATTTTACTAGAGCTAGTGACAAAGATTAAGCTTTTAGCAAACTCTTTGACTGAATTCTCTTAAATATGTCTATATCCTGACATCATAACATGATAAGCAGATATGCAGACCTTGAAGAGAAGTGGTTGAGCTGATGCTAGTGGAAGAACTCCATTAACACCTGCTGTGAAAAGCTGAATGAAAGATCCCAAAACACCCATCCGTCAGTCCAAGGCAATGGCAGGTCATCATCTTCACTCATTCTGCCCTTCTACATGCAAAGTCCAAAAGGAAGCAGCAGAAACAAGACTGATTTTGAAGAGAAAGTACTCAGCTGGATACACACTGTCTATCAGAGGCAGAAACTGAATCCTGTGTTTGACCAGACATATAGTTTTGTACTAGCCTACAATTTCCCATCACTGATATATAGCATGTAATCACTTCAACTGCCCTGTTGTATTGCCTACTGAAATGTGAGTGGGTAATTTCCCACGTGCTGTTGGATAGTAGGTTTTTTTATACCAAGCTTGATCTCGGAGTATACTTTGAGAACTGTTATAAATTTTGGAAGAACAGGGATTTGTAACAGAGCTAGTATCAGGCTTATATTATACAGGTAATAGGAGATTGCATCTGAGAACAGTAGAGGCTTTTTTACAGAGTCATTGACATTGATTACCTTCCATCCAGGTGTACTGTCACTTGTCATTACAGATGCCATGGAAAGATGGTTTCATAAAGTGTCTGTGTACAGTGCTGTAACTTTCTTTGTGGTAAAAGCAAGTTGATTATCACCTATGATCAAATCAGACTAGCCACAAAGGATAATCACAGGCCTAGATGTTGGGTATAGAAGTCACAGAAAGTTGAGAATTATTAGTTCACAAAAGGAGACTGGCAACCTCCTAGTTTATAGGAAACAAAACAACAAGCGAATACCCCAAAACACCCAGAATTAAGGAAGATGTAAGAAAGGAAAACAAAGAGCTCATTAAGTGCAGGGTGCTGTTAGTGGATCAGAAGGGGACAGCAGGAGAAACAGTGTTAAGTGTTCTTGTTCATCTCTGTGGTGTGGCTACAGTAAGTTCTCAGGTTAGTTTAGAAAAGCCTCAGCTATGCCATTTCCCTGAAGTGTGTTGACACAGCTAATGACAACAAAGCAGATGATTAAAGATACGAGGAAAGGAAGTGATGTCATACTTTCTAAGGAAAGAAAGGATCCAGACATGTAACTTACTCCAGTTCTAAGCATCACATTCTTACAAATAGAAAGCAATACTGCAGCTATTATTGTCACCATTCAGGCATGATGAGAAGTGTTAAAAATAATGAACTACCTATCCGAATCCATTAAAATGAGGAAAACCATGGTATAATGTATGTTTATCAGACATTTCAGCTAGTCCTGAAACAGGGATAATAAATGTTCTGCAAACTATCCATCAAGCCTATTCTATGTTATTCCATCTGACAGATTAGATGGCTGATCTTCAGTGCACGTAAAATTGCCAGATATCTAGAAACTTAAGAAGACCCAGGCCAGTTTTTACAAATAAAGAGTTTGAGCCTAGTAGTAATGAAAATTACTGCCTACCTTTATTCTGCAAAAATGTCAGAGTTTTCATGGCTTGAAATATAAAAATGAAAGATTGTGCAGATAGCTAAGCAAAGAAAGTGGGGTTACGAGGAACAAAAACAGGTTGAAAACTGCCAGCTTTAGGGTAACAGAAGCTGCTAAGGGAACACAATTAAATCTTATGTTTTCTATCACAGAACAGCATAATCAAAAAGCAACCACAAGCATATAAAATAGTGATCAGCTGACCTGATTGTTTACCAAAAATCTGAGTCTAGATTGTCAGCTGTGAATCATGTAGCTGTGACTTAGGCAAGTCATAGTATAAGACATATATATATATATATATAAAATTTTAAACAAGTTGAGACATTGGCATAAGGGCTAAAAGAAACTCTCAAAGAAACAGAAAATATAAGAATCATAGTGGGTGACATACCTGAAGAGAATAATGCAGTAATTTTGAAAAGCTAATGTTTCAAGCATAGGTATTTGTAGGGAAATAATAGCTATTCATCTTTTATGGGATAACCAGAATAGTATCTAAGCAGTAAAGACAGATTAGGATCAAATGATACAGAGTGGGTGGAACTTGTATCATGGTGAATTTTGGTCAATAAAATACACATTTCAATGTAACATTAAAAAGTGTCCTCACAAGATGTAATTGGCTTAGCAGCATTAAGTACTGTGTATGGACTCACCTTTTGTTTGCACATCAGCAGCACAGACCTTCTATTACAGAGAGGAAAGAGCTCGCACACAATTTCATTTGTAACATGACTTGGTAAGACCTGTAAACTCAGGCCAGATGATACTAACTTATATTCCAGTTCTATCACACTTCCTCCCTCTTAAAATTGACATTCTTTGCATATAGGTAGGTATTTATTTGCAGGAAAAATGTGGAACACAATGTAAGTTAAAGTAACAGAACTGTGGTTCATCTTGTAACCAAAAGGACTGCAACCTAAACAGCTTCTTGTGATAGCATCCCAAAATGGATGAATTCCAAGGTCTGATTGATAATAAAGGACACACAGCTTTAGTGCCTTGCTCAGTGCCAGACTTTGTATCCCTTATGAGAAGCAGTCGTGCACTATAAGTACTCGAATCTTTACTGACATTTAGGTTAATGGAAAGAAATTATTTTGCTTTCAATAAGCTCAGGAGTATTCTGCTCTTAAATTGACTGCTAATTCTTAATGCAAGCCTGCTCCTTAATTTCAAAGTCCCTCTCTTTCTCCACCAAAAGTGCCATAAATTGGTGCAGATCTATTTTCTTCAATTAAAAATGACATTAGGAATTTTTAAAATAATCTTTGTACCCTAAAAGGCCTGTTCTGTGCTGCAGTGAAGTGCTACAATGAATACATTAAAATAACCTATTAATACCTTCTAAACTTTGCCTGATTTATCTTCTGCTTATATTTTTCCCTCTTGATTCTGGGACATTCAATTCACACTGTTTTCAGGAAATTGCTTTTCCTGTATTTCTTTATAATTTTGCAAATTAGCTTCTGGCTATCAAATTTCCATTTCTGAAAGTTAATACACGATAAATGTCTTCTCCTCTGTATGGTCTTAGGTGGGTTTTCTTTATTTTCTTTTTTTTCCTTTTTTTTCCTTCGGAGTGGGAGAGGGAGAGCCTGAAAGACAAACCTACTATTTAAAGGGTTTGCTGTTATTCCAGGTTGATTATATTTGTGTAACTAATTGTAAGGAAGTATTGAATTTACCTAGCAGGTTTGTAGCTTGACTTTCACTGCATCACCAACATTATGTGATCAAGAA
Source organism: Hemiprocne comata (assembly GCA_020745705.1). Classification (NCBI taxonomy): domain Eukaryota; kingdom Metazoa; phylum Chordata; class Aves; order Apodiformes; family Apodidae; genus Hemiprocne; species Hemiprocne comata. The sequence continues at coordinate 139,276,531 of CM036586.1, forward strand.
CAAACCAGCTCTATAAGACAGATTATCCACAAGTAATTAAGACAAAGGAGGGCTCAGTCACAGTGTTAAGAGTATTACTAGCTTTAAGACATTGAAAGCCCATCCATGCTAGAGTTTGACCATGCTACTTTTCCTGCCACAGCACGGTCTTTTACCAGGGTTTACAAGAAACATGTTAAATTCATATTTATACACAACTGCTTTCAATCCTTAATGATAGTACAATATTTTAAGACACCAGTTTTTTAAGCAGTAGGAGGTTTAGGATCACCCCTGTGTTCAATTTTGATATGATTTGTTCTCATATGACAGCTGTGGTTTAAATAAATTCCTCACACATATAATTTCTGGCTCATTGTCTTTCAGACCAATTGCAACAACATCCATGGTTCACCAAACAGATGCTTTCTTTTAGATTGGGAAGGGGTACCTGCAAAATTATGAAGGCAATCCAAGGATCACAACATCATGCCGAGATTGTCACTAATGTCTTTCCTATTCCCCCCCCCCCCTTTAATCTCTCTCTCTGTTTCTAACCTTATTCTCGTCACATAAGGGTAACATAATTTCCACTTTTGCTAAGTTTTTCCAGTTGTAACCTGTTGTTTTGAGAGTACCAGATTGCTAAATTCTGCTAGTTGTAATCTGTTGCTTTGAGAGTGATATTGTAGTGTGTTTTTTGACAAGCTTTATAATCTTACTCAATTTTAAGTAATGTTTTGTATAAGCCTCCTGGGTATTGGTCTTACTCTTAGGATACTGCACAGAGAATTCCAGAGGTTAATCTTGCTGAATGGGTTGTTAAAAGTGATTAATTAAGAGATGAGGATTGCATCCAGTTGCACCTAGCCTCCTCTCTGAGAAGGAGTTTAGAAAGCAAGGACGTCCAGTCTGCATCTCCCTGGGTCAACCCCCACTTCTGGGGAACTCTACCAGTGTGCACCTTGTGGAACATGCGGTACCCACCTTGTGGGATGTGATATTTAATTGGTGTCCCCTCCTCTGGGGAGCCATGCCAAGCTTGTGGGATGTGATATTCATGTAATCTTCAGCAGAAGTCAACAGTACGGACAAGAAAATAAACCAGGATGGAAAAAATACACACTCACACTCAACAACTTTGCAGTGAAAGCAGGAAGAATGGGCTGTGAGGGGATTAATGTTTTTGCTACCTTTTTGAGAAATTGATGTACATCTGAAGCATGAAGACTGACAGCACCAATAAGTTTTTATCCCAGCCAGTTTAACTACAAGCATTACTCATGCGTTGCCTTATAGTTTAGACTCGTATTAACATACAGCTTTATTTACTTCTCTCTGACATTCTATTTCTTCTAGCACAACTCAGAAATCTTGGGTGAGTTGAATTATGGGGGCTATAACACCACAATGTTATTTTCCCAATTGTATATACATTACCATTCTGATCCCTTTCTTTTGGGAATGAAATCTGTAGTGCTAGAGGCCTGGTCTCTATCCAAGGCAATGCCATTTATTTAGTTGACTTTTTTCCTCTCCCCTTTAATCTTTTAAGATATATGTGGGGGTGGAATTTTCAGCCATCTGAAATAAAAGTGGTTCTGTCTTTTTGATGCTTGCGGGAATGTGAGAACAATCTAATTCAAGAAAAGTCACTTTTTTTGTTCTGAATAAAAAATTGTAATATAATACTGGGAGCTAACTGTCTGGCTTGGGAGTGATTCTAATGAAAAAACACAAATATAAACAAACCTTCACAGAAACAATGTAATTAGTCCTCTTGTCAAAGGCATGACCTGCAGTATCACAGTGTAAAAGGCTATTGCCAAATTCAAGAATCATGAATTCTGAGTTGATCCAATCACTGTAATAAAACTACCAGCACAGAAGATGAGCTTCATCCTCATTCATGGGCAAAAAGATGAGTGGAAGTATTTGTGGCTTAGCATATAAATGTCCTTTTCCAAAGAGCTTGGTAACTATACTGTATATACCAAACACGTGCTCCTGAACCCGGCTGTTCACACAGCCAATGTCAAGGGCAGCAAAAAAATCATTGTCTTGCTCTAAACTGCTACAATGATTTCAAAGTGAAGATGTTAAAACCTGTAGTCAGTATCTATAATTACCAAGAAACTCCTCACTGAGAAATGATATACAGTAAAATTTAGTCAGCATATTTACAATTCTAAAAAACCCACAAAGGATAAAGGTCTTAGCAAAGTAACTTTTTAATAAACACAGCAACTTCTGTGTGCTTGTGGGAAAAATATTAAAGGTTCCTTGAATCAAAACCAGGATGAAATCACCAGTAAGAACTAACCATACATTTGTTTTTGTGTGCAGTAAATGTTAGTCAAACAAATGGAGAATTACATAAAAAAGGTGTGTAACAACAGTAGGAATATATACTTACTGCTGGCAGACTTGGAGATTGTTCTGAGGAAGACAGTACCCATTGTAATGCTAAGCAATACTATCATGTATGCATTAAAACCCATCCAAAGCAGCTTAACATCAAATGTGTTAATTCTTTCTGTACAATCAAGTGCCACTTAGGGTGTACACAAGTTTCTGTAACTGCCTTGCACCTTAGGCTTCTCTTTGTTTGATCTCATTTTCTGAGGCTTCCCAGTGTGGTGTTTAACGAAATAGATTTTTTTATCATGTCCCCTCTTCTTTGTGCCTCTGGCTGTCAAATGACAAAGGGAAAACTGGTGTTTCAGTGGCACTGTGGCCTCTGCACAAAAAGGCAGATCCCCTGGGGAAAATCTTTGATTCTTGACTTGATTAAAAATTGCATCAGAACCTGAAATAAGGTTTCTCATGTTGTCAGAAAGGAAAACACAAGATCATTTGCTATACAGACTCCAAGAACATTCATTTTAAAGCCAGAGGTTTTGGGTGCAAGTACTCATTTAAGGTTGGGGGCTGAGAACAATCCCTCCCTCAAGAAACTTACTCTGTAATGTATCTAAAGCAAGCAAGATTCTAAAGCTCTGAGGTCTAAATAACAAGAGATTAAGGCAAGACAAATGTCAAAAAGAGGTTTTTTATATAGCAGAGGCATAGCAGAGGTTGATGTGAGGGGACCTCAGAGCTTTAGTGAAGAAACCGGTTGCAACCAGTCTCTGGAGAGCCCACAGGCAGCTGTGTAAAAACACAACTTAGATGGCAGCACAAGAGACAGCCAAAGCTGCTGCGTGGACACTTGTGTGATTCTCCTCTACACACAGACACTCCCACTAGATATATGTGTCAGCCATCACACAGAGGTGACAGGGCTTGGTGTCACGGTTTGCCTCAGGATTGGCAATTGAACGAGTGACAACAATGCTCTCGATCCCCCCCCAGGTAGGGAAAGGAGAGAGATAACAAAGAGAGAGACTTTCTGGATTGAAAACTAAACTAGACACCTTTATTTAAACACTAATAACAAAATAAAATATGTACAATTATATACAAGTGTGTTCAGGAATGTGCAAGCCCCTATTGCCTCCCCCCACCCCCAGCACCTCCCCCGGCATCTCCTGAGCTGTGAGCAGCTCTGAAATGTCCTGGAGCACTGCCAGAGAGAGCGGCAGAGCAGGCAGGAGCTGAGGGGAGAGTTGTGAGGGTCAGGCATGCATGAACCTGGGGATCAACAGTGATGGATAGATGGAGTCCTTCCTGGACACCATCCATGGATGGAAGAGAAGGGAAGAAGAAGCAGGAAGGAAGTTGTCTTCCGTGATCTCTGACCTTACACCGAGCTTACTCATATATATGGAATGGAATATCTCTGGCCAATTTTGCTGCCCATCTAGTCCACCCCTTCCTACAGGGGTTACAGATACGACCCTTCTGCTCTCGGTAGCATCCCTGAGGCAGCAGAGTGAAGTGACCTTGGAGTCTCAGCAGAAACATAAACATTGCAATGTTATCAGTTCACTAGCTGGAACACTTGCTGCTAGTTAAAAGAGAGCTTACTGAAGGAAAAAAATCAGTAAAAGGAAAATTTGCTTCATCCTGGCTCAAACCAGGACACCTGGGGAGAAAGGGTAAATATTTTACTTCAGACTAGGTCTGGCAAAACACTTCTGGTAGTATGTGAGAGACGAACAATCTTTAATGTTTCTGAAAGCACATTTGAAATAGCTTGGTTATAGAATAAGCACTCTGCAAACACAGGCTAATGTAAGGGGGGAAATGAAAGATGGCAATATTGTATCTCAGGAACATGGGGGTGATCCCATGGTTCAAAAAAGAAAGAGAGTATGTTTGTCACCTACGTAATCTAGTTTTCTTTGGGGATGGAAGTCTCTGTTCTGAAGTACAGGACCTTTAAAGCCTACTTTTTTGCATGTTGCCTTTTTTCCCTACAGTTAACTAGGCACAGAAATGACAGATCTGATCCCTCAAGGAAAATTAGTTTTGGTGCACACTTTTGTGACCAGTCACTTGTTCCTTAGAGAAAGGAAGAGGCCAGCTATGCTGAAACCTGCGCTTGTCCTGCTTTGGTCAATCCATTTAAGAATTGTCTGTGTTTGATTTTACAGTGTAAATACTGAATAAGTTTAAAGTTTGACCTTTTCTAGTTCCCCGCTAATACTAAATGGGTTTCCAATCAGGTAGGCTGTTTCCATAAGACAAACCATGACTTTTTCTGGGGGCAAGCTTCTCTTTTGTATGATGTAAAGCCAAAAGCTGACTGTGCACATGGAGTATTTTCATTCCTATTCTAGAGTTGTTCCATAGGTGTTTGTTAGAAAATCAAACAATGAAATACATTTGTTCCTGGGGCTCTGCTGCCTCCAGAATGAAGAGCTGTTTGTGGTACTAATGAAAATGCCCTCTAGGAAAAAAGTGCATGAAATTTAGACACTTAATTATACAAGCCTTTCATTGAATGGTAAAGGCTTACTCAATGACTGTTCAAAAGGTTAGCAACTGGCATTTTCAGTTAATGCTCAGATTCAGTATGCCCCCTGATGTAGTTGCACAAAGAAACAGTTACAGAAATAAGCTGCAAACACCATTTCAAAATGACTTCTAACTACCATCACAAGCCTGTGGAGATAAAAGGTCACTTCAACTATGGACTCCTGCTCTTTCTGAGATGATGCATCCTGGGCATGCTCAGGTGACATTATATCAGCTCCCACCACCCCCATGCAGGGCAACAATACAGAGTGCATGCATATAATTTCTACCATTTGCGAACAATTTAGGGTAGCATTAATGAACATTACTGAACGCCTGAACTCTATTTTCTGTTTTTAGGAAACTCAAGATATGAGAATGTGAAATTACCATTAATTTCTTTGCTTCTCAAATGTCTTGAGGTTGGGTGCTAACTAGACTCTCCAAAAGATTGCAGGATGAGGAAAATGCAATTTCTTGTAAAAATTATAAAAAGTGGAAATAGTAATGTGTTTTAACATGAGCAGTTTGCATAAAATTATCTTAGACAACACTAGTTCAACATCTAAATTGTAGCTCACCTTGTGATTCTCTAAGAGCTATTCTGTATGTATTTTCAACATATAAAACGTTACATGTAGAAATTATTGACAGAATATTCTTTGCGCATGGAATGAGGGCTTTGTAAGAGTGGTGACTCAGCATAAAATTGTATTTGGACCTTGATGGAATAAATGGATGTATCAATTTCATCAATGTGAGGCTGAAATATGACAGATAAGTATCGACCCAGTTCAGCCCAAGGACCCATGTCACCACTTACTCTGTTACCAGAAGCGCTGTAAGAATATACTGAGGGAGAACAGCAATAGGATAAGCTATATGTAATATTTCTGCAACAGCTTTCAGCTACTTTTAGTTGAATGTTTTTACATGAAATTTTCATACGTTTTCTACAAATAGCAAAGTATGTTTATGCATGAAAACAAATATAGTTTTTCAAAAATATGAAAGCATTTATACTTCCTTCCTGGAAAATGTGTTAGTATCACTTAAACAATGTGTAACAATGACCATTCTTCCTTTTTTTTTTTTCCTTTTATATTTTTTCCCAATAATAAAAGTTTGTACTGCATTTTAGAAGGTATATATTATGCATCCCTTCTCTGCATTGTGCTATCTCAACCTTTTAGGAATTCTTTTATTATTCTTTGGCAGGTGACTTAAGTTCAAGAAGCAGCCAAAAAGAGCTGAACCCCTCTTCACCTGAAAATCCTCAAAAGATTCTGTAGTTTGAGTGAAAATTTTGGAAAAATGGACTGTAATGTTAGAAATGATGCTTTACTTGAAAAGACTGCAGTATAAAGAAGTAGTGTAAAGCTGTCACAATAAGATGTCTATATTTTTCAAAATTCTGTAGAATCCGTGCACAACTGAAGTGGTATTCCATATTCATTTATACCCTGGAAAGAACATTGATATTATCTGCAAGAGTCCTTTGAAGGTGTTACCACCATGATAAAGGCAAATTCAGAGGATGTAGGTATATTTAGATTTTTTTTAAGCATTTGGCAAGGGATTTCAATCAAAGAAACAGAAGGCACAATAGAATATGGGATAAAAAAGCTGTCTGAAGAACAAAAAGAAAAGCTGCATAGTTGGAAGCTATTTAGTGTGGCAGAGATGACTCCAATGCCTGCACTCTTTCTGCCTTCTGGAAGGGGCAGTTCTAGGAGCTGGTTAGAGAATGACACAGAGGAAAAGCCAATAGGTTAGATAAATGAGAGACATCCTAAGAAACAAATATCCAGTAAGGCAGTACCTCCAGTATATAAAATTTAATTTCAAAATAAAATTCACAGTGATTAATGAAACCTTTATTTCTTCCATTTATGAACCATAGGTGAGTTCATATGTTCTATATGTTCTAAACTCTCAAGTTTACTAAACCCTTGTCTCATATTCCTTTCAGAAGAGCTAACAACTTAACATAAATGAAGCAGGGTCAAGTAAGAACCACAAGCATTGGGCTAAATAAAACACAGATTACACTTTCAGGCAATTAAATACCAAGATAAAGAAGATATACAGAAGATAAAAAACCATAACCAATGTTGGAATAGACAAGCTCCAGAAAACAAAGAGAACTAGATGAAGTCAAGAGTAATGCAGTTGGTTAGCTTGCTGAGAAGCAACATTTCCAGAAGAAATTTTAAGAAAACAATAGTAAGAACAGAAGAGGTGTGTATTTGGAATACTGAAGGAGAAAGGTTGAATTACAAAAAACTTAACTTGTAACTTAATTTAGTTCTAATTTCTGATGAATTTTTCAACTATCTAGGGAGTTGTAGTTTGTCCTAGAAAGGAAAGAATGTTTGATATTAAGGAACTTGATTGTAAGTCTCTAGGGAAAAAAGGGAAACATCAAAAAAACTAGCTGAAGGGAAAAAGAGAGAAGAGTATTACCAGCCTTGCAAAGAACATCACAAGAGGTGGGAGTGATGTGCTTTCCTGTAGTTTAAGGGATTTCAGTTTTATTATTAAAAACTATTTCAAAAAATCCACACAACTACTTACTATCCATGTGTGATCATACTTCTGGCTGCTAGGTTTTGCAAAACTTGAGATGTGTCCAAGCATTTGATTCTTACATAAACTGTGGTCAGAAATCCTTAATAAACCAAACAGATAGTGTCCAGATCACAGAGCTGAAACCCCAAACAAAACTCACTTCTCTAAATGTAGTTATTTCAATAGAAAATACAATGAAGCAACAAATAAACCGATTTCACTACAGAGACACAAAGCACACTGGCTGTGAACTGGGGACAGGCAAAAAGGGAAAATCTGAAAAATCAGGATCAGACAAAGATGCAGTTAACAGCAAGACAGAGAGGAGGCCCTGTGTTGTAGGAAAAAAGCCTGATCTTCTGAAGACATACACAATAGAGCAAATTGAGTTGGGAAAGAAAATGAGTGTGAGAAGACATCAAACTATAGCCTGGCAGAACAGCTGCAAGCAGTGAGGGAGCCATGGCAAGAAGGTGCACTGTTTAATTCTCACTTCATCAATGAGCTGGAAAGAAAACAAACATTTTCGAAATCTTATGCAAAATCTGTCATCTTCAATGATCATGTGCCCAAGGAGATAAAGCACAAAGGAGCCTCAGCCATGGAACAGGGCTCTTGAAAACTGAGTGCTTACCACTCTGAAAACACTAGGGTGGAAGAGGTCACACTTTCAGAAGAAAACTCCAACAGGTGGCCTTGTGTTTCAGAGCATGCTGAGATTCCAGAGACCCACAGTCATGGAGGCAGAGCCCTGAATGTCTGAGGAGCAGGTTGTCCCATGGCATGATGGGGCACTGAGCAATCTGTTCTAGTTTGAGATGTCCCTGCTTATTGTAGGGGAGTTGGACTAGGTGACCTTTATAGACCTCACATGGGCTGTGATGATGCACAGCCTGTGAACAAACACCACAATGGACATAAGAGGAGTGATTTTTTGAGAATTACGGAAATGAGCTTAATATACATCATATAAAGCCAAATAAAACAGGAAACAATTTCCTGTCCTTTTATCACTACACAGGAAAGGGTAGAAATTACAACATGTGAGGCACTATGTCTTCATCTCTGATTATTAACAATAACTCTACCAAGCCTGTTCTTGCAAAATAGCAGAATAATTTGGTAAAGAGCACGATATGACAGAAAGATGGAATGAGGTAGTCTAAAAATGAACATGCTAAGTAATTTTTAGAACAATGATACTACTGCAAATGTAGTTGATAAGGAAAATTTCAATTGTTAAGACAGCAATTAGATATAGTTAGGGAAAGTTTTATGATTTCTTTTTTCCATCAAGACAAGACAGAATTGGAAATCAGAATGAAAAGAATGATATTACGTATCACAAAGTGGTAACTTGACCAAACAGTAATTTTCTGTTCCTGAAACATGGCAGAAACAAGCAGATATCCTTGTTCACACTATGAGAAGTTGGTTTCTGAGAACAAGCACCCTGTCATCTGAAGAAGCACTATACCATACAGTTTTGTGATACAAATTTCTGGGAACAGCAGATGTTTATTTACTCTCTGCCCCTTGACCTAATGCAACAATTCTTGATGCAGGAATTTTCCTTGGAAACCAAATGCTGGGCTTAGGCTCAAGATCCTGAAAGACTTAATTGCATTTGCACTCCTTCTGACCACTGTTCCATGGACTGAGGAAGGTAAATCCTTAAGAGCATTTAGCAAACAACTTGCCTGTAAATGACTGATATATCCTATTCCTAACACCCTACAATTCCTAAACGTACTATAACTTCAAAGCAAACACTGATTTCTGTATTCCAGGTATATGAGGAAGAAGGTCTGAATCATTCAAACACCATCACTCTGTTTCATTCCCAGCAAGCTTGGTGTTCAACAAAAATGTATAATTATTTCAGGTGTTATTAGCTTGTACATCACGTTCGAGTAAGAAGTTACAGCAGCAGATTCCAGAATCCTAATACTTATCCGACAAATTATTAATCAAGACAAACCTGAAAAAACACTCAAATGTAGCATGATTGTTTCAATGCTTTTACAGTGAGAATATTTTATTTCAAAAATAGACCAATTTAGAGATTTTTTTTGTGTTTTGGGTTTTTTAAATTTTTTTTTATAAAGAGGGTTCAAACTATGAAATAATTTTTCACTAGGCAATAGTAACCCCATAGCTGTCATAAGAAAAGTACCATGTAGCCCACAATCCCTTTAACCATGCTGCTTTTTAATCTATTTTTTCCCAAGAGATAGGGAGGGAAGGAAGCCCAGAAAACAAAACAAAAAACCCCAGTGTTTAGTTCTCAAATCTAGACTGAGTTTAGCAGAACTTTTCAAAGACAAACCACAGCTGACTTGAAAGCTGTATAATCTTCAAGTAACAGCTCACCTGGGACTGCAGATTTCCCGGTTGCTTTTGATGTTTCTCAATTGACTCTCCAAGGTGATTCTTTTTGTCATTTGACAAATGTAGTAGTAGCTTCAGAGTGCTCAGAGGAATAGAGGGTAAGCACCCTGGTCTATCACATCTATAGTATAAGACCAATCAATAAATGAGAAAAAAACAGCCAGGGAGGAATGCTATGTGCTATCATTATCTTGCATTCCCTGGCAAGAAGTTGTCTTTTATGATATAAAGTACAACACTGTTCTCATATGGGATTGTTCTCCAGAGTGACTATAAGAAAGGCTTTGTTTTATACAATAGATCCTTCTCTGAATGCATTCTGTATCATTCCTGTTAACACCAAATGACATAATAGGCATTTTTAACTTTAGCTGTTAGCTCTAGGAAGCATACACTGCTCACACAAAGGCACTGGATGTACACTAGCATTGCTTACTACATCTGCAAAAAAGGCTAGTTGCTAATTGCACTGAAGACAGGTAAAAGCCCCTTTCCTGTAAAGACTATGCTAAAATCATACAGCCAGAACACAGCTCTAATGTGAAGAGTCTGGTTCAGCATCACAAGAACAGCAGCTTCTCCTTGTCACTTGATTTCTTTTAGTAGAGCAACGAGAAATAAAGTTTAATTTGAAATTTATTTTACTAAGTGAATTTTCAGAGCAAAACTGCATGTGGTATGTGGGTCCCCAGCATGGTTTTGTACCCTCTGCCCAGAGGAAAGGGTCCCCAGCTCTCTCCATGTACATGAAATGGGGATGTATGTCTCCACTGCTTCCCCCACAGAACAGATTTTTTAAGATTCCATCACTGCCTGGCTCTCAGTCACACATCTGTTTGCTCTCACCAGGATGAGGCCCTGGGAACTGAAACCATGAACATGATAAAAAGAGTGGGGCGATTCAAAAGATAGACTGGGTCCAATAGGAGCATGCAATCAATGTTTAGTGTATGTTTGCAGAGATGGAACAAAACCATGCACTGTTACTAAGTTCATAAGACCAAACTTATCCTAGGGAACCAGCTGTCAGCTGTGGCTTGCAAATATATGCTAAGTATTTTGTTCTCTGTAACTACCTATATATATAAAACAATAAATCTATACAATAACAGAGCAAATCACAAACACAAGAAGTCATTCAACATTTACTTTCTAAACATACTTTTCCTGGGTGTAATTTATTACTGTAGCAACACTCAAGGTAGCTAATGGAGGAACAACTACATCAAAAGGGCTCGAGTGATTAATTGAAGGGTTGCTTTCCTCCCAAACACGAGTGCTTTTTGTGCAAGTCCTTAGACCCTCTAGTTTCTACGCTAGAAGAATGTGTTTAAACTATGTAAGGCATGTATCTAGAGGCAACCCAGAGAGAGCAAACAAAGTTATGGTAACTATGGGACCTGATGTCTAACCCTGTGCCACATCATTTCATTTCTTCTGGATACTATGCTTAACTGCATTCCTCATGAGCAATCATTTCTTGGAGCTTATATTAATTTAAGGTATTAAGAGAAATTTAGGCAAGTATATGTCATTAAAACCAAAAGCAAACCTTCAAAGTAGCCCATCACAGAGGAGCCTGCTTTTCATGTTCCCTAGACTACCTCCAGATCCCAGAAGCACTCAGAGTAGATGAAGTGCCATGGCTTGAAGTGTGAGGAATGATGGCACATCCACTGTAGGAATGACTGAAACTTGCTGTCAGCCTTCTCATTAAAAGCCAGGAAGTGGGACCATAAATCCTGCAAGGAAAGAAAATACAGTACTTTAGAAATTACATAACATATAAAAAATGTTTCCAAGAGTAATGTCCCTAACTGGAATCACATTACTAAAGAAGACAACATATATAATTTCAGAGTTGGTATAGTGTAACCCTGTAGCCCAGTAAATACTCTATTGCCAATGCTAGCAGCAGTGCTGAGTTTGCAAGGCCTCAGGACAGCCTGTCAAGTTTATTTTATCAGCTTCTCTTGAGCTGTCTGCAACTTCCCAACTTTTACCTATTAGCTGGTTTTCTAATGACCAGGTGGCTATGCCTGATTTGTCTTATTTTTCTTAACTTTGTATGGTATAACCATATTTTTATAAAGATACTCTCTATAGAAGATATGGTATGAGAGGAGAGGCCTTGAAAAGTGGGGACACAGGTTGTGGTCTAGAGAAGTGCAGGCATGGGATGGTAAGAGATGGGGCATAGGCTGATATTGGAGGCCCCAGCACTATAAACAACTCCTTGATGACCCATTGAAGAAATGCAGGCTCAGAGCTGAGCAAAACCACATTGAGAGGTACAAATAGAACAATCATCCAACTTGCAGGAAATGCCCAATTGGTTGTACAGTAAAGAGTGAGCAAAGTGCATGGCATGCCAGCAAACAAATATTACTTCAAGTGCCTCTAAGATGAGAAGGGAGAAATGAACAATATCGGGTTCCTCATGGCTAAGGATTTCAGCTGCATCATCCCCTCTTCTTTCTGAAAACTTCAGTGCTATGACCCCAGGGGGCCTCGGGAGGCTGAGTATAATATCAGAAAAAGTAGCAGAGACTAGGAAGGATGTGTGCAGCAACTCTATGTCATTACATTTTTTCTGTTGAGTATGTTTGGTTTTAGTTTTGTTTTTTTTGGTCCTGTAATGACTTCTTCTGCAGTAATAAATATTATTTAATTAGATTGTTAGGATTTCAATTGGACTTTAAATAAATTCTTCGCTTTACATATAACATAGAATCATAGAATGGCTAGGGTTGAAAGGGACCTTAAAGATCACTTAGATCAACCCCCATTGCATTGCTCATAATAAAACTTGAGGTTAATAATATGTAGATACAATTCTGCTTACAGAGGCCATTTCATGCCAGCATTTTACATAATTAATGTGTGTTATTCAAAACAATCATCATCTCCTTCCCTCACCCATCTGAATTTAAAAGCAAACCAAAAAGGCTCAACCATATGATTTTTATTTTCTGCTACAGTTTCTGTAAGTTCAGTCATCATTTAGCAGTAGTTTGGTTCCTACTTGGTCAAAACTGAGTTAGTTGGTTCTCGAGTTGGTTGCATGACCTAAGCAGTAATAACATGGGTAGAATGTTTTCGAAATGTTGGTTCCTATATGACAGAAGTAAATATTTTTCTAATTATCAGTCCAACATCTTAAAGATCGTAACCAGTAAAACTGCTGTCAAAATGTCATATTTGGGCAAGACAAATAATTAATTACTATGTATTCAATTCACATTGCTAGCTTTCATTTCCACCCCACTGAATTCCAACACTTTCAGTAAGCAGTCACAGAAATACACAAACAATTGTACTATTTTTGTGGAGGAAGAAGCTCTAGATGGCTTCAGCTCTGGCTGCCTTTCTGTTCCACTGCTTTTGCTCCAGAACGTGATCAGTTACATTTGAACTGAAATGCCCTGGGGAGGTCAGACAGATGTTAAATTTTAGAACTATTTATTTATTTATTCAAGGCATCATGCATCTCTAAATCTGAAAATGAGTACCTTGCATGCTGCTTTGAAGTTGAGCAGCATGAGGTTCTGATGATCTAAGGAAATTTTGGTGAGCCCTTTTCATTTAATGTTTATCAATAGTTTTTCTATGTCAAAGTGGAGACCTGTCTGGCACTAACCCACGTTGAGTATCAAGTGCTATTGCTCATGCAAGTGAAATACTCAGCTCTGCTGTAACAATTTTGCAATATTCAGTGTATAAAGATATATGTATGTATGGGTAAAGAAAATAATTTGGTATTTTTAACTCTGTACTACAGCAGGGGAACATAGAGATAGAGAAATTTAAAATGTGATATGCCATCTGTGTCATTTCCCTTTGTAATTCTGAAGGCAATTTAAATGCCATGTTCTTCACTCTTACTGTTGTTACTGAAGTCTCCTTTGTGAAAACAGACAACTTAATCAAGAAAATACTGTATTTCAGAGATATTGAAGGGGAAAAACTACCTCTGTTACAGGAGCTGTTCCATAAAGACACTTCTTACTAAACTTTCTACTTGGAACATATGTCTCCTCGGAACATCTGTCTCCTCAGTTTTTCAGAATGACTTGTGCTGTAGTTGCTTAACTGTATTATGATAAAATGAGACATGGGATTAATTTCCTATGATAAAGTCAGAAGATCAAGCTGACCATCTGTAAAATAAATGTTACCATGGGATAGCTGGGAGCTGTAAGAAAAAATACTGAAAATTAAATATGGATTGAACTGTCAAGACCTCTGTTGACAGTGCTGATATGAGAAGTACAACAAAACCAAAACCAACTATATAAGCCTACCAACTTCAGAGACTTGGTCTCAACTAGCTGTAGAGCATAAAAGGTCCAGCCTTTCATGTGCCTGGTGGTCAAGGAAGGAAGACTGAGCCAACTTTAACAGGACCATTCTACTGTATAATACTAGTTGTAAAAAGAGCTTAGGGAGTTAATTCAAAATGATGGTTAACTTGCAGACTTAGATTTAAAGCTTTGCCTCTGTTCTTCTTTATTGAAGTAATGGGGTCTGGGATACTACAATGCTCCAAACTGCTGCAGTTTCTCTTGTATGTCTTTAGAAGTGACCAAACCAAAACTAACAAAAATGAAATTGGCAAATCAGCCCTTACAAAATGTTGATACATTCCTTATTCAAAGATGAACAATGAAGTAAGAGAGCATTAAGACATAAAACATAGCATATATAGAAAGAAGCAAACGGGAATGTGGCAGTGTATTCTCAAGGTGCTGGAAAGAGCCAAAGCAAGGTATTCTATATTTATTACTTTTTTGGGGGGTATTACCTTGCTAAATCCTAACTCGGTTTCACTTTATATAGTTCCAATTACATTGGCTCACCACACTGAGCAACGACAGAGATTTCTGCTGCCTGGCCTCATTTATAATGAGTTGCCTTTGAGGATTTCACAGACCATTTGTCACCTACAAACTGAAAATATTCCAGAATTAAGCTACCCATTTGGGCTTAAAAAAAAAAGTACAGACAGTTATCCTGTGCCAAAGCAACATGTTTGACTAGTTTGCAGAATTTACAGATGAAGACTGTACATCAGGGAAGGAAATTTTACCTATATCAAGATGGACACATGGACAGGAAGGTAACTGGAGCAGGTAGCTGCCAGAGCACAGCCCCGAGTGATGTTAAGCTGCCCTGAAAAAGGGCTTTCTTCTAGTGGCTGCAAAAGCACCAGGTCTGGCTCTTCTCAAAGAATTGCCTATCTAGTGTAAAGGGTTGCAGTGAGATTGATTATCTCGTTTCTGCTAAATCCTCTGAAAAGCCTTAAATGCACAGGCAGCACCTCTTCATCATTACACTTCACTAGGTAAGTTACAAACTCCTGCATACCTATAATTTGGAAACATGCTTTAAGTGCCTAGTGTGTAAATGGAAATGGAGATGTGTGGTTAGTAGAGAAGGTGGTTAGCTCTGCAGAAATGCATTGTTATTTACCTATCAATGGCTTTTTGACATCTCACCTGTTCAACGGAAGCAGCTGTCCTCAAATACTTTTCAAAATGAGAGCCATTCCCACTTGCCAAAAAGCCCAAAATACAGCTGTAGCAAAAGAAGAGACTTTGGCATCTATTGGTAAAATACACTCCTTAAAAAGACTCCAATGTCATGGGAGCTTTCAAACTTTACTTTGACTAAATTAATTTTTCTGAAGCTGAATATATTCCAGTCTCCTACTATGAAAACCAGTGACAGACCAGGCAAGATTTCTGAATGCAGATGCATTAAGTTCCAAAGAACTTTACCGAAGCATTCAAAATAAAATTTTAAGGACTGCTCATTATTCTAATAAGTATGTCTCTATCAAAGCATATAATAATGAAGTCTTCAAATTATATAGATGCTTTGTACATTTAACTTTTGGGCCTTTATTCTACAGATTCTAACTCCAAAGATTTATAAGGCTATGGCTGGCATTTATGTTGGAAAAATAAATAGTTAAAAATCTAAAGAACACACAAAATCAGGGAAGCTGACTTGTCATTATATTGTTCAAGATCTGAGCAACACTCTCACAGAAGTAAAAGTATATGGATACATAAAATCAGAATAAAATAAAGCAGAATCCACATAAATCCACATAGAGTAACCAAAAAGAACATTTTGAGCAAGTAAGAGAAAGACCTCTTGGGGTTGTTCTGTTGTGTTAGGGGTTTTTTTCCCAAGAATTTCTTAAAACATATTTTGTCACATATGAATTTAAAAATAAAGGGAAAAAAAAAAAAGGAATATTCACATACCCACATCTCTTTCCATGAGATTCTAAATTAATTTTTTAAGTTAGCTATAGAGGTTTACTCCTCAAGATTTTTTTATTCTCTGTATATAAAAAAGGGAAACAAAGTCAGAGTGCCAGAAGTACATCACAATAAGCTTGTAACATCTTCTGTTTCAGGCAACTGTTAGCATGGTTTTCTGTATATTCTGGATTTTTCCATCATAGTATCTTTGTCCTAGCTTTGGTTCAACAGACCCAACGTTTATAACAGAGAGCTCAGTGAAAGGTTGCTCAACTTTGGTAGCATGAACCCTGAACTACCCGAGCTTTTCTCCAATCCTTTTTTTCTGATGCCAAAGCTGGGTAATCCAGCTCCCAGAATTGCTGCAGACAGTAATGGGCGCTTACACACAGCTCTAAGGGAGCTCCCTCTGAAGGGAGGTTGTAGTCAGGTGGGGGCTGGGCTCTTCTCCCAGGCAACTAGCGCCAAGACAAGAGGGCATAGCCTGAAGCTGCACCAGGGGAGGTTTAGGCTGGATATTAGGAAGCACTTCCTCACGGAGAGGGTGATTAGACATTGGCGTTAGGTCATAGGCTGGACTTGATGACCTTAGAGGTCTTTTCCAGCCTTGGTGATTCTGTGATTCTGATTCTGTAACCTAGGGGATGTTACAGAGGTTATTGCAGCATGGGATTGATAAAAAAATAATCTGTTTTCTTGGTATGTCACTATCAGGAACGTATAACAGGCAAGGGTTATGTGACAAAGCTAATGATGAAAAGCCCCAAATGGTCTTTCCTCTCCTTTTTGTTCTAAGTATCAAAGTTTTTGGCACTGTGCACTAGTGAATTTCATAACCCGTTTCATCCAGGTCAATGCTAGGTGGCCACTGCTTATACCATAAGGGGAACATACAGTGGCCTCCACATTTCTTTTCCTGCAAGCAAAGTTAAGAGCTGAGGAGGGAGGAAGGTGAGGGGAAAAAACCATAATGAAAACATGAGAGTCATGTAGAAGAACTGCAAGAGTGGTGGACCTCAAATGAAACTAACAGGCAGCAGGTAGACAAAAAACATAATGAAGGTACTTGTTTGTGCAAAGAGTTTGGCTGGGATATTCCTGCAGACTGTCTCAGATGCTGAAGCTGTGCAAAAATGCAAAAGCAGACAAATTCATGAAAGCAAGCTGCCTCAAAGGCCACTGAACACAAATACACTGCTCCTAGTCAAAATCAAGCTGAGCCATAAGTTGCCAGAGGCTCAGAGAATGGTGTGGGGAATGCGTTCTATAGTCCTGACCTCTCCTTATTCTTTCCCTAACCATCCCCTCTTAGCCACTGGTATGTCCAGCCAGCAAATCCAGATGCTATTCTCAGCATAAATGGAGATACATGCAAGCCACATTACACCAGAAACATTTACAAACTAAAAGTGTTACCCTGCTTGTGCTGAATACATGGGAAACTAGAGCCCATGAAAAGGAGAAGAGAGAGCACATAATACCAGTCAACACTGTAGTATCCTGTAGGAATGGCAAATGAGCAAACATTAAATGGACTGCATGCAGAGCTGAGTAAACCTCCAGAAAATACTTCTTGTCCTCTCGTTGTGCCCAAAACTATTAGTTTCAGAAGAACAGAGAGTCAATTTTATTTTGGTAAAACACGTGGAGCACACAGTATGGGAAGAATTAATAAAAGGAGATGGCACACACAATTGTAACCTGTTTTCTTACTCTAGGTCCAAAGCTTACTGAAAGCTGCTGAAAGTGCTGTCCTGGTCCTTGGTGAATGGACTTGAGGACTAAATGCCCACTTATCTGAATGTCATGATTTAGGCAGTCCTGTACAGTTTGTGTTCAGCACAAAAAGTGCACAATTGCAGAGTGACATGATGGGGTGAAGACAGGCAGAAAAGTTAAAGAACAGCACACCCTGTGTGACTGTTTCCGCTGGCATTGCCACCCTTGCTCCTTGTGACTGCAGAACTGGTAGTTTGTCAACCTGATCCAGCCCCTCTGCTTTTAAAGCATCCTCAGATGCTGCCTCTCACATCTGACCAGATTAGCTATGGGTCTCAGTGCATCTTTAGAAGCTGGGGCTTTTGCTTAATTTTATGCTTTGCCAGAGCCAAATTGCCTTTGGCGTGATCCATTTGAATCAACAACTATCACTAGTTTTCCAAATCCCAAAAGCAGCAAGCAAACAAGCCTTAGTACTGCACCCATAGGTATTGGCGGCCTAAAAGTATGAGCGGAACCTTGTTTTCCTCTGTTTCACATTACTGTCCCTGATATTTCAACACATCCTCAGCCCAAGCATCCAGTCTCTCAGTCATACATAGTTCAAGGGCTGTGGAAAAGTCACCAGAGGATGGTACTTACATGCTGCACATGAACACAAGCTTCACAGTAATCCCAAAGACCGTGGATCACCACTGAGAACAAGTGGTTCATTTATGTCTAACCACTGGTAAATTAAATGCCACAGCACAAAAAAAGGCCAATGGAATGAGAAAGAGAAGGAAAGTTGCATAAAATACCACCAGAAATCAAAGCTATGGCTCCCTTTATACAGTAGATTAACTCCCTGCTTCAGTTCACGCACAGATGTCTTCCTGTTTTCAAAAATGAGTGAGGAATTAAGCAGGTACCCCACTTCAGCTTCTATGATTCATACATGGGAGCATTGGAAACATTTAATTCCTTCCACCCTTTCTCCCAGGCCAACGCAATAACAACCCTTTTTTTTTTTTCTTTTCTCTTTTTATTTTTTTTTTCCCCCCCAAAGTCAAACTAACAGATGAGTCTGGACAAGAGGACAATGGCAGTTAGCCAGAGGTATAGACTGGGACAGTATTTAGTGAGTGGAATCAGTAATACAGAGACTTAAGCCTATCAATATATTTCCAGACACCTGTGTAATAATAGCAATTCAGAGCTTTTATAGCTACACAAATCTGTCAAACACCACTTCAGTGATATTTCAGGAGGGAATAGGAAAAAAAAGCTTTTTAGAGAGAGTTAGGGGAGTTCTCTCACACCTGATCTATTTGAGACTGCTTTTAAGTATTGCAACAGCACCTCTGTGCCGAAGGTAGAAAAGGGAGCACAATCAGACAAACCTAAGCTCAAGTACAAAAGATGGCAACTCACCTGAGGTAGACAAAAGCCCCTCCCCAAAAGCACACTTTTGATAGTAGTGTAGGATGAGGAAACTAGATTTGACAAGAAGGAGAGCTGGGTGATGCAAGAGGATCAGACTATGAAAAAATCTCTGAAATAGAAGAAAGTTCCTTTTTCAAAGTGACAAATTCATGTTTATGTTGAAAAAAAACACTACCTTCAAAACAGAACCTAATTATTCCAGCCACCAACATAGAACTGAGGACTTAAAGACCCTAAACAAAACAGAGTAGCATGTTTTATTTATAAGAAAACCATACTAAGATTGTTTATTACTTTCACTCAGGAGTTGTTATGAGAAAGCTCAGGTTTTATTCACACTGCATATATTTGTAATACTCACTGGAATGAAGCAATTCTATGAAAATTAGATTATAGTTTTTAAAACATTGCTTTAACTTGGACACACCGAGGGTATTACCTACTTTGCATGTATATATAGGCATATTTTATATAAAACTTACATCTATTTTTTTAATTTGCCTTTCCTTGTGTCTTTCCTTGCTAGTGGAACAGAAATGGCTACTAAAGCATTATGGGGATGGGAGGATTCCTTTCTCTCAATTGTGGTCTTTACCTTTCTCTTTTCTTGAGTGAGGGTACAAATGGGCTGCCCTTTAGGATGACTTGGCTTCAAAATCACTTAGCAGCCAGCTGTCCATTTAGGTTTCTACTTGCTTATCCCAGTCCCGCTTCTAAATTAAACACTGCTTAGGTCAAAAATATACTGTCTGATCAGCCAGTGACCTTGATCCCAGTTCACCCTTTGAATTGCTAATATCCACCTACACAAAATATGCCTCTTAAGAGTTGTCACGGCATTCACTGGTCTTTGTTCCCACATATATTCCCAGACAAAGTGACAGCTGCACAGCAGGTACATTGGTTATCCTGTTACTATTTATGCTCAGCATGCAAAAAATCTCCATAATTTGCCACTGGTTCCATTTTTGACCTGTGGCCTCTGCCTGTGCTCCCCTTCTACTTTACCAAGCACATTTAATGGGTTAGCAATGACATTTAAATAGAAAAAAAAGCCATGAAAAACAAGAACCAAAGAAACCCTCCTTGGCTGAGCCAAGTGGTTAAGACTTGCTTATTGCTGTGTCCTTCCAACAGTCCACCAGACTATATTGTGTGAATTCCACTAAGAGGTTTAATTCCCAGTAAATATCTGTTTATCATTAGTTCCACTCATTAATTCTAGAGGCACACCCACCATACCTTCTGCACCAGCTCCAAATCTGAGGAAAACCAGCTGCAACCCAAAGCACAAGGCAAGAACCAGAAAATGTATTGAAGATGAGAGAAAGGAAGAGCCTTTGGAGTCTGAAAGAGTAGCAGAGACATTACGTCTGCTCTCAGCTTGCCCAGGCAAAAACTCCAACTTGAAATAATATAATCAAGGATAACAACTTTGTGGGCAGGAGGACTTGTCAAAAAACAAGACCAAGTTAGCTCTTTTTTAGAACTTCCATGATAGAGTTCATTCTAGCATAAAATTGTAGATGTCCCAAATGCTGGTAAATGTCTTGTTACCAACCAAGAATTGCTGTTTCCTGGAAAAGCACATAAAAGTTTTTAAGCCAGGTCTTCTTTAAAAAAAAAAACAAACTAAACCAAACAAAAATACTTACTAAGATTGTGGCCTCTTTTTGGGTGGTAATTGTTCATGTATTCTGATCACATGGCTGTTCTAAATGAAATACCTGGCTTCTGTTCTCTGTATTTATTTCAAATATTTGATAGCACTTCTTTGACTTTCTCAATTTTCTAGAGAGTGAAAAATGGACAGGCTGTTTCTTTTTTATTTTTTTAAATACTTAACATTCTTCCAGTTTAATGGCAATTGCCAAGTTATATTTAGAAATAATCTGATCACTGGCAGTGATTGGCTGTAAATGAGAAACACAAAATAATAGTAAAACTGAAAAAACCCCTATCCTCTCTGATAACGAATCAGGCTCCAAATACTGGCAGCTGATACAGTGAATATGAGCAACAGAAGAATTTCCTGCAATCATGAAGATGGAAAGTCAAAGCACTTTGCTGTAACAGCAGATAAGTAGAATTTTTAGCAGCCAATGGAGGCAGCTTAAGATTTCAGGTGTTCTTCCAGAGAGCACAAAACCTGAGCTGTGCTGAGGAGGAGATAAAAACGTTCGGCATACCTCTGGAACACTGCAGGATACTGGTGTCCTCAGGAGGTGTTCCCAAGGCTATCTTAGATCTGCTCTGAATATGATCTGGCCAAGGAAGACAATCCAGGTTCTCTATTTCCTTTCTACTTTCCAAAAGACTATACTAAATGGACAAAAATATTCCTAAGAGTAAGGATTATGAGACAAACTGTTTTAATAGAAAAGTGCAAAGAAACAAATACATGCCGTACCCAGTGCAGGAAAATACTAGCTGGAGTCTAACAGCAGAATATTCCGCTCAAAAAACCACAATTGCATAGACTATCAGCAGCCTTGTGTGTTGCACACTTGCTGTCTTGAGTGGCTCAGCTACATGCAGGGGCCCCAGAACACCTACTGTGACATAGGCTAGATTTAATGACACAGGAACAGAGGAAATTCTTCTCCAACATTTCTAACAAACAGAACCAGCATTTTAGATATTGCTTTAATTTATGCATTACAACTATCTCACAGCTGTTTTTTTTTTCCTGTCCCCTAAATGGAGGAACCATTATTTTCATATTTTGCATCCTGCTTTTGTTTCTCTTCAGGCTTCCTGACTCGCTCTTGTTGCATTTTCCTGAGTATACAGTAATACAGCTTGAGCAGGCAATTTTGTCAGGGGAAGGAGGAGAAAAATCAATTTAATTTTGTATCAGGTAAAACAAAGCAAGTTACATCTTCCTGTAAGAGCAAAAATGGTCTGGATTTCATGCTGCTTGTTAAGCTATCCCTTATACTGAAAGCTGACGTGCTGTTTCTACTTAATGTTTGCGCACTGGAAACTGAATTCTGAGTAAGTTTAAAAGGCTGGTAAGCCTTGGCTCACACTGTTAAGTAAAGGGGATGGAGCTGAAGGCAACAGCAGAGTACCCTGATGCTAGCCTCTTAGAGTAATTTACTTTTCACAGAGGTGAAATAAAAAGCAAAACCAGTCCTGTAAGATGACAAAAACAAATAAGCAAAACCAATGTCTTCGACAAGTACAATAACATTACTGGTGGGACAGAGTTAGAAATGGCAGACTCCTTCAAATACTACAAAGTGTGAACACTGTCAAAATAATAATTTATAAAATCATTTAGGTTCAAGGGTTAGCAATGGTTTATCTACCTGCATCTGCTGCTGGTTATTTTCTTCCATGCTTTTATTAATTCAATAAAGACATATATGTTTCCAGAGGGAAGAAACCTTGCTGTTATGATCTCCTGCAGAAACTACAGAGGGAATTCGAGCCAGTGTGCATACAAAGAGACAGAAAACTGTGGAAAAAAGTGAATGGTAAAAAAAAAATAATTTGTTGTCTCCCACAATACAACTAATTTAGACACAAAGAAATATAAAAAATGCAGTACATGTAAACTTAAGGAAGTATAATCTGCCCAGTTGCTTATATTGGAGGGGTGATAGGATTTGAGCCAAAGCTATGAAATACTTCCTCCTTGGTAACAGTAAATAAGTAAATAAACAGCAAACTGTTCTGTTTATCTCTATTGTTTAATGCTACCAGTGGGATAAATTTCAAAAGCGTTTCATTCAATTTGTTCTTAATATGGTTTGGAACAATTACATGAAAAATAAACTGGGTGGTTTTCCAAAATCATGCCATTGTTTATTTTCCACAGGAATACCCTGCGTCCTATAAACCAGCTGTTGCTGCTCCATATTGGAAATGAAAGCCAACGTTTCAAAATTTGTATAAGAGATATTATGTATGCTACAGTGCCTTGCCAAGTTCATGCAAGAGAGGTTCTTCTCAATGCTTTAATTGGCACTTAGCTTCTTTAACAGCTTGTTCGCCTAGGCAGCCTGCACAAAGTAGTCAATTAAAGTGTAGATTAGAGTAGTATAAAACACATCTTTACAGGAAATATGAACATTCACTTGATAATTGCCATGACAACTCTGCCATGCTATATTTAAAAATCATTAGTTTTGTATCTGTGAGATACTGAGTGCTTTTCTGCCTCCAGGCATTCACCACATCAAGGAGCACTTGGTAAACTGCCTGGAGGTACCTTTTCAGTGTGGGCTGCCTGGGGTTGAATGTGTCAGGTTGGGGAAGGCAGGGATATCATCCCCTGGGAGATCTCTCTCTCAGAGCCTCAGTCATAGGCACCACCCTAACAAAATTATTCAGAGGTTTATTGGACTGCACAGTATATTCACCCACTCGTGTTACAAGACGGCTCACAGTAAGCCCATTTTAAGTGAGAAAATAGAGCTCAATTGCAGATCTAGACATACAGGAAGAGTAGCAAATAATGCAACCTGCAACAATCAGAAAATACCTGTTCAACAGGTATTGAAAATATTCCTTAGGAGCATGCTGACTGATGAATCTTTTCGACAGTAGCAAAATGGGAAGTGCAGGGAGGTGGGATGGCATGAAGATGTACAGATGAAAAGATGGCTGCCTCCCAGAGACAGGACTTTATATCTCCCAGACTGCCAGGGAATAACTAAAATGTAATTTCATTCACTTTAGAATAATTGCTTCACAATTCTCTCTTCTAGGAAACTTGGTATTCCACTCTTCGCTATAATTTGGCAGTAGTAACATGTTTGCAATTAGTACACTTCATTTGGAGGAGAGTTGTTTGTTTTTTTTTAATGGATGAGGAAAGTGATGGAGGAAGGGAGAAGGAAATAAACATTCTTTCAGAGAAAGGAGAATTTTCTCCTTTTAAAGCAGTTCTATATTTCTGATATTAAAATTCAGGTTCATTGCCATGGAGAAGTCACTTGATCAAATTAGAAAGTTTACATTTTTTTTTAACTGAAAATATACAGAAGAAATGTATGGATTAAAAAACTAATACATTCAGTACATTTTCATTCTGCTTTTTACACTTAACCCTGTACCACTCTCTCTCTGCTTCTCTTGTGCTTAGCAGTCACAAGAGTAATCACTATAGTCTCACTTGCTAAGCAAGATTCTTCTTCACAATAAGGTATCTTTAAATATTGATCACTTATTGCTATTGGTGCTGTTTTTAAACACTTATGAGTCTGAAAGTACAGAGAAGGTTTATGAGCAAAGTGTTAAGTTACACAATACAATACTACTGATTTTTATTGGCAAATAAACTTAGCTAGCCTTTGTAAACCACAAGGTCATACTAAACAGCAATATGAACATGTACACAATGCAGCAAAACAGTGTCAACATGTTGATAGCACACACCAGTCTTCAGCTACATTTTTTGTCTTTTAACTTCATTCACTGGAGCCTTTTTAAAGGATGATTGAGATGAAGGGATACATGCTGTGAAGGAGTACATCAAATCATTATAACCTTTCCTTCAAAGGCTGGATTTTACACACCCCTCAAGACAGTTACAAGTGCATACAGTGTTTCTGAATACATTAAGAGCTGTGTAATGCATTACTAATGTTTTGATTAATTTACCTCCTGACAAAGCAATAACACATGGCTCTACAATCTACAGCACCCACTAGCTATAAGGTTAAACAAGTTTCTTGAGGAACGCTCTGCCATCCAAAGCCAACGTAGAATCCACAAGTTTCTTCTCATCTTTGCAGTAGTTGGGTTTTTTTTTTTCATAAAGATTACTGATTTGGTTTTGAATTGCATGGGGCTATAGCAAAGGAATCATAATGTCTACAGCCAAGCTATCTAGCACATGTACCTAACAAATATCGTAAACAAATACACCACAGCCACAGGCTGCTCTTTGATTCATACAAATATATTTGCTAACTCAACCTGACAGCTCAACTGATTAGACAAATAAAGTGTCTTGGATAGTACCCATCTTGACAATGACATTTCCAAATGGGACAGCTGTATTTTATCTGAAAGTGAATATACAATTTCAGATTGTTAAAGATAATGAAAAACCTTGTACAACAGCTAACAAGAAAAAGTGGGTATTTCAGAAAAGACTGGCCCTTTTCTCCTCCTTGTTTATACTGGTGTTTTCTAGCTGACACACACCGTAGCCAAGAGACACGTCACTGTATAAGGTAAACTGCTGAGCAGGACACAAGCTGCTGAGCTCTGCTGGGTGTATTGACTGTGGAGGTGGCAACACAAACTAGCCAAGAGAGGCACTAATGCTGCAAGTGAGACTTCCTTTCTCCATCCCTCTGGCTTTCCCCCTTAAATCCCTCCTCAGTGAAGCACAGTGTGTGCAGGGAACTGGGCAAGAATGAAGGGCCAAGGCTGGAGACACTCATGGCAGCATCCTCACTATGTATCTAGGGATGGGAGAGTGCACAGGTAGTCCTGGTGAAGCAGCAGAAAGAGAGGGAGTCATGGTCCTTAGAAACTCCTATGAAAAATAAAATGTAAAGAAAAAGGTTAGGAACTGCTAGTTTAATATAATGCATTGTGAAAAGATGTCACCAACCCTCATCAAATAACTAAAAGGAGACAAGCCAAAATCTGCAATGTTTCTGACACCTGCTTGAAATATTTAGCTGCAACCAAAGAGAACCAGAAAGCACTCAAAACACTCAAGGGAGAATACTAAGATGAAAGAAGATATCATTAAGATAATATTTCATACAGGAGAACAGTACATGACATCTCTTCCTCTAAAAAGAAACAGCAATTTTGTGATCTTTAAAATTAATTTAGATACTCATTTCTTTTACAGAAATCTTTCCAGAGAACATTGAAATGGGAAAGCGTTCTTAGAATTAAGAATGATTTGAGATGATGGGACAGTGCTCAAATTATGCTGTAACATTTGAAGAGTGAATTAGTCTCATTACCAGGGATTTTTTTTCACTAGGGCTGTTTTTTAAGAGCCATTTTGCAAAAAATATAAGAAACGTCAATTTATGCATTAGTGTCCTGTTATTTAAAAAGTTTTCATTGATATTATGTAGTGTAAATTATTAATGAGCATGAAAACTAACAATTGCCAGTGGATTGATATGATTATAAAACTGAAAATAATTAATGAGATTATTTAATGAATTCTTTATTGCTCCAGTCTATTTCTAATTGGAAACTGGCAAAATAAGCAAAATATATGAAATTAGAGGTTGTTTCTTCCCAAAGCCCAGACTTTTAAAATTCAGCCTAAATGTGTTTTATTTTCTTTGAACAGTAGAAAACAGCTATCCAAGAGCTGAAGACTGCAAATTAGAAACAGACTGATTGCTTTTCCCAACTAGCAGATTGAGCACAGAACTCGAGGTTCTTTTTTATGTGCAATTTCAAAATGATGCAAAATGCCAACTCGTATAAAGTAGATAAATACGTGCAGTGCTGGGAACCCAAAGTTAAAATTGTAAGTGCATCCGCAAAGACACATCTCGGCCAAGGGAAAATTTAAACAGATGTTACAGCTCCACCTACTGAACCAAGAAGAAAGGATTTGAAGGGGTATAATTAGTCACTAATGAACTGGAGCAACTGAATATCTATGAAAGCCCCGAAATATTTTTTTTTTGTTTTGACACAGACATCTGATCAACACTTGCACTTGTGCTCAAGATCAGGTAGTGCCAGATACAGTAAACCATACTAGAGCAACAGATGCTCTTTCTCTTCAAGGACCATGAAGTGAACAAGCATTCTGCAGCCCTTTAGTGCCATTTTTTGGTGTACGACAAAAAGCTAAAGAAATGATTGGTCAATTTGGAGTTCACTTAATTAAACTGGAGGAATATCTAGGATGTTAAAAAATATAATCAGTCTTGTAAGGAAATATAATACTGTAGCTACAGTTTTAGAAAACAGATTCTACTCTAATCTGATGGCAGCAAATGTGAGTAAACATGCGATTTCAGTGAGTACTGGTCACATAGATACGTCTCATGGGTTCAAAGAGTGGCTCAGAGCCAGAAATTCTGAAACCTTTAAGACAACAGATGAGCCAAGTATTTCCTACACATTGGGACCATGTTGACAGAGAAGAAATAACTCTAAGATGCTAAAGTAAAGCTTCTTAATCAATAACTACTATTTAGCACTTACTTAGAAAAGCAGAAAGGAATGTGGTAACAGTCAACATACTCTTCCTTCAGGAACAGTATAGATAGCATAAATCTTTCATGCCACCCAAAAAAGTCTTATAGTAAGCTGAAACAGTGAGTCTGAAAGCCAACAGATCTAACCATTGCACCTGAAGCAATTGAGCATTCAACAATATGACAAACATAAGAGACAAATGATGAGACATTTAGTCCAGAGGATTGCCAGTCCAAACACCCACAGAGCACTGGCAACAGTGAAACATGAAACATGCAGAACCCGGAATGTCCAAACAAAATTATAATTGAAAAAAGACCCTGTATGGAGCATAAACCAAACAAGAAATGACACTGATAGTAACTGGAACTTGAACATATGCCTAATGTTAACATGCTGTAACTAAACAACCTAAGTGCTGGAGAGATAGTAGCTAAAAATAAACATTTAAATCAGTGGGTAGGGAATGTGGAGTCAGACTCCTTGAAAGGTAGACTCAATTGTGCACATCTTGGTCCTGCATATAGTGTGTTTTGCTTGCCATTTGTCTGTGTAAAGGAATTTTCTTGACAAACATAGCCTGAAGTGCAGGCTTGTATCCCAAGCCAGCAGGAAAGGCAAGCATGGGAGGAAGGTAGCTGATAAAGAGTCTGCCCTGAAATAGCCAAGAGTGGTTGAAGATGGTAGTTTCCATCAACACAGAGAAACAAGACACATATATTGGGGATACACATATATTGGGGATTCCTAGCATAAGAACGCCTTTTCGTCTTTGATTCTTACAGACTCAGTGAATGAAGAGATACAAAAGCAAGGAAAACAAACATCTGTATTAGGCTTGTTGAACAGTGATACCCGCATCTCTTCTGAGCTGATGTGTTTTACGGAGGAGCTGAAGGACATGAAAAGAAGACAGGTTCTAGCTGACATGGCCAACAAACATGACTCTCTGTGATATTTCCACTACTGAAAAAGTTATGAAAACAATATATGGATTAAAGGCAACAGTATAAAAAATCAATCTGATTGATCTTTCTTTGCCTTACAGCCACCTCCGTCAGCTAAATAAATATAGTTCAAAATACCACACATTGGTGGAGGGAACAAAAAGGAGCAGGTAAACAACAACTGCACCAAGCCCTGATCTCTCTGGTGAAAAGAGTTAACATAAGGAGTTGATTAGACTTAATATCACTTTCTCGATTTGCAAGAAATGTAAGAATGTGGCAGCACAGTATAAGATCTGAAGAGATTCTGATTTCATAGGAAAAATTAGGAAGAGCAAATATGATACATTAACAAAGAGAACTGGTAATTGGTACTCAAAATAGAACAAATCACAGAAAAGTCCATTAAATATGACTGAGAACCAAGATAATGGGCTTAATATTTAAAAGTGATTGAACAAAGAGGGAACATGCAAATGAAATGAGTATAACACTAGAAGGAGAGAAGATGCAGAAAAGGAAGGAAAAAGTGAATATTATCGCTAAACCACACGTTTAGAACAAAAGACTAGTCAGTTTATTTTCAGAAGGAATTATATTTTTTGGTCCCTCAAAAAAGATTTTAGTATTTACCTAGCATCTGCAGTGCAGGTGGAACTGTATGATTCGTGTTACAGGAGACACCAACCAGAAAGCGGAGCCTGCTGCGGCGGCATTGCAGCCGCTCCATGTCCCATGGTCTCTTCAGCCTGGATGCTGAAGAATTTTAAGTGACTTTCAGAGGTCATTTAGAAGATACCAGTGAACTCACTTTTTGCTGGAGAAACCGAAAGGATTGGGATCCTGCAATCCTTTCTGATCCAGAGTGCTTTCCAATTCAAAACAGGAAACCTGCAGCAACCAATTTGTTGACACTACTTAACAGGCAGCCACCTTGAGATTTCAAGCAATGAAAAGCAACTTCTCAGGGCAGAAGCTAAAGATTTCACTATCTTCAGCCAGAACACAACTCTTCAACATTCACTTTCTTCAAGCCAGCACTCTTTAGCATAGCTTTTAACTCCTCTTAACTTCATGCTCAGGATTTTACAAGATGTCACCCGCTCTTTAATATCTCTCCCCCCACCAAGTGTACCTCTCAAGCTTATGTATGTTGCTTTCTGCTGGGCTCAGCAGTTGACTTCAGATATATATTTCAGTTTAAATGTTTACAAAATTCGCACAAATACTTTGGTAGATAATGAACTTGCCCAAACATCTGTAGTAACTGAACAAATTATTTATAACTCAGACTGGAAAACTTTGCCTAGCAGAAACAGTTACTTTATTATTGTTGAGAATTTATCATAAATTAGTAGATATCACAAGTAGAAAAAGAATTAGGAGAAATGCTAACAGTGCTGGAAGAAAATAATTATCTGCAACCCAGACTTTTTAATATAGATATCTAAAGCAAAATAATTCCTTAAAAGAGCCTTTAGACAAACTCAGCAAGATATAAAAATAAAGGCACAAGAATAAAGAGCAAGAATTACTCATGACAGGGTAAGGCAGCCACTGGGCAGGCCTGAGGGGAAAAAAAAAGAAAAGGAAAGAAAAGAAAACCGCAAGTTTGTGATCCAGTTTCAGAAGTTTGACCTGAAGTAGCTGATTCTGTGATTAAAATTTTGTTTTAAAGATAAGTAAGGCTATAATCCAAAACATTCAGCAGACCTTTGGTCCTTTCCTATTTACATTGTCAGACTCAACGGCATGCTGAGTTTATAAAACACCTACTACAAGGACTTTTTTTAAAAAGTGCACTTGTTTGAAAATAGGTGTGAATCATTTATGACATCCAGCTGTGTGTCTGACAGGTACAATCTGCACCTCACCTTGCAGCAAACAAGCAGATTACAAGCAAAGGGGAGGGAAGGAGCATTCTGCTGGCCAAACACTATTAACTTGAGAAGACAGAAATAAGGTCAAGGTTAAGCACTTCTGAATAATCTACTTTTGGACTCCACAGCTACAAACGTTATAAGAAAACATGCACCAAACCAGCAGTAAGCTTAAACCTGGTAAAAATGACAGACCAGATCAAAATAAAAATCAGGTCTTGTTGTACTTATCAGTGCCAACAGTGTATGAGGACAGGAATCAAGTCTTCCTAAGGACTTTTTTAAAGCTCTTAGAAAAAGCTGTGGCACAAGCATCTCTCTGCCACAGCCATAGGCTACAAAGCAATATGAACCCAGATAACTTTTTGGCATCTCAGACCTTTACCTACGGAGGCTGAACACCCCAAAAACCCAGGACTACTCTGTGCCAGTCATCTGGGTTTTGAAATTCCGGTATCTTTATTCAGATGAGCTGCATTTCAGATACTGGAAGTATGTTTAGCAGAGCCCTTGTACCCACACCTCATCTACAACAAGATTCAGCAGCATTTTATGTATTATCATGTGTGCTAGAGACTGATCAAACCAATGATCAATCTGTCCATAAAGATCCTGTGTTAACAACTTATCTGCTAAATAATGAATCGCTGATATCGGAGAGAGCTAAATCTGGTCTGAACCAGAGTGGGAATCTGTCCACTAATTCAGCATGGAAGGATTTACTTCAGGAGCAATTCTCTTTGAATGATGTGTTAAAAGATTAAGAGTCCCTTATAAAAGAATGACTGAATAAATGACATATAAACTTAAATTGCTACTTTTATACACTTTGGAGACACTAAAGAAAAAGACCCAAAAGTACCTCTTAAGGTGACTGTTTTCTATCATGTTTTCTGCCTTAGATGGCAGCGACTGCCAAGGTGTTTTTTTTGGTCACAGGTGGTTACACTTACACAGACTGGCCTGCCAATCTGATTTGAATTTTGCCTAAATTATAAGCCACCCTGCCATCTAAGTCAATTTCCCACACTGACAAAAAAGATTATTTGAGCTTTCAGGTGCATTGGTTTGAAAATTAGAATATCTAAAATTGTAACACTAATGCAAATCTACTCACCTGAGTCTAGAGAAAAAAAAACCCACAACAACAAACAACAAAAAAGGCACATGGTTTCTGTCTTCTCAGCTTGAAGATATATTCTCATCTGTGAATCAAAACACAGTAATAGCTTCATAGTCTTCTGGTGATTGTCATCCTGGAAGGCTGAAATGTTTGACATGTAAATAAGTTTTTTGCAGATCAAAGTGAAAACTCTATTATATGGAGAATATTAGGTGCATAATAAGCAAGGAGCACACAACCATCCCAGAGTTATTAGACTAAAATGTCCTGGATGCCCTCTGCATACTTTGTGGAAAAATTAGAGGATTTTATGAATTTTCTTTGGAGTAAGTTTGTCAGATCCTTGCAAGGAAACTTCAGTTTGGGCATTTTCCCTAGACTTGAAACCAACAGAACAAAACCCTCAATATACTTGGTTAGAAACAAGGTTTATAATGGAATACTGAGGCCATGCAGAATGAAAATTTACCAGTCAGTGGGATTTAATGACACAAAGGGGTAACCCCAAGGCATGGCTGTCCTGCAGAGTTACTAAATCACAGACCAGAAGCCACTATCCTGCATGAAAAAAGTCATAGTGAAGCACAAGGTGGAATCAAGTCTTAGTTGCTAGAAGAGAGAGAAGTAGCCCTGCCCCTCTGCTCTGCTTTTGTGGATCTGTTAGCTCCTTCCTTTCCTGGTCATAGTTTTTAACCGAAGGCTTTGGAAGACCCTCACCAGCAAGGACATCTGCTGTGTTTCATGCCCACTCAGTGTAGCTTTGTAGTATGTTCTTCCTTCTCCCATTTGCAGGGAGGTCTGCACCACGACCCAGAGATTCAGCCCCACTTTTCTCCCTGTGCTTTCTGCTCACCTGTGCTTCCTGCTGAAACTTGCACCAAGGCATGGGAGATTAGAAATGGAGATAGTGTGCTCAGGGAACACAACCAGCTGCCACAGGTTTTCTGTAAGATTCAGCTTTCGTTACTTGGATTATTTTGATTTTTTTCACACTTTCCCTTGGCCACCAGGTACCTCCTTTTTGTTTAGTCTATTTCTTCTTCGTGTAGGATCATGATTTTGAAGACATTCCTTCTAAAATTTCAGAATCAGGATTAATTGCTCTATCTGTCATTCTCCTTAGCTAAATGGCAAGAAAAAGAAAAAAAAAAATCCCAGTAACTTTGAACTTTGTTCTAAAAGCATCACTGGGTGATGTATGTAGTAGGGTGTTAGTGATGCTTTACAAAAACTAACTGAAACAACAATTCTTATGGGCATATACTGAAAACACAAAAATTCCACTGAGTGAAAACCAAAATAAATACAAAGATTATTCACTAAATAAAGCATCCTTTATTTCCAGTGTGGCTTCCTCCTCATTAAGAGCTGAACTCGCCTTTTTTGTTTTTTGGGTTTTTTTCCCACTGGGTAGCTCTTGTTAAAAATTCCTAGCCTACACAGGCAGTAGATTTCTTTCTTTAAAACAAAACAAAACAAAAAAACACCAAACAAAAAACACCAAACAAAACCCAAACCCCAAACATTTTCTGTGTCACTTGAAAAGTGACTGAGTATTGTCATAATGCTGTCCTATATAACTTCCACAACTAAGCCTCATCACTGACTTTCCATTAAAAAAAAAAAAGCACACTTTCATGACAGTTTTCACTTCCAAAGGTGTTATTAGCTTGCCAGAATTACAGGCCATTCTCCTGCTGTGTCTGGTACAGAAATTATCCAACTAGACCAATGAAGCTATGTCACCTGTTCAGTAGCCCCACATTCAAAATGCTTCTGTATGTAGCTGGGCTCTCCATTGTCCTTAAGTTTTAAATAAGAATAAAAAAATAAAGTTTCTAGAAAAAAATACTGCTTTTTAAAGCCCCACAAACAAGGCCATTATTTTCTTAGGTCTACCTTATTTCAGACAAAACTACAGAAGTAAAACTTGCAGGTTTAGGTCCCAGTCCTACTAGGAAATACCACCAATGGTGCAAAGACATATTCACTAGACCTGCTTCAGGAAGTAGAGTTGGGGGTGGAGCATGGATATATGTGCTCTGATATCTCTTTCCAAATCTTACCTCTTTTAGATGCCTGGACCATCATGGCTAGGATAATATCCTCTGCTGATTCATGTCAAGGATGAGAAGAGGAAGTGAGGAAAATGTTGGAGAATTTGAAAGTGTTTGTAAAATAAGATCTATAAAGGTAGGAAGGGAAACAAACCAAGTACGTCTGTCATTTCTAGGGCACAAGCTAGAAACAAAGGTTCTTGCATCATGTGTCAAACTCGGTAAAGACACTGAAAAAAGCCTACCCTCAAAAGCAGGTGAAGGACAAAAAAATGTCTGCATGGAAACTACATGGATAAATACAGTAGGTCTGGCTAATTTTTGAGTTACTTGGTAGGGCTTTTGCTTGAAGTATTTTAACAATGTTAAACCTGGCCAAAGAGAAATTCAAACAACTGGGCTCTAAAAAGCAATGACTATACGGCATCCCAAATGATACTTCATTGTTACCGCACATTAGCATGGCTGCACATAAATTATATTTTAAGATCATTATAAAACTATCACCATTAAAATGGTAGCTTTGTGTACTTAATGTTTACACTATAGAAGGCACCAAGCCATTGCATCAATTTAGCCTCAGCATTTAGAAGAAAGCATTTCAAAGTGAGTGGCACCTCCACAACACATAGGAACATCGTAATCTGTTATAGGTTCTCTGGTACTTGATCACCCTAAAAGCATTAGGACAACTATCTAAAATAATGAAATGTATAATACCTACACTATTTTTTCAAGAATGTTCTTACTCTTGGACTGTTGACTTCTTTGAGAAATCATAAAGGAAAGAATTATCCTCAAGATAATTAGCCACACAAAAGAAAGGATGAGAATAGTGACAATTGTAATGAGTTTTTGTTATGGAAACTAAGACCATAGAAGTAGTCTTCTAACAGTCAGTTTGCATTTTATTTCCAAGACCTGGGATCAACAGTTCTGAACTGTATATTGCAACTACTATTTCTGCAGAGATCTTTTCAAGGACTGCATCTGAAAAAGGTAGCAAAAGTGGCTGATCACCCTGCTTACAACCCATGAAAATCAGCTATAAACCTGTAGTGGAATTTCCTAACTATTTTTTTATTGTAATCTTGCAACCCAAAGAACTGGGTGCTATTTGGCCTTTACTGCCAAATTCTCAAAGTAAGTAAATAATTATCTAAGATAAGGAGATCTGCAATGCTTGAAACAGCTATATGGCTTCATAACCTCGAGGAGAAATGACTAAACAAACAGCTGAGAAAGATAATTTACTTTTCCAACAAAAGCAACTTTTTTCCTCCTAAGAGAAACAGAAGAAAACTACAGCATGCTTCCTGAAAAAGATCAGTCACAAACAGAATTCGTATAATGTTCCTCATTGTTTGGCACTCAGTGCTGTCATCATGAGCTGTTATTACAATTGTTAATAAAACAAAATTTCACAAAACACCCCAGATCAGACTTACTGCTGTCCACAGTCCTGAGTTTATTATATCAATAACCTTATTATCGAGTTACATATTTGGAGGAGGAAAGTTACCAGAGGCAACACAGAAACACATAAAAAACACACTTGAAATTTAAGTCTGTGCTTTGGTGTATTGCAACATGTGAAACACAGCAGGGCAGAAACAGAACCTCTGAAAAGAAAATGTTCCTTTGCAGTCAGTTTCCTGTTCCCAGTAACTGTTCTACAGAAGTATGACGTTTATTTTGGGGTTTCTGGCTTGTGGGTTTTTTCCCCTAACATACCTGGAATGCTTTTGAGGTTTTTTTGTAAATTAATTAATTAATTTAAATACTTATGGTGTGAAAATGCTTGCCCTTTTTTTTTTTTTTAGTTGTCATGCTGGGATCACATCTCTCCTCAGCAAATGCAAAGCTACATTTACAGCACAGAGAGCGCATACTGAAAATTTCTTGGGTTTCTTACTAGAGGCCTGGGTATGAGAAAATATCCTTCAGTTGGTGGTGGTGTCCACAACTAATTCACAGGTCTTTAAACACACTAGCTTATGAACTGCTAGGATTTAAATCAACACTGAGTCTCATCTACAGAGAGATTGAATGCTTTGACTTCTGCTGCTCAGGTGTGTTCACTGGGACATTTTTCTTTAGCCACCAAGAGACCCACTCTCTCCTGTGTTTGACAGGGACACAAAAACCTTCTTGCAAAAGTGTTAGAGTGCAACTCCACTGTAGTATACATCAACATTTCCTTCTCTCTTTTCTTGTGCACAAAGATCAGGCACAGACCATTTACTCCATTTGTTTCTCCCTTCTCAAATGGAAGAGGATCAGCCAACCTTTGAGCAAAAAGGGTTATTAATGAGGGCACTGACCCTGGTGCCCTAGACCAGACACTCTCTGGTCATTCTATTACTTGCTACTTTACCAATTGTGTTACAAGTTAGATGCTTCATTATGACAGTTCTTATTGTGTGACACTCTCTTTCCCCTCCTTTTCTTACTCATTCTTTCAACTCCACAATTTTTCCACATTTTTCAGCTTTCATGTTGTTGCTTACCCTGCCAACTGTACAAGACTCGCTGTAGTGAATCACCTTTACAACCATTAATGAGTGAAAACCATGGGTCATTTCTCTAGGAAAGTTGGGTTGGGTTGCACAAGTGTTCTGGTTTGAGCCAGGATAGAACCAATTTTCTTACTAGTAATTTTACTTTTTAGTTAAGTCTCTTCTAAATAGGTGCACTTGCTGAACAGTATGTTTTCTAGTCAGTGTCTACTTCTAGGATTGATAACGCTTGATGTTTACTGTTACTGCTGGAGAATGGTATGCACAACCAAGGCCACTGCTTGGTTCTGCTAAACACCTTATGTTCCAGAATCAAATGGGAGGAGAAGGGGTCACACCTGTGACCCTCCTTCAGGGAGGAGTGGACCAGACAGGTGACCAAAATTGACCAAACACAGTATTACATCACATAAACATCATAAATGTATAAATTTTAGGGATCACGAGGGTGAAGTTCTTTTCTTCCATGGCCAGCGTCCTGGGAGGATTCTCTCCATTTATCTGCCTTTGATCCTGATCCATGAATTCCTAATCTGTGTGTGTTCCTGTGTCCAACTCCCATCTGATGCTGACTGCAGGAGCCCAGTCCTGGACTTTTCCAGGGCCGTCCTCCAGCCTTGGTGGTGACATGAGCGTTACTGGTGGGGGGGAGAACAATAGTGGTTTTGTACATATTTGTACTTATTTCATTATTTCTTTTTTATCTATACTGCTTCATTAAAGCTGTGCAGTTTAGTTTCCAACCTCTCTCCTTTATCCTCTTTCCTTTCCCTTTCTGGGAAGGGAAAGGGGTTAATGGAGAGCATCTCTCATTCATTTAATTGCCAGCTCAGTGTTAAACCATGAGAACAAGAACTTGGTTATTTGGTCCCTGCTCTGTGAAGCTCTTGGTTCACACCATAAAGGAGGACTGGACACAGCTTCTCCTCAACCCCCTCCAGTCCAGCCAGAGGGGCAGGAGAAGCGGGTGAAACGGGAGGCTCAGGTAGGATCTGCAGATCACCACAGGACTTCAGACAGCATGAGCAATGGCAGACAGTGAGGTATCTTCTTACTTTTAAGCTACTAGCAAGTCCCTTCACATAACAAACTTACCTTTCTGTAACAAAGTGGAGTTAGGAAACATAGGTGGTGTTTTCTGAACCAAGAACATAGGCATCCATTATAAAGAAAAGAAAAAGACAATTTTCACTTCTCCTAGATATGTTTTAATACATGTATTATTGAAAACAATATAAACAGTTGATGTAGAAACATCACTCAAATGTCCATGAGTTTTAAATTTGATCAGATTGAAGAAATAGTTTACTCACAGCTTTACTGCTCCTGTGACAACTAAAGAAAAACAAACTACCTCATTAAGACATCCTTTCTGAGAAAAAGTTTCAGAGAAATGCTGCTATCGTTGCCTCTTCTTTCTCAGTGAATAACATAAAATCTTCTCCTATTTGTGCCTAATCAAATTAGGAAAGAGCTGTTTACTCTCAAGCTTGTTGTCAAGATGTTACTCTATTCGAAAAAGATGGAAACACATCTGGTGCCCCTAACATGCACTTTACCTGAGCATTTCTAACATGCTCAGTTTAAATTTGCAGTAATAGTGCTGTTGTGTTCATGATAATTTGAGGATAAACAAAGTTGTCGAATAGGGAACAATCATTTTAGTCCCAGGGTTGCCCTGTGGAATTTATGGACCAAGGAAGTTGTCTGATTTTCTTTGCTAGATAAGTTAGAAACTATGTCCATATGAAGCAAGAACATGAGTAACAATAGGCAACAATATTCCGAAAACCTTTTAGACAATAGAAGACAGAATGACTAAAACCCCCACATTTCTAAAATATCCCTGATAACCAGAAAATAAGTTTCCTAGAGCTTCATCTGCATTATTAGCAATAACTGTAATCTAAACAGGGAGTTAGGTAACTCAATAGCTTTGCACTACTCATGGTTATATAAGTTTATTCTGCCAGAATTTTGGAACTTATTACTAAATGAACAACTATTTAAAATTAACAGAGACAACTGGTTACAACCTTATTGTTTAAAAGCGAATCTTTGGACTTCATCTGTTGTCAGTAGCTAATAATCTTGGAGCCTGAAGTCCATTGAGAAAACTTTCCAGAATAAATTAAATTATATACTTCCTCTGAAACACAAGCAGGCTTTTCATTTACTGAATTGTGCCTATGAGGCATGCATTAGATAATACCCTAAACTCTGCAGTACAGAGTTTCAGAAATATACAGTATTTTTCTTAGTGCTGTTAACTCCACGATACATCAGGACAAAGCAGTTATCAGAACTTGAGTGTATGTTAGTGTCCATTTAGGTTGTTAGGCATCTAACACATTTTCCCCTTGCTCAGTAAACTTTGATACAGCTAACACATGCAGGCATCTCCTTGTCCCACAGCCAGGCTCTAGTCACTGGCAGAAGCCAGAGATGGATTTCAGAGACAAGAGACCAAACTCCATTGGTCTGATCCACTCTTTACTCCTATCAAACTATAAATACTAAGCTTTATTTTAAAACTAGCTGATATTTGCATCATATTTGATACAATGCTCTGCATATTTCAGGAGCATTATTATATTGCTCTTCAGTATTCAGAAGAGGTAAGAGCATTTTTCTCATTTCTAATGTAAGGAGAAACACCATTAATAGCAAGTGGCTTCTCCTAACTGTGATCAGTGAGCTCACTGGCCACATCAGACACTAGGCTGTGATTCAGTGCCCCATCACAAAATTTATGCAAGCATGCAGAGTCAGCAGATCTGATAGGTACTGATAACCTGCTGAAGCTAATGAAGAGCTCTATTTCTCATGAAAAATCCACATGCTTGGTGTCGTTCAAAGCCTTAGATATGAAGAGCTGGCTTGCAAGAATACCTGGCAACTCCATTTTGGGAACAGGTTATTTTCAGCCTCTGTCAAAATTAAAGATACCAGGACACAGACTTTGCAGTATCTGTTTGACATGAAACAGTGGCATGAAACAATCAATATACCAAATGACAAAGACACCTATTCAATTACAAGGCTATTTGGCTACTTGAAAAAGGGCAAATAATGTCTTAAAAATATAAGTATATAAAGACACAGCAAGAGAAAACCAGAAAACGCTTTTTAGACAGCTCAGGACTCCCCACTACAACAACGTGAAGCTCCTTCCCCAGAGAGGAATGAGCTATGAACAAGAGCATTATCATACCAGAACTCTTTAATGCTATCCATATGTCAACTTGCAAAACACAATGGCAAAATTATGCAATTTTTTACCACAGAGTCTCCAAACCAATGGAAGTTACCACCATGACAATCATTTGTAAGAAAGAATTTTTAGGAAACTGTCTGTGTGGGATCATGCAGAAATCACTGCAGATATGCAGTGATGTGAGTTCATGTTGACACTTTTCTCACAAGCAGATGGCATAGCTATGAGTTTTCTTTAAAGTATTTGATTTAGAGGATAAATGGCCTTACCTAGGTAGTTGACCTCCCATGGTTATTCTTTGCCTGGCTTAAGCTCAATATAGGAACTGGAAATTCAGGTGTCAGCTGCACCTCAGTAACAATTAGTGCACAATAATTAATGCTTAAAACATGTTTTAATTAAAGTTCTACATATTTTAAGAAAAGGAATTATTATCCCTTGCAGCCTCTTCCCTCATTAGCTTAAACACAAAAGGTGATACACACTCATCTGTGCCTCTGTTATTTGTGATCATCTAACTGCTCTGCTGTAGGTCACCTTTCCACAGCACTAACTACATGGCACAAGGGACTTGGAGATTTCAGAGAAAAAAGTGTTTTCAAGTGCTCTTTTGATTTCTCAATGTTACTTATCTAAGAGACAATCCTGGACTTAGTTCTTAGACACATGATATTTAAAGGAAAAAGCAGCTTTCAGGACATCAGCAAGACAGTGATTATTTTTTTTCTGCTAGATTTTCACCTTACTTCTTCTGCACTGACAAACCTAAACGACCATAGAGCAAGGGCTGCAGCAAACAAAAATGTGACTTCTAGAGGGAGGCCAATGCAGCAGTCAGGGAGGACTCTCTGTGACTTTACACAATTTAGGCGTGGTATGAGAAATGCCCTAAAACTGAGCAAAGGTGGAAGGAGAATTGCAGGAAGGATATTTAGCTGGAAAAAAATCGGACTTGCAAACTATGAATGATATCCTACTTTTATAGAATGAACTAATGGATATGTTCTTAAAGCAGGTTTTATTGAGTTTTTTTTCTAATCACAGAATTAAGAGTTAACACTGTGTTTTGGACTCCTGGCTGCTTTCTGACATGTGGTGGTGCTACTGCTTAAAGCAAGTCAGATAGGCTTCTCTAAAGATCAATTTTACATTTTATTGCTTTGAAAATGCATAGTCATCTTAGAAACAATAAAAAGCAAACCCCACATCCTCATATTAATTTTTTCTTCTCATAATACAATTTACAAATGTTCTTTATTGATCTAGGCGTATTTTTTTCTTTTTATAATAAATTACTTGATGTGTGTGGTATTCCATTAGTTTAAAGGAAATTCCCTTTAACCATGCAGTTCAGCATTTATATAACTACCTTACTTGGGGTCACGCCACATCTATTTTCCAAAAAGCACAGCAGACATTTTCCTTTTAGCTCACCTCCACCTCTGGAAAAAAAGTAACATGTCAGGAAATTAGCAGTCTTTTGTTTGTGAGTTTACCTTCAGCCCCACAAAAAAAAAGCTGATAAAATGTTCTGATGTGCTATTCTAACTCCATTTTTTTCACCACTAACTGCAGTTATGTTCTACATATGGGCATATTTCATTTTTTTCCAAGCTGTGCAGAAAGGAAACTTGTTATGGCATCTCTTTCAAACCTGATGAGAGCTATGCAAATGCTGGCCTTCACTCAAGGCTGCATCTGATGCTCCTGGCAGCAAGAGAGGAAAATAATGCACATGGAGGAAGAAGAGAGGAGTACAAGTGAAGGCTAGCTTCTGAGACATCACAGAACTATAAAAAGATTTGTTTTATAAGTCTTCTATGTAGTAATAATAATAATGATAATGATAATAATAAAGATGGTTGGATTTTTATTGTCAGAAACCAGTGTAGTTAGGGGAATTAGACCGGCTCAACTCCAGTTCCTAGCTAGATCAACTACTGGAAAAAATTTGAGAAGGTTCAGCTCTGTGCAGCAGATATTCCTCTTCTATGAACTACCAGAAATAGAAAGGTCAGTCGAAAACATCTCGCCATAAAAAAACCACGCTTTTTCTGCAAGAAAGCTGAACTGACAGTCATTAACATGCTTACTGGTGTCAGTATTACACCCAAATGCAAAACATGCAGTTTTGCGTGCCTTCTTTTTGAAGAATAAATAAATTTAGGGAAGGGAAAAAAATAAGAAAAAAAAAAAAAAAAGCTTCCTAAAAGGCAAGATTCATTTGATTGTGGGATAGTTTTCAAAGGGAAATGAAAATGTCATCACCTGACATTTCCAAAGCTGAGCTTTCAACTCCTGAGACAGCATGCAGGGAGGAGTGTTAAATAGAAGAGCCGGTCACAGACCAGTACACTCTCCATATGTTTCCCTGGGGCAATTAGCCTTACTTCCCCTATCAAGGGGCTCACTGTGCTTACCAGTGAATATGTCAAGTCTGGTTGCTCATGAAACTCTAAAAATAAACACTACAGAGTCACTGACAGGACCTTTATGTTGAAAAATGAACCCTCTTTACTTACACAATCTCAAAAAAGAAACTTTAATTGAACAGTCCTTTGAAAGAAAGGACTTTGCACTCCCTTGTGACATCTCCACAGAAGCAGAACATATTCAACCAAAAACCTGCCTTAAACCAGCTTTTGGGCTGCCTTAATCTAGTTCTTCTGTCCACTCCTATCCTGTTGCGCTGCTGGATTCATGCCGCAGGGGCAGAAATCTTCACCTTCTTGCATTGTGCTGCAGCGGCCTGCCCGAAGGAAACGGGAAACACCAACCCAATGATGGGATGCCCCAAGCCAATGGGATCCGGGAACATGACCTTTCCTCACCACAACTCCCAGAGCAGCCAAGGACCACATCAGGCTGCTTGGTGGAGCTGTTAGCTAGTGCTGCACTACATAAACACACTGGCATGTGGCCTCAAATATCTTAAAATTCTTAGTAATCCACAGAGTTATTTTAAATTATTTTTATGTAGAAATTTCTTTATGACTTATGAAAAGCATCATCCTTGAGGAGTTTTATAGAGGGCAACACCAAAAAAACACATTAGCAAGGGGAGTCAGAGCTCAAGGCCTCTCCCACACACAAGCACTCACAACAACCTCCTCCTCCCCTTCCCTCCCTCCTCCTGAGATGCAAACAGTGTGGAAAAGAAAGCTATTTCTTCCTTTAAAACTCAGTACTGATGACCAGGTCACTCCCCTTTGAGGAAGAGGGAAGCAGCAGCAGGGATAGGTTGGGCTTCCTTCCAAGCTTGATTTCCTAGACCTGCCTGCCTTCTGTAAACTGATGGCACCACTTACTCAAGTGGGGAATGGCCAAGCTTTACCCAGGGGTAATGGCAAGAGGAAGCAGAGCGAGCATCAGAATGCACACAGCTATCTGGCACGTCAAACAACCCAGGGAGATGGCACCTGCACCTACTGGCACCCTCCCCTGGTGGCTACTGTCCAGGGCCCGTGATTCCAGACTGCCCTGTGGCTGACTCTTGCAGCAGGGAAGGGATTCCTGAAGATAAGTCTTGGTTAAAAGAAAAGAAAGTAAAAAACCAGAACAAATAAAAAAAGGCAAAAAACTTTACTTTTCACTTTAGCAAGTCATTTGCAGGAATGGAATAAAGCCACTCTATGGAAGAGATGTAATTTAGACTTCAAAGCTATTTCTATCCATCTGTTGCAAGCTCAGTGATGCTGACCATGCCACAGCAAATGGGACTGACCACGAGCAGCAAGCCCTGTGTGTCCTTCACAAACTTTATAGAATGAATTTGTCTTTCAGGCAATAGTTTTCTAGGTTGGTGTCTTTTTTTTTTTTTTTTTTTTTTTCAGTCTCTGGGTAGCAAGGTCTTAATGCAATATCTGTTTACTACAATTCTCCAAGAGGCAAGATGTTCCTTGGCTTTTATCCAAACCATTTAGTTCACATACATATTGGAGAAAGCTGTCCTGTCAGCAGCTAAGGTTGATATCAAGAGAGACAATAAGAGGATTAAGAGGTGGAAAGCTTTAGAAG
The DNA here is from genome assembly GCA_020745705.1 of Hemiprocne comata. Taxonomy (NCBI): domain Eukaryota; kingdom Metazoa; phylum Chordata; class Aves; order Apodiformes; family Apodidae; genus Hemiprocne; species Hemiprocne comata. The sequence continues at coordinate 139,319,704 of CM036586.1, forward strand.
GCAAGCTACTGAATATTTCACAAGAAATGAAGCTGAGAGTGCTACTGATACAAGGAGAAGGTCAGCAAGCTTAAACGCCTCAGGGACAGTTAAGAAATAACAAAATAGCCATTAGGCGTTCCAGATGTTAATACACAGCTTTCAGGGTCCTGGTATTTCGATATGATTTTCCTACCAAGACGAGTGCTTCAGTGACGCACAGCACTTGCCAAGGGAATTTGCTGGGATGTATCTACTGCATCACAGGAATGATCTGATATTTAAGAGAGCGTCTGAGGGGCAGATACTTTGTTATTTCATTGTTCATTTTTATTAACAATGGAATGCTCTTGATGTGGACGGACCTCCACATCTCCAACTGTGAGGGTCTGTTGGGATCCAAACCGATTAAAGATTTCACAAAGGCCCAGTCCTTGTCACAGTTACCTCTTCATGCCATCATCTAATGGCATGGTTAAGCAGATCTTCTCCATTATGTCTCACCACTATCAAGACCATGTAGTCGGGGGGGGGGTGGGGGGTGGAGATATGCAGACAGTAGAAGAATTTTACAAAGTGTTACAAATATTTGGCAACAAAGGGACAAGGCAGAGGTAAGACCAGGTGTTTTCTGTAGCCATGTCAATGACAAGAGGCAAAGCACAGCAGGAATCTCTCTGTAATGGCTTCATTCTACACTTCAGTAATCTCACCTATGAACTTAAAGATGCAGCCTGCCAATGAGCAACTCAAAGAACATGAGTTTCTTGCGAACTAGAGAGGGACTTAAGTATTACCTTACCTTACATTACCCTTTAATTCACAAGTACATTGGAAATGACCCTTTCTTCCCTCTCCTGTCTCCTGCCTACAGGGAAGTCATTAAGAAACTCAGACAACATATTTTCCATCTTTATATATCATCTTTGAGATCATGGAGCACACTAATGATTAACACCTTGTCAATATACCATTTCTGTTATACCACGTTCTTGTGGCACGTTTTACTTAATGCCTTTTTGGGAAATAGTCATAAGAAATTTCTCTCCCACCTCCTGTTTAAGTACAGGTACTCTACTGTGAAAGTTGAAAAATGCTTGCCATTTCCTTTTATCTTAACATGCTGTTTCAGTGTTGTATCCAGGCACTTTGCATTTTAAAAATCCTTCAATTATAAGGAGTAACTTTCTAAACCTTATGACTTGACAAAAAAAGTGTTTTATTTCTTGGAAAAGGTAACTTTGCTTTCGATTAAAAAGAAAATCCCTAGAATTACATTTGGAACTACTTTTTGTTGGTTTTTTCCTTACATTAAAAATTATTACATTTGAAAATTACTATTTCCCCACGTACTACTACTGGGCTATTGTGTTTTCACAATATGAAATAACTTCAGCTAGCAACTTGCCCATTGTGTGATTTATTTTTTATTCTTGATAGTTATTTTAAAGTATTCATCCCATTAAATAACAAAACAGAGATGATAAATATGTATGCACAATAAAGGAGTTTTAGAGGTGTGTATTATTTAGTCATTGCAGCTGGCAAATACACAGTCAGCCACAACTGCTTCTTTGAGAAGTTGTGCTAAGAGGACAAGTTAACATTAACGAACATATAGAAACCACATCTTCCAGAGGGCTGGAACATCTCTCTGATGAAGAGAGGCTGACAGAGCTGGGGCTGTTCAGCTGGGAGAAGGCTGTTCAGCCTGGCTCTGAGAAGGCCTTATAGCAGCCTTCCAGTTCCTGCAGGGGACCTACAGGAAAAGGGCTTTTTATAAGGGCTTGTAGTGAGAGGACAAGGGGTTATGGTTTTAAACTAGAAGAGGGGAGATTTAGGTTAGACATTAGGAGGAAATTCCTTAGTGTGAGGGTGGTGAGACACTGTAACAGGTTGCCCAGGGAAGTTGTGGCTGCCTTATCCCTGGAAGTGCTCAAGGCCAGGTTGGATGGGGCTTGGAGCAACCTAGTCTAGTGAGAAGTGTCCATGTCCATACAGGGAGGTTGGAATGAGATGATCTTTAAGGTCCCTTCCAACCCAAACCGTTCTACGATTCTATGTAGGTTCAGCTCAATAAAATACTTTTTCCCATTAGCAAACAATGAAAAATAAGAAAAAAACCCAAACCAAACAACAAACCAAACAACAAACCCAAACCTGTGTCATTTACCATTTTTTGTACGACTTTTGTGGAGCATGTCTGATTTTGTCAAAGCTTTTACCAACTAGGTGACCAAGAATATGTTCCTTACTTAGACAGTCACCACAGATTACACAAAAATGAAAAATCGCCCTTAAAAAGATAGTATTTGCTAGGCATTATCAAACATCTCTGAAGTCATTCTTAAAAGGAAGTCATGAGTAGAGCTAAAATAAATAAATTCAAATATTTTAAAGAATTAGAAGTAATTAGCAGTAATAAATCAAGTAACTGGGTCATCATAATGATCAGGATGAGTATCCTCAGTTTCGGACATACAGAGTCAGGTAAAAGCAGCTTTGTCTGGTGATTGAAATACATAATTGCAAAGGGTTCTTTGACTTCTAACACCCTTTCTCAGTGTTTTAATGTTTCCTCTATATTGTATTCTGCACATGCATTGCAGTATTTTACGTGGTGTTACAAGTATCAGGGTTGTTCTCTACTGAGTTAAAATGCTAATACATATTTTTTAAATCTTGTGCAAAAAAGACACTTTTGTGATAATGTGATGGAATGATCTATGAAGAGCTGGAGCTATGCAGACATGTATTTTTGTAATTAGAGAGATCAAACCAGGTTTCATACCTGTGTAGCTCCATTTCTAGTGGATCTATCCCTGTTTTACCATTATAATGAGATTTAAAACCAGCCCTTATCTTCCAAGTGCACATAAGGATCAGTTCATCCCACATTCAGCAACAGTAGGTGACAGGAGGATTGAAGCCAGATTAACAGATGGACTTCACAGAACAAGGATTTAACATGACTGTGTTAAAAACACCTGTGGCATAAGTTACACCAATAGCAGCTAATTCCCACTGCAGTCTGTGACAACACTGAAAATGCTCCTCATACTGCTCTAGTTATAGAATGTTTTGTATTTCTCATTGGGACACTAATTTTCCCAGTTTTATGACAGGGCTGCAAGAATGCAGGCTACGGTTTGATGCTCAGTCCTATACATCAAAGTCAATAATTTTGGCTCTATGTCATTCATCTTTTAAGAAGTAGTTATAAAAATTGGCTTTACAGCAAGCTAAAACATTTGTTTGTTTATAGATGTTAGAAATTGCCGCACTACATAAGTAAAAGGGGATGACAGCACAAGACACTCCCAACAGCTTTATAGTTTTAGCTGATAAATTACATCCAGATGCCCTCTCTCCAAGAGCTCTAGTTAGAGGGAGCACAATCATCAGGTCCTGCCCTGGCTAGATCAGCCTGATTTCCTAAACACTACTCCAAATCTTTGCAGGGGCAGTAATAATTTCCAGAAGAGAAGTGACTTAAAGAATTCTGCATTTAAAATTGCTTCAAATCACACGTACCACAGTTCTTCATCATGACTGGCAGAAGGGCGAGAAAAACATACAGAAGATTCTGGATGTGGTCTTATACTATATCAAGGGGAACATGATGTGTGGTTTTTTTCTCTTCAAGCCATGGTTACTCTATTGTGGATTGGGAGCAATGGATTAGAATGGCTCCAAGACCTGTCAGCTAATATCTACACTGCAACAAGATCAGACAGCAGCAACCTGTCTGGAATGCTGTGACAATTTCTGGCTGCCACCACAAGAACCACAGGTCATGCTACCATAGGAGGTTTTAAAAGTAGAAACCTGAAGTTTAAAGCAAAAACCACTGCATAATCTTCTACAGAATAGGACATAAGCCTTCAGAAGATAAAATACTGACAGTCTCTTGGACATATTTCACATTTTTCCAGCTTATTATGCAATTTGCTGCCACCATATTTATTGTTACACTGGGGCAGCTTCATTCACAGAATCAGAGAATCACAGAATCACCAAGGCTGGAAACAAGGCCAGTGTCACAGTTATCAGTGGAACTGACTGAGTTGGCCACTCAGTTACACCCTTGGACTTGTACTTGAGTTTGATGGTTGAAAAAAAGAAGTAGATAATTCTGATGCTTGTAGCTCCTCACTGTGCATTGAAGACAGCAATTATCCCATGAAAACAGGACACACAATAGGTACAAAATCAGACATAATGTAAAGTATAATGAAGTTGCTGAAAATGCAGAAAAATGATACACACGATAGTAAAATCTCTGCAAAGGATATTAGAATCTTAGCAACAAGAGATGTACTTCTTAGACATTATAGTAATGTATGAAGGTAATGACTTTGCAAACAAGATGACCATTCAAAGCAATGCTTATCTAACTTTCTAGGCCACCTACCTCAGTGTTGCCATCCATTTCTAAACTTTGTACTGATGAAAAGAAAGGAAAACACTGTCTCTGGCAGTGCTGGTCACTTGTAACATGTTAAGAGGACTACAAAATTTAAGTCTGTGGGCAATGCCTGTGGGGAACTTGATGAGAATGGCTGAGGGCATGGCAGGAACAAGCCTGCTGATTACTATCTACATGTCAGAGGGAGGGCAAACCAGCATGCTGACTCAACTTGAGACATGGCCATGCTACCCAAATACCAGGGCACAGATGCCCACCCTGGTGGCATCCTGGTGCAGGTGCTCCCACTGCACCTAAAGACCAAGTGAACTCTTACAGTACATGGCAAGGTGTCCTGACCACTAAATGGAGGATGATTCTACCAGATGCTCTCAGATTCTGACCCCAAGTCACTCACAAATTGAGTGGCTTAAACAGTGTCTTCTATCCCTGCTCCCAACTGTTCCTTTTGCCTTGCAGAATCTTCCCTGGAGCAGCCCCTGCTGCAAACAACAGCCTGGGAGGTGCTGAGACATGAGCTGAGGGCCCCTTCAAGCACCTGCTCCTGGAACTGGCAAACTGAGGAGTACATGTCATTGAAAGGCAAGAGTTTTACACAGTGTAATTCTGGGAAAACATGGCAAATTAAAGCACTCGTGCCTTCTCCCCACATGAAGAGAGTGTTACTTGTGCCCTCAGGATTTGTAAAACTAAAGAGAACAAAAGTGCTTGAGCACAAGAGCGGTTGGATGAGCCTGGTGGTGCTGTTTGGCACAGGCAAAGGTGGGTTTATCAAGAGCCATAGCTGGTTGGAATAAAAATACTGATGCAAACCTCCAAGCCAGAAGGTATAAAATGCAGAATCCTACTGGGCTAAATACCTCACCATATGCCAGTAGGCCTACCTCAAAACACACTAGGCATTTTATGTAATGGCCAATAAAAGACCTGTTAATGTGCTCACATTAGACCTCCCTGTAGGTCTTAGCTCAATTCCACTGCATGAAGAGTTATACAAATTGGCTTTACACCATCACCTTGGAAAATATGGGGATAATAAATTCCTATAAGAAGGAAAATTTTATACTGGCAGGTTAGTCAACAGAATGCACTTAACCATCCTAGGGTGTTGGTGGTGACTTTGGAGAGGCACCCTCTCCTGCACTGCCTGCAGCAGCTGGATCCAGCGCTGCCCCAAGGTCACGCATGGATACACACCCTCAGTGCCAGGCTGATAGCAGGTGTCTTCCAAGATTTGCACTACTTGGAGACAGCTGGGCAGGATTTAGCAAACTGTAACTGGAATCAGTGGCTGACACAGAATGATGAAAATCCTCCAGTACTTTCCCAAAATTCCTCCCCAGTATGGTCTTTTCTATTGAACTGCAGCAGCAGCAACACTGCAAACAGTCCCAACTTTAGCCTTCCTGCCTTTCCATCAGGCAGGAAACAACACACAGAATTATGTAGCCAGGCTTTCCCCATGAGACAAAGGTAACAGAAGTAGTTTTGTCCAAATGACTGTCAGGTGTGGGGTCCAACACAGTGCCTAGTTCAGCTATGGATTTTAAAATTGGTCACAAGACTATGGTAATGAGAATCGATCAAGAAACATGAAATGCTAAGCTGCTGCCTTTGACTTCAAGTCCTCAGCCACAATATGCTGGTTGTACAGAAGGTATGCTGGTGGTTGCTGTTTTCTCAGCCCCCTCCCTAGACCTCTGCTGCTGGCCAGTCTCAAGAATGGGATGTGAGGCTTCCAGTTTAACCAAGTATGACAAGTCTTATGCTGTGCTCTTACAGTATAGCTGCTGGAAGTGGTCTGCTCGACTTAGGTGGCTCAAATCCACCTTTGCGCTGCCTCATTGCTCAGTTTAACTAGAGTAAATTAGGTGGAGAATATCAATCATAACAACAAGACAAGGCAAAAGAAGCCGCTGGAGTCTTTATGCTGCTAATACATATCTTGTTTTGAGTCCTTATATATATTGTCCCCCCATGTACAACCTCTCTGCTTTGAGAGAGGTTTTTCACATCCTGCATATGTTTAATGTTCCTTTAAATATTACCTTGCACTTTTCTCATCTCTACTCCAAAAAGATACCACAGCAATACAACAGGCATTTTCAGATACTTTAAATATGAAGTTCAATACTGGTGTAGGCACATCCACTTAAGTCAAAGATATCTTAGAGATTAACAAACAGAACAGGTAAATGTTAGACAAGCTAAAACAAATGAGGAATTTGATATTAAATACACCAGAAGAATATGACATTTTTCAACAGTTACACAGCGGTTCACAGAGTTTGAAAGATTAGCATTATACTTAGATGGCAAAATAGGACCAACAGAATTAAGCTTCCTGCTGCGAGACACACACACAGGTGTGAAGGAGAAGCCAAGGAAGAAAAAGAATGTGTATTTTTCAGCTCAAATTTTTCAGCTTTCTCTTCCTTTTTGTTCCTTAACCCAGGCTATGTATATGATTTCCTACCTGTTTGCTCCTTCCCGGTAACTTTATATGTTAGCTGATTTCAGTGAACTTCAAGCAATAAACAATCTTAAGGATATTCAGGTTTTCTGTCTCGCAGATATTTTACAAATTAGTCATTTTATAATTACTTCACTAGTGAAAAATACATCAAAAAATTATTCAAGGAGACAGAGACCTCACTGTATAGCCAGTGGTCATCATCTTCCCCAGGATGATTTTAAGATGAGCCAAATCTCTTTTCTTCCTTTTCTTCGTAAAACTGTTTCAGCTATAATCACCTACAATTTTGGGGTTTTATTCTTCTTCCTGAAAGAAAATAAAATAAATTGATAGTAAGGGAAGAAATAGATCTTTCCCTTGAAATGGTGAATTATTGTCTACGATTACAAAATGTAAAAGGAAGAACGTTCTGATCTTTTCCTAACTTAGAGCTCTGCTATATGAAACCTGCCTTACACTTTATTGATAATGCTGGTACCATCGAAGATTGCCTGAAATGTCCCTTCATATAATCCTACTTTCACTTGCCTGTAGCTCGGTTACTTGGTTAAACTTTTTTAATTTTTTCTGATTTTTTAATTTAATTAAAAAAAAAAAAGTCAGGTGTCTGCCTCAGGCTGAAATTTTTTGGAAGCATTTCAGCCAATATCTCAGTGATTTCTGCAGATGAGACAAGGATGTGTGTGCGTAAGTTTAACTTGCACTGAGTATTCTGATCACAACTCCTTTGAATAAGCTTTCCATGCTTTAAAGTAGGGAATAAAGATTTTACAAGAGAGGGAGGGCATCATGTGAAAATGATAAGATGATTCATTCCTCCATATGAATATTTGAGCCATTGGGCCAAGTTATAAATCTTCCCAAAAATTGCAGCCTACATATCTGTTAGCGATTAACAGCTAAAATTCTACATTGAATGAACACATTCATGTTTTTAGTGATACCCAGATTGCCTATATATTGCCTTCAAAGAACAGCTAAGAACACATCTGTCTCCTGAAAGTTTTTGTATGTGATCCAGCTGGGCATATGCAGCCCCCAGACTAAATATACATTATGGGGCTTCGGGAAGAACACTGGTTATTCTGAGCAGACCTGAGGCTAGGCAATAGCAGGACTGGGGTAGGAGGGAGGGAGGGGATGAACCTGACAGCTGCACACCTGTATGGATATGGGAAGCAGGATGCAAGTGAGAAGAGCAAAGAGAAATCCCACTGGGAAGCCACTGTCCTTATAAGAGACTTATAAATTCTGCAATCTAAAGAAGTTGGGGTTTATGGGCATAGCATAATTTTATGTGAAATTGCAGAGCACGCAACAGAGGGAAGACAACAGGCATTGGAACATCCCCATCATGTTTCATGGCCCCAGCAGATTTTCTGTGCCTCTCAGTGTGGACTTTCCCTGTAACAGAGTCAAGGCTTCAACAGTAAAGAATACAGACAGGTATTCTAGCATGTAACAGGTTTTATTTGGCAATTGCAAGAGCAAGGATGAGTTCTTAGGTACTGTAAGCCTGGACTTAGGATACTCAGAGTCACCTGGGATCTGTAGCCTCCAACTGTTTTATCATTATTTCAACTCCTTTATCATATCATTCACTTGCTCCCTAATATGAGATAGGAGGAGTAGGTGTGTTGGGTGTGCGTTGCCAGTCCAGCATGTCTTCCTGTGATCTGATCCAAGGTAGCAGGGGAGTCTTACTGGCTACTATAATCTCTTTTGGCTTAGACCGTATCTCCAGAACTTTTACCTATGAGCAGACTGCATATTAAAGAAAACTGCAATAAATATAAAATGACATGCCAACATATTCTTCCATACATTATACAAGGAACTAGGTAGAAAAATCTGTGGAAGGGAAACTGCAATGGAAAGGCAGGTCCATGTAAGAGAGAAGTGTGAAAGAGGCTGGAGAAAATGGCCCAGAAAAGTTTGAGAGAAAAGGATAACTTGTGTGTTTTCCTGGAACTTTTTTCTGGGGTATCTACAGTTCTTGAGAGCTTGTCTGTCACAGCCATCTGTATCATTCATTGGCAAATGTCCCAGTCCTTACACCATTTATGCTAGTTCTCAAAATACTGACAGCTAACATTTAATCCAGTAGCTCAGATATGGGGAAAGCTGATCTCAAGTTTGGACAATTAATATTTGTACTTAACATGGCAGCAGAGTGCAGAACACCTGTTTCTATATATAATTTGCTAGGTGGGGTTGATTGTTTTTTTTTGTTGTTTTTTTTTTTTTTTTTTTTTTGTTTTGTTTTTTTTTTATTTTTTGTTGTGTTGTTTGTTTTTTTTTTAGAATAATGCTAAAATAATAATAACTCTGTGAAGCAACCTACTGCAAGGTTAAGGGTTCCACTGTTGGACCTGCTGTTCAATACTCTCCCCTCCTGCCCATCAGTGTGTGATAAAAAGGCCCTTAAGGCTCTGTAATTACATAACTAAATGCTCTTTTACTTCCCAACAAACCTTTGCTCCATCCGCTGTCTAGACGGGATGATTCTCCCTGTGAATGTAGGAATGAAGTACTACTGTTCATCAGCGTGGAGTGTGGTCCCTGACCTGTAACGTCAGCAAGGTCTAACTCCCTGACGTAATGACCTCTGAGTACACGCACGCCCATGCTGGTGACCTGCAGATGAACTCACCTCAATGTGTGATAAAGCTCTGCTTCTCTGTGGGCCGTTGTCATCGCTGTATGCGAGTTTTAGAAGATAAACTGGTCTGCAGTAAGACAACTGTTACTGACGGTAGTGTATAAAAAGGCAACATTAACTGGAGACGTGGGAAAGGTAAGACAGCATGAACTCAGTGTCCCACACTACGGGAGTCCCAGCACCAGCAGAAGTACACAAGAGATGCTGTGACCTGTGCCCGGTTCAGGGCAGGAATCCAACTCCCTCTCTCCTTCCCCTTCCTAGCACTTTCTTGGTCAGTTTATTTTCCTCAACTCAAGCTAAAATATGCTGCATACTTAGGTGCTGCTCTCGGAGCAGGTGAATTGAAACACCATTGTCCACCATTCATATCCAGATCAGACTATAAACCACTCATGGCCAGCACCACAATGAGGGGAAAACAATCATGCAGAAGACTGACTCACAGACACCTGCCTGTTCAGCATGCACAGAACAAGCCCAATGTGCTATTTTGTGTTATAAAGCTTATGCAGAAGTTAATGTAGCTACACAATAATGAGCCATTACAGCTCATTAGAGGCTCAGCTTGCAAAGTTCAAAGTGTACCAACAGAAGCATACAGGACAAATCTGAACAAAGCACTGCACCCTGCCCTCTGCCTGCACCAACAATTTACAGGTATCTGGTAAATGATTTATAAAACTAAAGATAACAAAGTATAAAACAGTATGACTGCCTCCGCTTTACAAAGGAAATACTTTCTGGATAATTTGCCATGTCTCTGAGAATGTTTCAAATTTTGGTGTCTGCTCTGCTGTTTACAGGTAAGTGCCTGGCACCCTGTCTCATGTCATTCGTTCCCTTCTGGCTTGTTAAATCATCAGCTGGCAAAAAATCCCATGTTACCACTGGAACAGAACTATTGGAAGAGAATTAACTGGAAATTACTGCAGCAGGGACATATGGGAGAGTGGGCGAGTACGAGATTGCATAGCAAATTCTGTGAAATACAGTCTTGATTCTGCTCCTTGTGACTGCTTTTGAACCTCTTACTGCTCAGTCCCTCAGGTATGAGGAGCGAGGATGCATTCCTGACTGAAAAGGATTCTTTCAGGATGATTTTCTGGACAGTTAAAATTGAATAGTTTGATGCTGTTTTTCTGGAATCTTCCCTAAACATTTACATTTATTGTTTGCAAGAAACAATTTCACATGCATTTATAAGGACCTAAAATTATAATTCACAAGTAATTTCTGGAATGTCTGGTTTGAACTGTTTAAGGAGACTGATTTTTTTACAGCTCTCAGGCTGTCTGATCATTGATCCTTCACAATAGGCTGCAACTAAGGCACCTAAAATCAAGACTCACCCTGTAAAACTTAGACCAGAGTGAAAATGGGTGGGTCAGGGCTGCAGCAAGGCTGAAAGAATGCTCTTCCCAAAGCAGCATGGACTGATGCAGTCAATGATCAGTGATGCACGTGCTGTGAGATTAATTTATTCCTCCCTAAGTTAGAATAAACCAGGCAGGCAGTGACTGTTGTCTTTTCAGGTGATTGCCCACATAATGGAAAGTTGCTCCATCCACATGCGTGCATTAAAAACACTTCTTAGATCTTAGTGCTCGGACACATATGCAGTAAATACATGATGTGAAGAGCTAAAGCAAAATGAGGTAGACAGAACTAACCGATGTTTAATAATTAATTCATAAAATAAGGGGTTTTGTGAATTAGGACCACAGTCAGGTATACTCTCTCTTATGGGCCAAATTATTTTCATATGACACTAATTTTTGGCTGTAGTGAGCTCTGCAAGGAGTGAAGGAGATTAAAAGGGTCTTTCCCTCTTCTGCAACTTAGAGCTCATCTAGAAACCTTCCTTTCCCCATATTTGCACTTCCTGATGTGCTGTGCACCTGAGCTTGGACCATTCATGGGTATTTGGTCTGTCTTCCTGAACCTCACCTCCTTTCCATTGAAGGCCACCATGACACAAATAGTGACATCTGAAGCCAAGCTGGGAGCAAGGCAGCCTGCTGTCCCTCCTTTTGGAAGACTTATCTTTAATTTCCCTTATGTCTCTGTCTTTTCCAACAGCCTTGTTTGCTTTCTTTCCCAGGTTCATGTCTTCAAAAGGCAGGAAGAACTATCTCTTACTGATATTTAACAAGCTCTTTAAAGTTTAATTGATCACAAATAGTGCAGTTTTTTGTTAATTGTGAATCCTTTCAGCAACGATCAAGGTGATGTGAATTAAAACAGATGCTGTAAGACTCACTAATGAGAACCTGATTCTTCATCACACCTTCAACTCAGCTGCTATAAATCACTCCCCATAGAAACCATCTTCACAGCTCTGGGAGCAGGCCTTCTGGGCTGGTTGCTGGACCTTTTCTTTAGCCTATGCAGCAGCTAGAGATGGGGTATGTCACGATCCGATATTCAGATATGTGCCAATTTTTTATGATCTTGCCAGAACAAACCAAAGGTGCACAAACAGGCACTGGGGCTGGTGTGTGGTCTCACGAGAGATCAGGCAGAACCCCCTTGCTTTCTAACACTCCTCACCACAGGGGGAGGCTGGTGTGGCTGGACTCTGCCTTCCTTCTCCTGGTACAAGCCACACAGCAGCTGCACCCATTTGTCCAGCAGGACCTGTGAAAAGGTTTAAAGGTGATCCCAAATGGTGAAATTAAGACACAAATGAGGTCAGATGTCACATGCACACTGAACTTTATTGGAGGCACACAACGAAGTCCCTAGAGCAGATAGGACAGGGAAGAAAACAGAAATGGAAAAGAAAGGAGAAAGCAGAATTATGGAGATTAGCAAGATAATAGTTACCATCATGATCCAGCGACATTGTTGGTGGGGAAGCGCTTCGGTGGGGAAGTGCTGAGGTGAGGAAGAGCTTCGCTGCACCCATAGTGTCCCAAATTTTTATACAGTTCTTGCCCACTGCCCCCCCTTTCTTCCTGTCCTGTCTTCTAGTGCCTCAGAGATGGGGGGGGGGGGGAGGGGCGGGGGGGATATGGTGCCAGGACTAGGTCCTGCAGATAGTCTTTCTTTGGCTAATTAGTAAGATAAGCCACTGATCAACAGTAAACAGGAGGTTGAGACAACTCGGCACCACAGGATTAGTTTCCTGCAGTAGAGGTTCGGTCCTAGGAGGTGACTTGAGACTGGCACTCTTTATCTCTTCCTGTTAAGTCAGTGGTTTTCATGAAATCTCAAGGCCTGGTTATCACTGGATATTCTGCTCCAGCACCAGCTGTAGAGTTCCTTTGTCTTCCATCTCAGCATGTCCCACACCACATTCCCCAGTACACATCACAGGGGAATAAAAGGTTTGGTGGGTTGCTGAGACGTCTCTTTAGTCCAGCAACAAGTCCTGTTTACCTCTCAGATGTCTCAGGACAAACACCAGGCATCCCGAGTGTCCAGATTCACTGTCTATTTCTTGAATTTTTCGAGACAAACACTATATATCTGGAATGTCACAGGGTATAAGGGTGTGGTGTTCTGGCACTGGGATCATTATTGAAGTCTCTCAGATACCTTCTCGGGATTTCTTGCCCAGTCAGTCAAGGTTACAGTGATGGCCACATATGGATTTAGGAAGGAAATATTGCCAGGACCCTCTGAGCAGTACAAATGGACCAATACTTTTTTCACTACTTATCTGCAGGGGAAGTAGTTCCTTCCCTCGGATTATCTACAATTTTTGCAAAATTGTCTTGCTATTTACCCACACTAGACAGCTTTCCTGACCCCTGGCATCACACCAGCAAGATATTCAATAGCTAATTTTGTATTAAGTGTCTGTAACTTGTCTACCTTTGCTGATGAGGGAATGAGGCTAATGCTGTAGCTTGAACAATTGCTAAAGACTGAGCTCTCATTGCTTGAATCAGAGACCTTGTGTCCTGTGCTGCAAAATTAAGAATTGTCAAAGAACAGAGGTCACTGTACTTCAAGCTTTAAAAAGAAGCAGATCACAGAATCACAGAATTGTTAGAGTTGTAAGGGACCTCTAGAGATCATCTAGTCCAACTCTCCCACTGAAGTGGGATAACCTAGAGCACATTACTCAGGACTGCATCCAGGTGGGTTTTGAATATCTCCAAAGATGGAGACTCCACAACCTCTCTGGGCAGACTGTTCCAGTGCCTTGTCACTCTCATGGTGAAGAAGTTTTTCTTATGTTTAAATGTAACTTCCTATGTTCCAGTTTGTACCCATTGCCCCTCTCTCTGTCACTGGGAACTACTGAGAAGAGCCTGTCCCCATCTTCCTCGTACCCACCCTTTAGATACTTGTATACAATGATAAGGTCTCCCCTCAGCCCTCTCATCTCCAGGCTAAAGAGTCCCAGCTCTCTCAGCCTTTCCTTATAAGACAGATGTTCCAATCCCCCAGTCATCTTTGTCACCCTCTTCTGGACTCTCTCCAGTAGTTCCCTGTCTCTCTTGAACTGTGGAGCCCAGAACTGAATGCAATATTCCAGCTGTGGCCTCACCAAGGCAGAGTAGAGTAGGAGAATGACCTCCCTCGACCTACTGACCACACTCTTCTTTATGCAACCCAGGATTCCATTGGTCTTCTTGCAACAAGGGAACATTGCTGGCTCATGGATAATTTACTGTCTATCAGGACCCCAAGATCCTTCTCCAAACTATTTTCCAGCAGGTCCACCCCTAACCTATATTGGTGCTTGGGGTTCTTCCTTCCCAGTTGCAGGACCCTACACTTGATTTTATTGAACGTCATGAGGTTCTTCTCTGCCCAATTCTCTAGCCTGTCCAGGTCATGCTGGACAGCAGCACAGGCCTCTGCAGTGTCAGCCACCTCTCTCAGTTTGGTATCATCAGTGAACTTGCTAAGGACACACTGTGTCCCCTCGTCCAGGTCATTGATGAACACATTGAACAAAACCAGACCAAGTATTGATCCCTGGGGGACACCACTGGTTACTGGCCTCCAACTAGACCCTGATCCATTGATCATTGACCATTGACCCTCTGAGTTCTGTCTCTCAGCCAGCTCTCAATCCACCTCACTGTCCACTCATCAAGCCCACTCTTCCTGAGTTTCCTAATGAGGATGTTATGGGAGACAGTATCAAAAGCCTTGCTGAAGTCAAGGTAGATAGCATCCACTGCTCTCCCCTCATCTAGCCAGCCAGTAATGACATAATAGAAGGCAAGCATGATTTCCCTTGGGTGGATCCATGCTGACTTCTCCCAATGACATTCTTCACTTTCACATGTTTTGTGATGATGTCCAGAATAATTTTTCCTAACACCTTACCAGGGACAGAGGTGAGACTAACCAGCCTGTAGTTTCCTGGGTCCTCCTTCTTGCCCTTTTTGAAGACTGGAGTGACATTAGCCCTCCTCCAGCCCTCAGGCATCTCTCCTGTTCTCCATGACCTCTCAAAGATCATGGAGAGTGGCCTAGCAATAACATCTGCCAGCTCTCTCAGAACTCATGGATGTATCCCATCAAGCCCCACAGATGAGACTCCATCAGGCCCCACAGATGAGACCAAGATTTCAAAGACTAGGTGATATGAATAGTGTTGAAGCACTTAACAGTCAATTACTTTGACTTTCGCTGTCAACAGGTATTAGCAAATGTAACTGATTTAATATTAACTCTTATTACCATCCAAACACTTTGGGATACATAGCTTTTGTGCATACACACTTCTTTTTCTTAATTTTAGAAAGCAATATGAGGGTGTTGACTTTAATGTAATTGCACTTTTCAACTGAGTAAATGTGACACGTGGCTGAGAGGTGGCCTGCAGAATACAAAAGTCTCTCTCTGCCACAATTCACCCATGTACAGGAAGTATGCAAAGCATTCCACAGATAACCACATCTTGATTTCCATGGAGTGCCACATAACCTAGAGAAGCACTTTAGTGAAGAGAAACTCTGCAGCTTCTGTGCTTTTCCTTCAGCACTTATTCTGTTGTGCTGTGGTATTCTGAATCCTCAGGATGAGTCCTGGGATCTGGTTTTGTCAATCTTTAGAAATTTGAAAGTTACATAGCTGAAGCATGGGGGGGGTGGGGGGGGGTGGTGTCCATTCTTGCTCATTTCTAACCTTAAAAAACACACCTCAGTTGCAGCATTTGATTTACTTTTTTGAAGTTCCCAACTTGTCAGCAGCAGCCACCTCAGCAATGCTAAACTCTCCAAGGTTGAAGTTTAGCTCTGTGCAAGTTTAGCCCCTGTCCAAGCTCTGTCCTAAAGTACTGATAAGATCAGCAGCCTTACACCCCTCCGGGCTGACATTTCGACCAGTCACCAAAGCTGAAAATAAGAACAGTTAATAGACTAAAAGGCAATTGCCAACTTTTGACATTTACATTTCAGTGATATAAATAACTTCACCAATAGGCTTTCAGGTTGCCGGAAACTTGCAACAGTCTTCAGAAACTAGGGAAAGAAACAAATAGCTCCAGTTTATATGAGGACAATGTGCACAGAGAGTGACGGAAATTTTGCTAAGTAATTGTAAATTTTTTTTGTAAATGTCACAGCAAATCAAATATAAACCACTTTTCCTTGTGGTAGATGCACACCAGGGCTGAATTTTGCTCCCAAGCCTTGAAATTGCTCCTCACTACTTATACAATACTGCTGATCTAGGTAAAAAATGCTTCTTTTTTTGTGTGTGAGAAGCATATTCTAGAGTAAAGAAAGTTTAAAGTTTTGTCTTATCATTAAACTCTACCATTAGACATGCAAATGGATGTTTGGCTGCTCCCCCCCCCCAAGACTGCTTAGCACACAATGGCTTGTACTGCTCAGCTTTTAAAACAGAAAAAGCACAGAAATTAAAAGGGTGTCTAAGCAGGCAAAGTTGTCAACATTTAATCCCATTTACTCACATTTTTGAGTGTGTGATGAAGTCAATCATTGCACACTCAGCTGACAGAGAGCGACGCCTTCCTGGGAAGATTTCATAGTTGCATCCAGCTAAATATCTTGCTTTCTAGAAATCTCTCCTTGCACAATAGAGTTAACCTTCCATTTGAGTCCAGTATGAAAAGATTTTAATACACAATAATTTACAATTGATGCAGGTTGATTTTGTATTTTGAGTGCAATTTACTTGTTATACTGTAATACTTTCTTATCATTATCTTGACATGCCAAGCTATTTGATATGCATTTTTCATAAGTTACAGGGAGGGTTTTCTTGTCAATGCTGGATTAAGTACACATTTGCTATTTTGATAAAGATGACAAGGTTTCACCACTATCTTTCCTCTCTCAAGTTTAGTCTTATACAAATTTGGACAAATCCAAAATGAGATGCTCAAAAGACACCATAGCAGTAATGATTACTAATCTTTTTCCCTCTGGACAAACCATTTAGATATATAGGATAGGCAAATCTACCTGCCAAAGGCAATAGTTACATGAGCTAAGCATCTGCTTGTGAAAAACAACCAATTTTTCTGTAATTTGTTTTTCATACAAGAACACCGAGTGAATTTCCAAGAGATGATAGAAGGAAACACTAAAACTGGTAACAGCTGATATAGCCACTGCATTCATTCCTTCTGTTTTCCCTTTGTGCCATTAATCCCTGTATGTGCTTTTCAAATAACATATTTATCGAAGATAAAAAAGAGAAAATAATATTGGATAAAACCATTAACGTAGAATGTCTGACTGCTCTTCACAGTGAGTTAACTTTCTTTCACTAAAGTTTAATTATTTGTTTTTTTTTTCAGCTCAATTTTATGCACTGTGAGCCATTTTATTAACATTACTCCCCTGCTCCAAACTCCCTCTAGTCACACAGCCAGGTGTTCTGAAACTCTGTTCTGGTTTTTATGCTAGTCTTCTGCAAGATGGAGAGCTGTAGTCTTCAGGAATAATCTGTGTTAATGAAGCACCCACCTGAGCAACAAACCTTTACACAATCTTTTACAAAGCCATCCAAAAGGTGGGGGAAAATTGCACCCAGTCTGAGAAAGTTACATTGAGACAAGACATAGTCCCAATGCTGAAGACTATATACTGTATTCAGAGGGGCTACTCAGATGGAGACATCTGGTCTGATGCCCCCAGATCTACATTAGAGCTTTCAGACCTTGCCTTCTGTGATCTCTGCCAGAGCACAAGCAAATGTGCAATCCTGCCTGTCTGTGTAGTCCCAGTGAAAGACCAACAGGATGATTTCTGGTTTCACTAGTAATGGCCTCACAAGAGTTCTTCTGGACATAAATGAAGTTTGCCCCATTCAGAGAAGTATAATGATCCTTACAGTAAGATGAAGAGATAAATGAGCTAAGCCTGAAGGATTAGCTTGAATATAAAGACACTCAATTTCCTTCTGGTACTTATACATTTTTGAAGTGCCTCAGCAGCTAGGAACAAGCCCTGCAGAGATGGCTCCCAGGTATCCCAGATGAGAGGTGGAAGGATTTGAGGTAGCAGCTAGAAAAGAACAAAGACTGGGTGTCAACAGTGGCAAAAGCAGCCAAGAGCAGAACTGGCACTCCTGTCTCCTCTCGGAGCAGGCAAGTGTGCTTTAATCAAAGTGAATATTCAGTATGGTAAGGAATGGTATTTCTCATTGGACACAGGGCCAGGCAGAACAGACTTTAAATTAAAAATTAAAAGTTAATACCCTTAAGGGGCAGCACTCTGCACCACAGTAGCCAAGACAACATCTCAGTGTCCCACCAGCAGAATAACAAGCTCATTTTTTGAAGATGCTGGCAACAGGGAAAAGAAATACAAAAAGCAGAGCTGATTACTTTTTTTTTGTCTAGCTTGAAGCTGGAAGGCCAGAGCACATATAGATTATAAAATGTAATGTCTAATGTCCCTTACTAACTATATATATATATATATTTTTAAGCAAAACTGAAGCCTGTTACTGAGCCAATTTCTGATCCCAGTTCAGTCATCTCAGTCCAGTGCTGTAATAATGAGCTTACAAAATATTTCCTAAAGAGAAGTTAACAGCTCTTAGATTTTCAACCAGATAATAGTAAATTGCCAGAAAAATAATGAAATCTGGCACAAGCTTAGTTTAATCTTGTGAGGCTCTGGAATGGAAGTGTAGCAGCTTAAAAAAAAACACAAGAAATATTTCTTTCTCCACAGGTCAAAATCTTTCTTGTGTTATGAAGTACAGAAATAGCTTTTTCTCAGTTCCCTAAGGGAGAGAGCAGTTCACACAGCAAGAATCTTCACACCAAATGTCTGAACTTAGGTTTTTCCACTGAAGTTAAATTTTTAAATGTTAACTTTTTTTAAAAGGTATTCCTTGAAAACTCCCTACCCCAAAATTTCTGCCTCTAATTTCTGATGATAGTAGCTTGGAATCTGAAGAAACTGAAGTAGAAAGGATCTACTGGGGCTGTCATTGCCTGCTAAGTAAATTTTCTAAAGTATTATTTTGTGTCTTTGTTAAGAGCAAAAATGACAACTACCTTCACTTCTTTTTTTCTTTTTTTTTTTTTTCTGTTAATTACTGTATAATCAAGCATTTTTCTCACCTTCTTTTCAAGCATTTTTTTACTTTGAAATGAAACAAAGTGAAAAGGAGCAGCAAATACTCTAGCTCACATATCTGCCACCTATATGTATTCAGTGTGCACTTTATTTTAAAAACTAAAGAGCAACCATAGTGTGAATGATCAGCAAAACTAGCAATAATAGCAAGTGAACTGGATTGAGCTGAGCATTGCACACAAGAGCACACATCAGTCATGCTCAGATAGATTTTCCCCCTAAAAATTAAAAAAAAGGGCACTGGAGGGCTGTCAGTGAGGTGACAACTTGCCCTGCTGAGGTCCCATTGTAAGACACAGTAGACATAGGTTCAAGTTCTTGGCCCATCTGTACCCAGTATGTGCAGGTCACCCTCAGGTGTCCATTCAAACCCACTTCATTAAATTGAAACACAGTTGTTTACAGAGAGAGGTCTCTGCTTGGTTAATGTACCCAAGTTTAAACTTCATCAATGGTTAAAAATTGTATGAATTGGACTCGCATGTTACTTCTGATCAGTTAGGCCCCAAATGAATTTACGTCTCAAACACTGGAGACTAAAAAGAAAAGACTTTCCTGTACCAAGGTCTCTTTCATATGAAGGTAATGAGGAATTCAGCTCCTTTTTTGTGGATAGAATAGTATCTTTCACAAAGATCTACAAGATGTACTTCTGTATTTGGGATGAACTCAAAAGCTGACTAAAGCAATGTGATAATAAGATTAGAATTGCCATGTCTTCTGCTCATAATTTCCATGTATATAATTCCTACTAATGAAAATAAATACTACATCTAAACCAGGAAGTTTAGAGACTAAAGTTAAATTCATAGGTAGGTTTAGGGTTTTCTAAAAAAAAACCACAAAACTTTAGGCTTCTCAGCACACCTAGTACAGCTCCAGTCTAAGGGCTTTTCTGGTCACAAAATCTTGTATTAAAAATAAATTAGTGCCTTAATTCGATTGTAACTTTATCTACTTTGGATACGAGAGCAAAACAATAATTTATTGCAGCTGTTATATTAATGTCAGGCTTAAAAAATATATATAAAATAATTCTGAAGATCTAAAGTAGGACCATCTTTGATTTCAATTAAATCAACTATGGGCCCAAAGACATGCTCCTTGGGTATAAATAAGTTTTTTTGAAATGCACATTCCAAAATATTTTTCTGATGTTATAAATTTTTCTCAGCTTCCATTTCAGGTGTCCTTGGAGCACCTTTGCTGACAGAAGAGTCAGCAGACCAATTTATAAGACTTAAACGACATATACCATATTCTCAGACCTACTGGGACCCAAGCAGCAGCCAGAATGCATGGGGATACACTTTGGCTGAACAGGTATTTTCTTCTACTGTTTTGCAATATCTACTGAAAAAAAGAAAGTACAAGTCTGGAATTAACACATAACAGTAACCCTTTGGGGCAAGTGAGGAAATCCGATTTATCAATGCAGGCAAGTTTGCTCAGTAGTCACACACTGTATTTATTCAGTACTGGACATTGGAATTTTCTGTTTTCATCTGCTTTCAGATTAGTGAATCATGGACAGCTTTGAGAGACACAGCAAAATACTACATAGACTTGGGTTCTTTTGCCTTTGAACCTCCAGTTGTCAGGTACGATGGCTTTTCCTAACAGAGCATTTCATAGACTCAGAATGCATGCCTTTAACTAAGTACATAAAATCAACCAACAAAAGAGTGCTGGCAGTTGGGTCCTAGTGGCATAACTTGACACATTAACAAACCTGATTATAAGAGACATTTTGAAAAATGAAAGAAGATTTGGCTTTACGTCCCAAGTTTTATAGTTATTTAAATGTGGTCATTTTATTGTGTCAAGTTTGTTTGTTTTTTTTAAATTATGCTTTGGAATAATTAATTAAAAGCTTAAAGAATATATGTCTTTTTAAAAGAAGCTAAACTGCAGCAACATATCCTACATTGTTGATTTAAAAAGCAGGCAGAAAGCAATCCCTGAGGAGAAAAATAAAAGATAAATCCCCCATATTTTTCAGTAATAAAACTGTATTTAGTGTAGAATAAAACCTCAGCAGAACAAAACAGAGAATGAGACATAGCAGTCGGTAAAACTAGTTTATAGATCAGCACACAAGTATATTAAATGAAGTGTCTCAAATTGTCATAGAGAAACTGTTTAGGACTGTGCTGAAATGTACACATTTCTGGGACATAATTTTGTCAAATTTAGTGAACAAGTGTTAAATTATTCGGTTTGACAAGCACAATGCAGAATCCACACATTATTGCTGTGAAACAGTTTTCATAGAAGATACTCCAGGCCTTTGAAACTAAACTTCAAGTTTCATTGCTTAAAATAGTTACTGAGACAGCAATTTTATCAGTTTGACTGTAACCACCAAAAGGAAAATTAGTAGACTTCTAATAATATACCTTGAATTGAATATGCTTTGAATTTTATTGACTTAAAAGTAGCTTTCTTTTTGAAAGTGAGCACAAAGTTTAATTTTGAAATTTGGATTTGATTTGAAGAGTCTCAGATTGAGCTTTCTAGGACTGTTCCACCTGAAAGGTGATGTCAGTTTCACTCACTCTGAACAGAAGTAAAAGAGAATATCTAAAAGTCATTATTTCCTTGCCCTACTGCCAAGCCTTCAGCTGATGCATTTGGGAAACTGGAAGATGGCACCAGGATATTCTCCCACCATTTTTTATACTGATAGGTGCAGCAGCTTTCTTGGCTAGCAACAGTCACTTTGCCTTGTGACAAATCTGAAGTTACCTAAAGACATTTTGCTCAGTTTTCTAGGAAAAAAAAAAAATCTTGTTTTTTCCATCAGAAAAATTATTGAGATGGAAAATCCCTAACTGCATCTAATTATTAGTTGTCCAATACAGGTATCTGAAGGCCGTGATCCTGACAGCTGCCAAGCATACTGCAAGATGAGTTATGCCTCCAGAATTATAATTCTTATGATTGTCATATGAGAGGATGAAAGCCAGTTTACAGAAACACATTTATAGGCATTCCCACTGAAGCATGTTTATGATGTAAAAGCAAGGCTGGTTACCTCCCAGACTGAGAGAAACTTCCCAATGCTAATATGACCAAAATTAATATCCAGAGTTTTTATGAAGGCACACAGTAGCAAAGACACCAAGCTAGGTGTTACAAAAACCATTCTGGATAAGGTAAACCAATGATTTTCAACCTTATTGTTCATGATTAGTGATATTTCAGAGATGGCCAAGAAAAGCAAACCTATACAGCATATGCAGGAATCTGGTTCAGGGGCTGTAATTCCAGAAGAATATGTCTGCAGAATCTTGCAAATCTGAAGACTGAAGCTGCCAAAAGAATCTTTAAATTAATTTTGCAAATTATTTCTAAAAGCCATTTTTTTCATCTTTTCTAGCAGCAACATCAGATCTTACATGGACATGCTTCAACAGTCTGGGACTCACCTCCAGCAACAGACAAGGATGAGCTATTAAATCCTACACATCTCGTACCTCACTACATTAGGATATGGCATGTTTGTATTTGCCATTATGTATTTGATGCGATGACACTATCTCATCCCACTGTTCTAAAACCAAAATTAACATGCTAATTTTCTCAATACCCCATATTTTATATTCATAAGTAGAAGTGAGGTGTAAGTCATAGTAAATGGAATGTGAAGTTAAAGACAAGGCAATCATTAACTCTTAACCAATTAGGTTTAAAAACCCCTGTGTTTTCAGGTAAAACATTTTTTTAACTAAACAATTGTTGTAAAAGTACATTCCTGATTCTGTGACTGAAAACCACATTTTTTATTTCTCAGTATTTTACTTTAGCTGCATTTTTAGAGGCAGTTAAGAAATCGAGATCTGTCACTTTGGGTGGGTAAAAGAAGTAGAGCACATTTGTTCCAGGTTTGGCTAGTGAGAAGAGTATACTTCTGTACTTCAAGTGCATTTCCATTTTTTCAAGTGCTGGGGTCAAATTACTGTATTATAGTATATATCCAGATTATGTGTATCCTTTGCTTTCCACATTTAAACTTCTGTACTTGGTCTTGAATGCCAAAACCAACTGAAACCACAGCTACCACTGTGACTTATCTTTGTCATACTCCATGGAAGTAGAAGCTGGTGCAAACACTTTTTCACAGCTCATTTTCTAATAAAAGCAGTGATGACAAAATATTCTTTATGCCAAGTTACTGAGTCTGGAAGTTTCCCCATTCCTAGCCATTATTATACCTTATTTTAAGTTGTCTTTGAGGAAGGGATTGAGCTCCTGCATTTCTTTTATGTGTTATTAATATACTATTTGCAATTAAAAGTTTTTAACCCTGGTCAAATTTTCTGCATGGACAGAGAGGATCTGTTGGGGAAACTGTACGGTAACCTTCAAGGCAGAGTAGGTGAAGGTAGGCAATTTTGCTCACATTCATCACCAAGGAGCAGATTCTGTGTGTTGTGTTTTTGGGGTTCTTTTTCATATGCACTATGTAATGCTTTCAATGAATTTGAAGATACTGTTGGATCTTCTAAAAAGAAATGCATATTCTGCAAGTTTGGCATTCTCTACCATGCTCCTAGGTATAAAACTATCCTTAGGCCATTATTAATTTCCCTGCATAGGACAATGGGCCTGAAATTGCCATTATTCATTAGCTGAAGCTGAAAATTCATTAAACACTTCAAAGAGATAAATGAGGTGCAAGTTCATTATTTGCCATGTAGAATTTCACATCTTCAGTCACACTACTTAATTATGAGCAGTTCATTCAAAGATAAGGGGTGACAAGTGATGTATAGAGTAAAAGACCTCACTAGTTAAACACAGGCATGGCCTGTCCCCTCTGCTCCCCTTCCCTGTGCTGCTCGACCTTGGGTAAACAAGCATTTCAGATCCTAAACCTTCCAGTATTTTCCTCAGTAACAGTGCAGGCATGACAGTTACTGGAACTCTTCAATTTATAGCAAAAATCTACTGTAAGAGTAAGCATTGCCTATTGCCTTTCATTTTAAATGGCTATAAAGTAAAAACCAAAAGCTCCACCTCCTCCAGCTGTGCACCTTGCCAGTCCCAGAGATATTGCCGCTCTGCAGGCTGTGATGAACAAGCAACTTATGCATCAGTTCCTGAAGTGCTGCTGTTCTCAGGTCGGCCTCCCTAATTGATGTTGTTCCTGCCAAGGTAGGGGTTTGGGATCTGCTTGAGAATTAGCTGCAGTTTTCAGCCAGCATGGTTAACTGGAATGGGAGTTAGTTCAGGAGTTGGTTTGCAAATGGGCAGCAGGCATCCCTGGAGTGTGGATGACAAAGGTCACCAATGAGGTGGAAGGAAAAATGAAATGTGTCTTACCTCATCTACTATCAGCTGGTGAGGCAATTGCCCAACTTTTATGAGCCATTTTATGGTTGTCAGAGCCATCAATTTAGAATAACCACTGCCTTTAGTCTCTTGCTATGAGGACGGCCTTGCATAACGCTGGATTTGTGACCAAAGCATCAGACAAATCCAGGGGATGCAATTTGACAGTTCTGTTGTACTTAGACATGACTAATTCCTTTAAAGAAGTTGTTCTGAAAGCCAGAGCCTCAATCTGCAAAGCTGTTGCTTCGAGCTAATGTCACTAATACAGATAATTAGTCTTGCTGAATTAAATGGGAAGAATTGTGCACGCATGAGTAGCAGTAGAGGATGAGGTGCTTATTTTGTGTTATCAAAATATGTGCCACTCATGACAATGAGCAAACGGCTTTCACGGGCACTGTGAATTGTTAAACTCCTTCCTCTGCCTTTATTAATAACCAGGAAAAATATTTACCCTGTCAATTTCTTCCCCTTATTTAGCTTCACATACTGTTTCAGCACTTTAACAAAAGTAACTTTGGACTCTTCTTTGTTGCATTTGCCCACACATCTGTGAGTTGCCATCTACAGGTTTTACTCTGTTTTTTGCTACACAGCACAGATATATACTCAGGACGTTATTAATGATAAATCCAAAGAAAAGGGCTATTGGAATTTGAAGTACAGCTGGTCAGGAGGTACAAATACAGACCTCAGAACACAAGATCTTTGCTTCTAGCACAATGGAGAGCAGTTCCCCTAACTAGTTTCTCAGTACTTCAGCTTTTTTGAGGGGAAAAAAGCCCCTAAACCACATGAACACCAAAGATCCCTGAAGACAGAGACAGCAGAGGTCCTAGGAAAGAGCAGGAATGGGTGGAGTGGAAGAGGGGTCATAGAAAGCTGAAGTCAGTCTTGTCTCCATATAGACATTAACTGGATGGATGCAGGAGAGCATCCACCAGGCAGTCCTGAGTTTCTCTTTTCTCTCATCACTCTTTTCTGAGTGATGCAAGCAGGACAACTGTTTAAGATCAACACCGTGACAGAAATCAGGATGCCAAAGTATCTCATGGTTGATTACTAGGTCCAGCAGAAGCTCTTCCCCAGGCAAGGCACTTAGAGGTTCTCCCTGCCATGGGGGTTCTCCAGTGCCGTGTCAGATCTGAATCGTGCTGCAGCCCCTTCCTCAGTCAGAGCATTTGCATATTCCCTCAGCTTCTTGGATTCCTAATTTTGCAAAGTGTAGAAAAAACAAATTACCTTTGCAATCTCTGCTACTTTGTCAATTTGAATTTAAAACAGCCCATGGGTTAAAAAATTACTGCAGCTAGACAGAGGGGAAAAAACACATGCATACCCAGACAACGCGATTACAGGAGTCTTGCTTTGGTAGAGAACCAGATGAAAGATTCAAATGGAGTATGGTGTGACAGGAGAAGTAAGAAAACTCATCTCTCCAGTAATAATTAAGAAAAAGATTAATGCTCCATGGGCTTTCTTTCAATGAGAAAAACAAGTCATTCTGAACAGAACAAATAAGTAAAGCTTTAGAACCCAAGTAACCTATATATAACCCACATTACAAATACTGAACGTGGTGCAAGTACTAAGATGCACTGTTTTCTATAAGCTCAGGACAACAGGCGAGCATATAAAGGTGATGAGAAAGAACAATGGCACCTTGTTTTCAGTGGAAGATCTACACACTACTTCATCACTATGGTAATTCATATGGTTGAACCTGGTCTCATACGACTTTAATGCATAAACCTTTTGAGCTTGCATCGCACTATTCTTATACATTTGCTTGCTCTTAATCTTCTATTGTCTTAATTTAAACCAAAACAGCTCAGGCAAAATATTAATCTAATCTATACCTGCTGCTCTAATGCTCAATGCCAGCAACAGTGAACTGTGTTCAAAGCAATTTTATGTTGGCTGATTAAATATGCAAACCACTGACCTGAGCCAGGTGCATTGCCATAACCACTCCATATAGAGTGGAAAATAAATTATTACTGTTTTTCATCATCCATACGAAGCAATGAGATCAGCAGTTAGAATGTAAAGATAGACAATTATCCAAAATTGAAAAGTTCAGTCAGGAAAAGAAACGAGCATTCTTTGTATGTGATTATTATCTTAAGTAAACAAACATCAATAATTACTATTCTGCCCCCCAAACTGTTGAATAGATATGTATTTAAAACAATATGACATAAAACCTGTGGAATCTACTTTCCACTAGCTGGCAAGTGGTATCAAGCTGGATATCTGTAAAGATGATCAACAGCAGATGTCTGTTCCCTTTGAGCCCAGACCAAAGCCATGTCCTACCACAGCATTAGGCAGGCTGAGTGCTGTGGCAGACTGTCTTAGAGGTGAAACAAATGCTCACTGAACCTTGCAACGTGAATTTAAGCATCACCTCCCTAGGGGAGCAAGCTTTCCCTATGCTAGCGTCAGTTCAGGGAAGGATAGGGGAGGAAGAAGGGACACACTGGTGCACTTAAGCCTTCTAGGATCAACCCATAAAAGCTTCTTTCTCTACAAGGCATTACAAGATAGTCAGCTTGGAGTGACACTTCTCATTCAGCTACTTTCTCCCTGTCAGACCACCACAGCTAAGGTGATTTCATGCCAGTCACTGCCTCCTTGGCAGGACTGAATAAGCATGTGAGATCCTGTCTGAATAATTCAACTGTGTCCTGGTTGTGATTGAAAGCTCCTGCACAGCAGGGACCTAGTTCAGGGAAGGTTTAAAAAACATCCTTACAATTGCTGTCAATATTATTATCATAAATCCAAGGCCCAACTATGCAAAGTGCCGTGAGAAAGCGGTTAGTCTGGCATCCTCAAAATGCAGGTAGGACTGTCTAAGGACAAGAAAACAACTACAGGAAGAAAGTGGCTACAAAGACAACCATGGAGCTTGGTGGTGGCTGCCCAGCACTGCAAAATAATGGATTAGGTAGTTACTTGGAAGCATGAGTTAAAAATAATCTTGTCTGTAATTTTCAACATGCTTTGGATGAACCTTGCATGGAGAACTGTAAAGTGCTGTTTTCTCTCGGTGTCTGTCCTCAAGTATTTATGCTTTGCTGCAGAGTTCAGGTAGAAAGCTCAGTGCTGAGAAACCTACTACAAGCTTTCTGATGGAATGGGACATATACCTCCTCATGTAGCACCATGGACATGATGCAGTCTGATTTTTGCTATAGTACTTCAGAAGACAGCTACTATTTCATTATACCAAAGCTACATCTACTGAATTTTTGTTTTTAGTTTAGAAATGCTTACAGAGATGAGGAAGAGTCTGTTTATAAACATTTACCTTCGTGAATCTAAAGGGAAAAAAACCCTATACCTTTTGCTAAGTGTACAATTTAGTCAGAATCGCTATACTTTGGACTACAGAAATACTTTTCCTACAAATAAGAAAATAATCTCCCTTTTTGTTACCCAGGGTTACACAGTTCCCTACTCCTTTCTCATCCTCTCTGCCCCAGGCTAAAGTCTATTTTCATTCCCTCAGTAATTGCTAAAGGATTAGATCTAACCAAAGTAAATCCACAGGTACTGTTTATAGCAACCACAGATTATTACTCTGTGCCTCACTAAAGTGTTCAGGCTGCCTTGATCTTTCAGGTCAACTGGGTCAGGAGCAGCACAAACAGCAACAATTACAAAATAAGAAAATAACAAAAAGGTCTCTTTCCTGTAAATGTTGGACTTTGTCATTAAGACATACTAGTCGGAAACCAGGAAAGGAAGCGAAAAGATTTTCAAAGAATTGTTTGTCTGCTAGCTCCTTCTTTCAAACAGTGAAATCTTCAAAGCTACGTTACAAGTGGGAACAGTGACAACAGAAGACAGGAATTATTTGAGGTGGGCAGACCTTTCCTTTCCAGGTCTAAGCTAACACTTGAAATTGCATGCCTGGAAGGGGCAGTCAGCAGACATTCTGAAAACATTAGGCACACACTCCTAAAACAAGCTTCTTGAATAACACTGAATGAGTAAGCAGAGATTAACACAGAAAAATGCTGTATCACCTGCATTGTAGCTGGGTGATTAGAATAAATGAGTCTCAGGAGAACTAGGAAGAGATCACTGCATTTGTTTCAGAAGCTCACTGGATAGCCTGGGCCAGCCAAGTTTTTTCTCTGAATCTTCTTCAAGTTGAACTAATCTGCCCTGAAATCTGCTAGCTTGACCCTGTTGCTACTATTAGTCTGGAAAGGGAACTCAGAAATGCTTTGAAATTGGTTTGGTTCTGAGCAAAGACTGAAAGTAGCTCATCTATGCCAATAAGTTGGCTGGCAAAGGAGTGGATCTGTCCTTTGCATTTGACCCTGATACATTAAATACATATTCTTTTACAAGTCCTGCTACATAAGGACTCTACGAAGTTAAAGAGCTGATTATGCCATCCTCTAAAATTGGACATTCTGAGATGCGTATGTTTATTCAAAAAATTTCTCATAGCACAAAAGAGTGCAGATGTGAATTCATTATCTTTCTAGTACAAGATCATACAATGTATAACATTACTACCAATCATTATGTCCAATGAAAATAATGGATCATAAATGTTCCTGTCTCATTATCTTGTGACAGGATTGTTATTAACTTGTGACTACAAAACAGTTTTATAGAAAGAATCTTTGAGGACAGGCTATATACACATGCCTGATTAATTTTCCTTTTTTTCCCATTGGTTAGCAAGTAGGTGTCCTAGATGGAAGGGACCACTTGGTGATTGCTAAACTATGGGCTTTAAACTTGTTCTTCAAACTTGTGTTTACACAAGTAAATATATATATGACAGAATTTTTTCAAACCCAAAAAATTGGCTGTTAGATGGCATAACAGTTCACACTGAGAATATGGTTTTCCAGAAAAAGTTTGGAAGTGTCATTGAATTTCAACGTGGTAATGAAATCCAAGATATTTTTCAGCATGTATGGACATCCTGCTAATCTAGTATGCCAGTGCCAGAGTGTACCTCCAGAAATAATTAACAATAGCAGTTGCACAGGGACTTAATCAGTAGTAACATTGGAGAGTGATGAATCCACACAAAGATTATTATAGTAGGCAGATGTATCAATAGGCTAGCACTGTATTATTAGTGTATTCACTAATACAAGTTCATTTTTTCAATTTCATCTCTTTTCTGGGTTCAGTGTCAGTGAAGAAGGTTTGTATAATTTCAAGGAACTCAGAGTTATATTTTTCAGTTGTTTTTATGTATTTTTTTATTTTACCTTTTATTATTATTTTTTTTAAGGTATTAGAGCTTTTAGAAGCTACAGAATCATATTTTACTGTGGAGTGCCTAGCCACAACTTTTCCTGCTGATCATACTGTGATGTCTTTGTTTCCAAGTGGAATGAGCACAGCTCCTACTGGGCATTCACTTTATTGACTGGCAGAAAAACAAATAAAATTCTCAGCCCACAAATATTCATGCACAGACACTCACACCACATGAACTGCAGCTGAAAATTGTGAGTGAAGACAAGCTACTTGAATTTTTACTTACACGTGCATTAATACCCATTTGAATTACACGGATTCCCTTCCATGTTTTAGCAGAGCCACTTTTTAACAGTAGCCCATAGCCTTGTGGCCACACTTGGTCCACTTACACAGTAAATACTTTCTCTGATCACTTTAAGAGGAGATCAAGTTAGTCAAAAGGCTATGAGATTAACTTAAATTTGCAAAATTACTTAATTAAACAGCATTGTAAAAATGCCAGCCACCACCAATTGTTCTCTAGGCTACAATAACTTCTGGACAGTTTTGTTTTGTACTATAAAGCTACAGCTTGTTTGAATTAACTACAAAACTTACTTTTTTTCCTCTTCACACTATTATCATAGATGTGTGGGAGGAAGATCTCTCCCAGAAGAGCCTCAAGTTCTGAAAACTACATGGGAATACTCAGGAGTTTCTTCTTGCAAGACCTTATCAGTCGTGAAAGTATCTTTTCTGCATACCATCTGATAAAACCCAAGTCTCAAACCTAACAGCTTCTATAAGGCCAGGATCACGCCTCAAAAGTAAGGATCAGCAGTCAATCTAAATCAGTTGATTATCATCATTCCTAGTCTCAAGAGTTCATAATGAGCTGTATGTATTTTTCTGATTTAGAGGTTTGGACAAGTATTGAGGTCAACTTTTGAACCACTATCCAGTAGAAAATTCAGCAGGTAAAGACAATTCACATTGAAAAATGGAAAGTGTCTGCAAAGACAGTGGAGGAAGATGGGAGCGTTACTCATTGGTAACTTCACAAAAAGTTAAAGCTAGTTAAACACTAGATATGGGACATAATATGCTATGGAAATACTCCTGCACCTTCCCCTCTGAAAAGGAGAGCAAATCTCAATTTAGTGGGAATGCATCCTCCTGAAAACACTGGAAGGATATATGTTTGGGAGAGTAAAAACTGAGTAAAAAGATAAGCCTGTGTCTGTTTCCAGGAGAGCAGATTGGCTACGGGAGTGAGTGGGTTTGGCCAGGAAAACCATGTCTCCAGCAGACACAGCCTGGAGCCTGGGGCACTTGTGAGCACAGAACCACTGAGGAGGAAAAGCATCTGTACAAGGCAGCTGGAAACACAAAAGTGGAGGGTGACCTTTTAGATTTAGCTTCAATAGACTTGCAGCAGTTTGCTCAGAACTGACTTTTATAAATATTTGTGCCAGTGCTCTCCCTTTTGAATGTTGCTGATGAATCCAGATGAATTCATAGCTCAGTGGAATCTGGTTTGTGTGGAAAGTGATTGCTAGATGACAGGCGAGTGTCCAGGCATCTCAAACCAAAGTGCAGGGAGGACAAAAGAGAAAATATGGTGAGTGAAGGTGGAGGGGAATGAAGGTCACTGGAAAGATCTTTTTCCAAACTCACGAGGCCCTGACACAAACACCTCAGGAAAGGAAGGAGCCTTTCCACAGCTGGGAAAAGCTCAAATGCCACCCAGGAACAAAGGGGGTGGGGAGTGGGGACCAAAGGGGCTGATGAGAAGGACCTTAAAAAATAAAATACGATAGCAGTTTAAGGAACCAGAGTGCCTCTAATGTGTTAAAAACTAGAAAGCCATAACTCAAGTGGTGAAAGACCATGCCAGCTGCTGTTCAGATAAAAGTAATGATTAAAAAAAATGTCCTGCCTATAATGAGAGTATAAGCCTGATAACATCTCTTAACATCTGGGCTCAAGGCTGAGCAGAATAAACTAATTCTGGCTTTCTTACCTTCCCTGACGCAGATTCACACACCTATATCTGCTTGTTTGCACTCACCTCTGTCTTCACACCAATAAAACCAAATGAGAGGCATTTGTTATTGAACTACCAGGAGGTCCAAGTTCAGGTGTTACAGCATCAGCCATTCAGGGGAACAACTGATCCCTGATGTTTGTCTGTTTGGGATAGCACTAAAGCATAAATTAATAAGCACCTAGCACTTTGCTACAGTAGGACAGCAGCCAAAGATAAGCTCTTCCCAGGATGTTAATTCAGTTCAAGTCCAATAGTCTGAGGTCAGATGTTACCCTTCAACTCTCTGCTTTGATTTCAAAGTAAATGGAAGACAGATCCGGGTTAACTCTGCTTCGATCTCCTTAGACCAATGCTTAGTTTGCATGGTTTGCAAAATAAAAAGAACAAACACAAAAAATGCCAGTGTTGCCTGAAACTGCCTTAATAATCTATTATTTTACTGTCATTTGACAGTGACCAAAAAAAAGAAACTAAATAGGGAAAATGACCAAATTAAAAACCTTGGAAAAACTTCTCAAAAAAGGAAGAAAAAAAAAAAAAGCTGGATTTTCTACTAATCCCTTTATCATCCCAACTGTTCCACAAATATCAGGCTTTCTCACATTCAAATTCCCCTTCACTTATTCTTTTTTAAGTCAGTGAAACAGCCCTGGCCTTTGGGTTTTGATTTCACACCAGCTCGAAGCAAGAATCAAAGTTTCCTTTGACTACAGCCTGCCACAGTTCAACAGCTCCTCAACAGCAGGGTTGTGACCATGCCCTTTAAAACCTTCACAGTTTAAAGATCTTGCACACAGAGCACTCTTTTCCAGGAAATTGGTTTCCATGCTACCCTTCCAAAAGCCTTCTCTCCTTCTGCCTCTTCTGACTTGCATTAGTTTATTTTTTTATTTTTTTTTTTTATTTTTTTGCATAAGGCTAACATGGGGGAGGCAGAGCAATTTAATCACCCAGCAGAGTAGCAGAGTGCTTACCATTACACAAACAACTATAACAGCGTGTCACTGCACTTCTTTCTACATTAAGTAGGATTAATGGAAGGAGGCAAGCCTGCTGAAAAGAGATCGCAGAGGAGACTCCAGACCTTATCCAAAAAGGGTTTGGGCCATGCTCTGGGTTTATACACCTGCCTGCACCTGCAAATACCTGCCTTCCTAGTGGGAGGAAACAAAAAGAAATGGGAAGTAGCATCATCCTGCACTAAGGCTTTACCTGCTGATGAAACCAGGGGAGGGTTATGGGGTTTGAGATGGAGTGGAAAAGACCTCCGATGAGCTTGGACAGAGCAAACTCAGGTACAACCAAATCAAGGTGTATGTATTTTAAACAAGGGGCAGTGCATTTGTGACCTCCAGGTATGTGTTTCCACTGACCAGGAGAAGAGAGGGAGAAGCCAGCCCAGGCTGTGGCTGGGGGGACCCACAAAAGTCTTCAAGAGGGAGAAGAGATCATCCATTCTTCTTTTGAACTTGCAGGATTTGTGCAGAGTCTGGTTTCCAAAGAAATCTAGATCACCAGAGCTTTCAGGTGTCTTCATGGAGGAGAAATCTGTGTTGGGAGCATAACTTCTCCTTTCTGCTCCTGGCTTCCCTGTTGTCCCCCACCCAGAGGGCTTCCAGGGCCCACACAGAAGTCCTGCATTACTGCCCACACAGTAAGGCATCCAAGGAGCTTGAAATTGGGTCCTGGGAGGCTGGAGTTTGGTGGAAGAGGGGTCAGACCCAGCGCACAAGTTTGTTCACATGAGATTATTGCTCAGGTAAGAAAAATAATAATTTATTTTTTAAAAGGCAATTTGAGAACTCTTGCAATTCTCTCCTTTGAAAACCTCTGACAGCCCCCATTGCTTAGTTCTCAGAAAGCATCTCCACCTCAAATATCACTTCTTGAGAGAATGGTTACAGCAGAGAGCAAATTTGCTATTTCTTCTTACACCTCCCACACAGAACTGTCAGAAAGGTACTGCCAAAACATTTTCTACGATGACTGGCAACTTGTTTGCATGCCAAGAGAAAGGAACTTGTAAGAACATGCAAAAGTGTAATCTTGCCATTCACTGCCTGTAAAAAGTTTTTTAAAAATGCTAACTACTTTTAGTTGAGTTTGAAGAAGAGAGCTACATTATATTGGTTCTATTTCTTATTTTAATCTTAAGCAACTCATCTATGTCTAGTCTTCTACCTACAAAATGAACAAGAGTTAGAATATATGAGGCACTGGTAAAATTTAATTAGCTAACACTTCCTTATAATCCTAGACTACCATTTGCATTCCCCATGCCCTGTTTAGGAAGTGATGGTGTTTCTTCTGCAGTTCAAGTGTTATTTGTGTGCAGCCACATTATCGCTTTGTCAAAAGCAAATGTCTGAGGTGAAGAAAAAAGCTTGCACTGCACTAATTGCTCATTGATAACCTAATTTGGCTTACCAGCCTTTTCTAAAAACATTTATAAAAGGCACCATAGAACAGTATCTCTATCCTGCAAGAGCTATTTTTACTGTTTCCTCCTATTAATAAGCAGGTTTTTACAGAAAGAAAGAAAAGCAGGTGATATCCAAGCCTCAAGGTATTTCTTCTAAAGAAAACAAAAGACATTTTATATATGAGGGCACAATTGTATTTCCTTAAATCATGCACAGAGATAGGAAAGGTTTGTGACTTAGAAGTGGTGGCAGAGACTATGAGTCTTATGTCAACATCCTTTGTCCAAATCCAGTTTGAGAGTGATTAAAAAGTGTCACTTAGTGATCTCTCTACTTGAAATGGATTTATGGCAAGACACTTGATGGACAGGTGTTAAAAATAGAAAAGCTTTTCTTATACCTGTGTCAGCTTCAGCTGCACTTTTTCTATAGATAAATAGAATACCAATGATACCTGTTCAGACAAATAAATCAGCCCATACTGTATTTTGAAGGGATAAATCAATCAAAGGAGAAAAAGAAAACAAACCACCAAAAAAACTTCTTCTCCCTACCCTCTCTCTCTGCTTTCACAGTTGAAACATCTCATTTGTAATTCCTTCAACAAGTTCCATTTCCATCCCAGAGAAACAGCAAGCCTTCTTCACAACATCTCACAGAAAGGTCTCAAGCAACAGCACAGGAACATATAGAATTTTTACAGGAGTGATGGCAAGTTCACTGCAGACAGGAAGAGGCATTTCCCTGAACCATGACTTATCAGAGATAAGACTGCAGCAACATGGGTTTAGGCATACCTGTATAGTAAAGCTACAGGTGAAGAAAGTGGAGCAATGCTGTTCTTGGTGCAGGCTTACCTTTGGCTTTGGAAAAGTTAGGAAGATTCATTGACACATCTGTAGAACATAAGACAAAAGGAGGAAAGAGACAATGGAGGTGAATCTTCACCTGGTCTTGGTTTGCAGTCCCTCCTGCCTTGCCTCATTTCCCTACAATGGACAAGTTGAAGTGTGTGAAAACAGAATAAACTCTGGGAATAGTGTGAATATAGTGGAATAGTGGAATCCTGCTCAATGCATGTAGCAGCTCTAGAGTAACAAAAAACAGTGGAACTGAAATCAGCTTGAAATTGAGGTGTACTGAAGCTACTGCTTCTTTTTAAAAAACCCAAGCAACAAGAAAAAATCTTGTTGTAAGCCACTGGACCCATGCATGGTCTTCATGACCATTTTCTCTTTTCTATTAGGAACCTTTTTTAAGCTGAGTAATAGTTAACATTGAAGGAAGGATATAAACTAGTCCATGCTATCTCTCAAATGTTTGGGAATTAAAAATACGGAGCATCCCTCCACCCACAGCTGGCAGTACTCATGTTCTGGGAGAACTCCATCCATTCATCTGCCTCCCAATCCATGAGTTCCTGAATCCATGTGTCCCTGCATCCAGCTCCTGCCTGCCACTGACTCCAGAACCCCTGATCAGGACTTTCCCAGGGCTGCCCTGCAGCCTCAGTGGAGAGGTGAGCTTCACTGGGGGACAGTGTGATAGTGGTTTTGTATATAATTGTATGTATTTAATTATTATCCTTTTAATAATTACTTTCTCATTAAAGCTGTGTAGTTTAGTTTCCAACTTGTAAGTCACACAGAATCACACACACAGAATCACCAAGGCTGGAAAAGACCTTTAAGATCATCAAGTCCAGCCTATGACCAACACCACCACACCATCTAGACCATGGCACTAAGTGCCACATCCAGCCTTGCCTTGAACACATCCAGGGACGGTGCCTCCACCACTTCTCTGGGAAGTCTATTCCAATGTCTAATCACCCTCTCCGTGAGGAAGTGCTTCCTAATATCCAACCTAAACCTCCCTTGGAGCAACTTCAGGCTATGCCCTCTTGTCCTGTCACTGGTTGCCTGGGAGAAGAGCCCAGCCCCCACCTGACTACAACTTCCCTTCAGGTAGTTGAAGAGAGTGATAAGGTCCCCCCTGAGTCTCCTCTTCTCCAG
Source organism: Hemiprocne comata (assembly GCA_020745705.1). Taxonomy (NCBI): domain Eukaryota; kingdom Metazoa; phylum Chordata; class Aves; order Apodiformes; family Apodidae; genus Hemiprocne; species Hemiprocne comata. The sequence goes on from CM036586.1 coordinate 139,355,840, forward strand.
GCTAAACAACCCCAACATCCTCAACCTCTCCCTGTAAGACTTTCCCTCTAGTCCCTTCACCAGCCTTGTTGCTCTCCTCTGGACCCGCTCCAGCACCTCAACGTCCTTCTTGAAGTGAGGGGCCCAGAACTGCACACAGTACTCGAGGTGAGGCCTCACCAGTGCTGTGTACAGGGGGAGAATTACATCCCTACTCCTGCTGGCCACACTATTCCTGATACAAGCCAGGATGCCATTGGCCTTCCGGGCCACCTGGGCACACTGCTGGCTCATGTTCAACCGGCTGTCCACCAGTACTCCCAGGTCCCTCTCTGCCAGGCTGCTCTCCAGCCACTCTTCCCCCAGTCTGTAGCACTGCCTCGGGTTATTGTGGCCAAAGTGCAGGACCCTGCACTTGGTCTTGTTGAATTTCATGCCGTTGGACTCGGCCCATCGATCCAGCCTGTCCAGGTCCTCCTGCAGCCTCTTCCTACCCTCTGGCAGATCAACACTCCCCCCCAGCTTGGTGTCACCTGCAAATTTACTGAGGGTGGACTCAATCCCCACATCCAGGTCATCAATAAAGATACTGAATAGGACTGGGCCCAGTACTGATCCCTGGGGGACACCGTTGGTCACTGGACAACAGCTGGATGCAGCTCCATTCACCATCACTCTCTGGGCCCAGTCATCCAACCAGTTTTTGACCCAGCAAAGGGTACACCTGTCGAAGCCATGGATTGCTAGCTTCTCCAGGAGGATGCTGTGGGAGACTGTGTCAAAGGCCTTGCTGAAGTCAAGGTAGACCACATCCACTTCCCCTCATCCACTAGGCGAGTCACCCAGTCTCTCTCTCCCTTATTCTCTTTCCTCTCCCTTTTTTTTTGGAAGGGAGAGCAATTAATAGAGAGCACTTGTCACCAGTGTTAAACCTTGAGAGTAGCCTGTCTTCCTGATCCCTTACACTGAAATCTGTTGGAGAGTAGGCACATGTGGAGGGCAGGTCTCTCTGAAACCCAGAGTAAATATCAGGCAGTTAAGTATATGAATAACAGGCAAATGCTTGATCTGACAGTGGCCGCTCTACATTTGTTTGGTCTTCCTCACAAGATTTATTTTTTAAATGACTTGTATGTCTAAATGCAACCAGAGAGTTCCAGCTCACAAATTTACATATGATTAATATTTTTATACTTTTCCACATGAGGCATCATTTGGAGGCAGAGAAAAAAAAAGGAAAAAAAAATATTCCAAGAGTCTCTGACGATCTGCTTTAAGATTATTTTTACTGTGCAGATCCACACCCTGGTAACCATCATAATAGCAGACTGCCGTGACTAGAAATCTCTCCCTTAATTTTTTCTGGATTGCCAGTTAACTGAAGCCACATGGTAGAGGGAAGGATGCTGTTGCTGCTTGCCCACCCATAGACCTAAGCAAATATCAGGAGGAAATCAGTCCCACCAAAACCCCTCTGCCAAGTGTGTTTGTACAGGTGTCACAAATTAGGGCAGAATTTGGCTTGCAGAAAATGTACAGTTGTATATGCTGGAGCAAAATTATAAGTTGGATTGGGGATCTCATGGAGAAGTTTGCAAGGCTGGTTGAAGACAGGTTCAGGGTGGAGGAGAATGGGCTATTTCTTTCTTATCCTTTTGAACTGAATGTCTGTGGTATGTGTACTGCATCTGGCTGGGATGGAGTTAATTCTTTGCATAAAAGCCCCTATCATGCTGTGATTTGCTTTTTGAAGGTCACTTTTCATCCTTTGCCCCTGTCCCATCCCCTTTCCCAGAAGCAGCATATCATGGAGCTGTAGGTCAGAGCCCTCCTACCTACAGAGCCCTGTGTGAGGGCTTCTCTCCTCCACATCATTTCAGAGGAAATGGAAGAGTGCATATCCATTCATTTGTGGCAAGTTTTCGTAAACAGTGAGGAATGTGTGGCCATATGGAATCGTGCCTTGAGCTAACAGATTGGTGTGAATCCTCTCCTGGGAAGCCAACCTCCCTCTCAAGAAAAAGCAAAGCAAAGAAACTCAGCAAACATGTACCCAGGATTTTCCAGAGAACAAAAGCTCAAAATAAGTGGCACTACCTCGTATATGCTGTGTGTAAGCACAAGGACTCCAGCATAGCTGGCATAGAGTAACTTGAAGCACAATAATCTGCTACAGTGCAGTAACTGCTCTGGTTGCAAAGAAAGACTTCAGCTGTGGAGAGCTTTCCCTGAGGTTTTGACGAGAGATCATAGGTCTCAACCAGTGGCAACCCTGCTTATTTTGAGGAGGTCTACCTCATGCACCATCACTAAAGATTTAGATAGGATTTTAAGTCTTTTTCCTTTTCTTGTCCTTATCAAAGGACTAAACGATGACCACAAAGATCTACAGGGGCACTTCACTAACACGTGAGAGAAAGACAAAGGATGCATAAATCAAGGAAAAAAAGTCTTTTAAGACTTGATGAGACTGTACAGAAACATGAAGGGAGATGACAATAGTTAACATCTAATTGGAGGAGCTCTGGCTGCAGAAGTTTGGAGCACGTTGTGAAGAGTGTTTCTAATATTTCAAAACCAGCTACTATAATTTAATAAAGTAATATTAAAAAGCACACTGAAAGAAGGAAATTTTAGTTAAAGACACTCTTACCAGCAACTATCCACCCTGCTTTAGTCGTACCTCATGGTAAACCATCTAACACCACCAAAATCTGCAACTTCTCTTTGTTATCTCTTTTTTTTTTTTCTCATTTGTTTGGGTTTTTTTTCCTGTTATTTCCACATTGGCCTGCAAATAATTTCTGTCCTCCCCAAGTTGCACAAAACCTACAAGGAAGACGAGAAAGAGCTGTACAAACATTTTTTAAAATAAGCATTTGAACAAACCACTTATCATATTAGTTATTTTTGTTAAAATCTAAATTATCCTCATATTTATTATTTTGTTCACAATAGCACTACAATTAACAAATGATGACATCTTCAGCGGCATGATTCCAATTTTTTAACATTCTATTGCTGGCCATACAGTTAATAACTTCCCCTTTGATAAAGCACTTCCCTTTATCCAGCAGACAAAAAGTAAAACTTTGAAGTTTATTTGTAAAAAAGTTATAATCTGTTTTACTTTTTAAATAAGGAAAAGTTTTTCTTTCTTTGCTTTTTCCCAACTGTCTCAATAGTATCTAAGTCTCAGAGTTCAAAGAAAAAAAAACAGAAAGATGCACCGATGCACCTAAGAGTTTATCCTAGTATTCCTTCACTTTGTTTTCAGCATCCCAAAAAACTTAATTCCTCACAGAGAACAATTCTTATGGTTGTGAAATTGATATGTCATAGAGTACTTACATTTTCACATCTGGAAGACACAAGTGGACATCGTTACTAACAATTTTACACTTCCTGGTATGAATCATCCTACTCTAAGACACTCCTGCCATATTTTGACATGAACACCAGGACCCAAGTCTTTTAGCTTCCAAAACTGGAAGCCTTCTCATCTTTATGCTGTATGGCTCCTTTCCTTAGCTGTTCCTTTCTCAACAGCAGCCTAATAAATCTTTATCCAGGCCAGGCAAACAACAGAAAAAATATAATTTAAGGAACAACACTGCCTTGACCAGCGCAGAAGAAGGAGTGCAATGGATCTTAATGACCCTTTTCTGTGTATGATTCCAAGTGCTGTGAAGCTATAGGGAAAACATTGAACTGTCCTTAATTGAACGAAGTCAAGATAATTCAAGGACAAAAACTTTTTTGCAACCAATGTAGATATTTGAAATCTTTTCAGCAGTTCTTTAAAAATCTTATTACAAGCTGAATGGGGTATTATTTCTTGTGTTGCTCCTACAGTCACTGAATTTCTGCATTATTTCATTATGTGTGTTCCGAATACAGAGACTGCATCTCCCACAGATTAACTGCAGAACCATGTAGGATACAAGATATCCATAAATAATTATTTGGTTAGTTTATTTGCTAACAAAATCACTCCTGCCTGATATATTTAAATCTGGCTATCACTCCAAACCAGGAACAGTACACAAAGGGCTTCGGTGAGTTCAGTAGCATTAGGAGAACACTGCTGCTACTAATTCAAATCCAGTGTTAGTACCTGAGATTTTAATTATTTTTGAAGATGACAGGTAGACTAAAATATATGGTATGTGAACTCTTCTTGTTTCATTCCTTATTATGGCTACAAATATCCCACTAAGAAACACAGTATCAAAGCTGCACTTTGAAATAAATTGCTGGGCTTCAGATTATGTATCTAGACCAAAAAAAATGCATAAGCTCCCCCCCCAAAAAAAAACAAACACAAACCAAACCCAAAAAACCAAACAAAAACAAACAAAAACAAACAACCCAAACACAACCAACCAACCAAAAAAACCCCACTTTATGTTGAGTAATTGAAAACATAGTTTTGGATTACAAAATAATCTTGTTGTGCATTCTGTAAACAGCAGGATTTCTTTAAAAGAAAAAAAGTGACTATGTTTCTGGCTACCACACATGCATTCAGAACTTGTTATTCCTGGTGTACTCAGAGAATTTGATATGTTTCCTTCAGCTATATGGCTAAAGAGAAGACTGATTCAATTGAGAAAAAAGACTGTGACTTAGGAGACCTGTGAAAGAGAATGGGGAATCTCCTGTCCTGAGAAAACTGGCTTTTGCATATTAGCTTAAACTAAACTCTTAACAGGGAAAGATTTTTTTTTATTATTATAATTTTAATTTATTTTTATCAATCACTGCAAATTATATTACAGTATTAAAAGAAATGTTCTACAAAGATAACGGGCAGTCCTGCCAGTCTGCCATAGTAATTAAAAAGCTCTAGTAAAATAATATTGAGATAAATTTCAATGCTTTCTATGATGGAGCTACTCACATAAAACTCAGTTTTTCTCCAGCTTTAGCTTCAACTTGTTACTCATTTTTGACAGCTAATGCCATGCTATATTTTAATAATATGGTTAGTGCACATTTCTACGCTGCATTAATTATACATCTAAAACTCCACAGAAGACACTCACAAAGAAGGCAAATACGGGAAATATATTCTGCAACTGGAGCCAAATTAAAACAGTGCATTTTCATTAGATAAAACTATTGTTATCCAGCATTCATATGCATTAAATTATTGTCATGCTTCCTTAGCTTTCCTTCTTCCCTAGAGAGGTCCATGGATCTAGCTGATACTCTTGTAGGACTTACCACATCAACAGAATCCTAAACAAAGTTCTAAATAATTTATTTCCCCTGGCATCCTAATTAGGACAGTATGAATGAAGTTCTATGCTCTCAAGTCATAAAGTCTAAAGTTGGTGAAGAACCAGAATGTAGCTTGCTACATTCACATGAGCAGTTACTTACCTTATTTTTTTACATAGCTTTCTCATTCTGCATCAGATTTAGTGCAATACCCTGCCATAAGGAAATTTTTGCAAAGGTCTCCATAGTCAGGAATATTTTTGCTGATAACAAAGGACTGTCTTGATACACAGTTCTCTTTTCCTAGGAGATTCCTGTTGCTAGAAAGTCTAGATGCTTTAATTTTACTTGGCTGGTTCATGAGCAGAGTTGTGCAAAGGAACAGAAAATGGCATTAGCGTACACAGGGAGGGTGGAAGAAAATACAATCTCAATGCCAGCAAGAACAAACTGCTGACACAGCTGATCTTAAATCTGCTTCCTAGGTGGGAGGCTATTACAGAAACCAACTGAGATATTCCCCTTGGAAAATGCTACTGAACTGGAAAGGATATTAAAAAAAGTTGCAACACTAGAAAAATAAGGCAGATGGTACATCACTGCTATGGAAATATACAATAACAGCCATCCAAGTAACATTTGTTTCTACTGAAGTAGCTGACTTTTTCCTCACTTGCAATATATTACCTAACCAAAGGTATCACAGTTAAGGAGAGAAAGGATATTTTAAAGAGAACGGTATGTTGCCAGAGACCATCTATAAGACAGATTATTGCCCTAATTCCTCGTGTGGATCTATATGCACATGCAGTTTGCCATCCTCAGGTTTGATTTAGAAATGAGTACCAACAAAAATCTGTTCTCCATTAATCAGATCTGTTCTTTGGATTAGATTGGAAATCCAGCATTTTGAATGAAGAACTCTGATGTTCCTTTGAAAAATACTTAGAATCTTTCAGCGAGTTCTACTCATAAGAGCCACCAGAAGAATACAAAATATTGAGAACACAACTCAAATTAAGTGCATGACTTTGGGAAAATGTGAAGTAAGCTAGTTACATAATTCCAAAATTGGGGTATATAAAGGACCATGACACTCGAAAAACTCCTTGATTCATAAACAACTTTTTTCAATTTAAAATAATGTTGCAGTGACATGCTGTAAGCAGTGGTAGGATTTTAGGTCAGGAAAGAGCAGCTGGTATTTTCTTCCCACCAAGGATTTTTTCATCCTCAAATGCTTTTCAGCTGTGGAGGGTTTTTAATTTATATGAACCTAAGACTTCGCACAAGTTTGCAGTTTGATGGGGGGCATTGAGAGGGTTGAGCGTTATGTGTATCTACAGCTCAGAATCATCAGCATGCTGATACCTGTGGCAATCACTACCAGTACGTAGAACAGAGAGTGAACCCACTCCCTACCAAACTTAAAGTCTACTGATTTCTTAGATTATGCCTACTATTGTGCCTGTCTCATTTTCAAGTGAAAATTCCATTATGGACTGATAATTCTTTATCAATTGCACTAATACAGAAGTATATCAGGGAAAAAAAAATTAGCAAGGTTTCAAAACCAGCTTTTACCAACCTAATGATTAAAAAATTAGTGAGAAGTTTCTGACCAGCACTAGTTATAGTGACAATTTGCAACTACAAGTATCCTCTGGGAATCTTGAAGATTATCTTGAAGTGAATATCCGAAAAAAATTTTTTACTGTGAGAGTGACAGAGCACTGGAACAGGCTGCCCAGGGAGGTTGTGGAGTCTCCTTCACTGGAGACATTCAAAACCCACCTGGATGCGTTCCTATGTGATGTGCTCTAGGTGACCCTGCTCTGGCAGGGGGGGTTGGACTAGATGATCTTTCGAGGTCCCTTCCAACCCCTAGGATTCTATGATTCTATGACAAAATCACGAAATCCATTTTCCAGTGTGAAGGCACTGACAACCTAATGAGGCTCAACACATAGATCTGAAGCACATTCACAAAAGTGAACAGAAGGCTCTATGCTCCACCATCAAGCCCTTCATAGGAAAATGGGCAAGAACTCAGAATTCAAATAAAACACAGAATCTCACTTTGATGCTGTGTAGCAGATATAGCTCAGCTCCTAACTGGCTAAAATTTTTAGGTGGCTGAATTTTTTGCTAGTGCAGATGGGTCTTCAGTGCGTTATAAGATAAATACATTATTGAATTTCTACCATCATTCAGCTCTCATAATTCTGATTACAGCCTGAAGTGTACCTTTGCAAAATCTAATTGATGTAAAAATTTAATAATAACTTACCATACCAATAGTCTTTTCATTTCTTCTCCCGACACTCCATCTTTGTGTAATCTAACTGCAGTTCTTCCCCAAGGAAAATTAATACTATATATACATAAAAACATAATCTACAACTGAAGATACTGCTGATTTTGTATGTTTTTGGTTTTCAAACTTCTTTTGCACTCTTTATGTGTTTACCCAGAGGTGCATTTTACCTGCTGACTGTGTTCTTCCCGACATCCCCAGCATTAGAAGACTAATCACATTAGATACAATGCAGGCACTCTCTTCTACTTTGTCATTCTTCTGCTGGCAGATAACAGTGAACAATAGCTGAGAGATCCTCAAAGGTTTCCATTAAGCCCTGATCAAATGCTTGCCACATTTTTCACATAGATGAGTGTATTTGTGGTAAATAAGAAATAGAAGTAACCCAAATTGAATATGGATAAGCGGGAAATATTCCCTGATATGACGGAACCCGGCTGTATTCAAAAGGAAACAATACAGACCTTATAGACTTTGATGTTGAGACTGAGGAGCAATTTTTGTCTGCCTATCATGGTAAGTTTATTAACCATACCATAGGGTTACACACACAAGTCCCTGTGCTCAGACCTGAAAGGGCATGGATAACCAACCTCTTGAAATATGTACACTAATGCGTATGTAATGAAATATGCCTACATCTGTTGCCATGCTGGCTGTGTCATTGCTATTCTCTTTGAAAGCCATCACGGTACCCTTCACAGTCACTGCCTGACCTCAGCACACTGCTCTGAGCTTGGTCTTATGTTTGGGCTCCTCCTCCTCAAGTACTTCAGATGCTCTGTAGAATGAGATTCGAACAGACTGTCCCTTGTTAGACAGTTACTTTAAGGGCAAACAGTACCTTTAGGCACCACTGGAACAAGGTTTACTGGTAGTCTGTTTAAGGGACTGACAAATTGCTCACAAGAATTGAAACCCAAAATGAAGAATAAAAGTGAGTATCTCAGAAGAAACATGATATATTTTCAGAATATTAAACTTCACAAAATAAGATATTGAGTGCTCTGCATTTGGAACACAGAATAAATATATTTAAAAAGGAAAGGGCAATGATGTGGAAAAAAATTACTCTTTTGGGCTCCTGTTGTGTGAAACAGTCCCAGTGCTCCAATTGTACTTAGACTCAGAGCTTTCATCTCCTCCAGAACATCTGGGACAGGCAAGTTGGTTTAAGAAACATGTCATTATTTCCAATTTTAGTTGAAATGCATTTTGCTTCCAATCCTTGTTAGTAAGGGGGGGGGAGATAGGTTCATAGAAAACAGGTTTGTGATGGAAAATTAAAAGGAAGTAATTTTGGAAGGGCAGGAAAGAGGAAGACAATTCATGAAGAATACTCCAGGAATAGCTCCACACAAGACGCCTTCTTGAGATTAATGAATTTGTTGTACATGCCCATAATTATTTCCATTCGTATGGAACAGGTCCAGCTGCTTTCAGCATCCACAAATGAGAAGCAGAAGGAAACAGAAGAGTAAACAACCATATTTTGTTATGTCCAACAGTTAAAATCATTGGATAGCAAATAAATTATGCTAAGCGCAATTAAAAGCTGAATTAGCAGCAATCATTTGCAGCATAACACAACAAGACAGCTGAGATAAATGAGAAAGGGCTTGCATGGCATCGTATTGAGGACTGAATGATACATTGCCAAGATACATGTTTACAGAAATATGAACCTGAGGTCAAATAACTGATTGGCTTCTAGTGGTACGTGTATTCATATACGCCTTGTTTGTGGCTGTTTCTAATCCCTTCCCTGGCTCTGTGTGCAGCAGAATAACTAAGACTTTTGTAATAACTACTATTTCAGTTGTACTACAGGAATCCTAGCACAAATCTGGCCTCAGAGAGCTGATGTTCAGGTATTACTGAGCAGGATAGACCAGCCTCTTGCTGGATGAGAGATTGCATGGTGACAAATAGCCACTGTCACCCCACTTTAGATCACTCTGGTCTTTAGAACTGTGCTACTGACAGCAAACCAAGAGGGAAATATTTCCCCAAGCTAATGTCAGTCAGGGCACGCCTGCACAGTACCTTGTGGGGAGATGCTGCAAGCTTGGTCCACACGTACGCCAGAGCATTGTGTAAATTACTCTAATCCAAGAGCCGCAAGTCCCAATTAAAGCAGTCCAAGGGCTGGGCGGACACATGCTTGGCTTCTCAACAGGTCTTAAAAGCTTGAGCCCATGACAACAGTAATACAGGCACTTGGCTTTGGTCATCTTGAAGTGCAAGTACAGCAAACGCACGTAAGCCTGAAAGGTACCATTTAGGCTTTCTCAAGGTAACAGCTACATTAGCTTTCTAAGGTTCAGGTACTTTGACTTGTTAAAAAAAATCTGCTTCATCTGTTGCTATAACAACTCTCTTGCCTTTCTACTCAGCAATAGTGTTGGCTAAGACTTTAATCTTGTTATTCCTTTTATTGCATTCTGTGCTATCTTTCAAAGATATTTTAACTTGCCATGGTCGAAGAGCACCTTTCATTGGATAATCGTAAGTCTCTGCCATGGAATAGGACTGGAGCATGGCTCAGCTCCCTCAGAAGAACTGGGCCTAGGTGGGTATGACTGTCCAAAAAACTACAGAGCTGGGTTACTGATGTAGTATTCATCCAAATCTAGAAGCTGAGAAGTACTCCTGAGAGCTATAAGAAGTCATCCTAGAGTCTGTGCATCTGACATGCTGAAAAGATTATATGGATAACCTCTAACATCAATATGTTTAAAAGCTAGACAGTGTGATACTTTTGCTTTGCCTTCTTAAGTTGCAGTTGTTCCTGCTCAATGAAAGAAAAAAGTCACCAGCTTTCAGCACAAACAGGATCATGCCCGGTGTGATCCCTGAGGATGCCACAGAGCATCTTTGGGTTAGAAGGAGACAGGGAATTTGAGACCAATTATGTCCATATTAGGCCTACTGCTGGCAGCCCGTGGGATATTCCTCTGAGGGTGAAACAATATGAAGACACCTTCCAGCTTTGCCGCTTCGTTAAGTTTCCACCAAGGAGCTGTTGTTCCCATAGCAAATAGAAGCACTCTTTAGTCTCTGGCTTTCAGCAGCATTTTACTTTCTGTGTCAGAGACATAGAAGTATGTTTTCTATTTCAAAATACACCTATGCCACAGGCTTTCCAAAATCTTTGAAAGATGCATCAAATTTAAAAAGATATTTCTAGCTCCTGATATGAAAAAAACCAGGTAGGAAATCTCCAGGAAAGAGTGGATGAAACAAAGGACCTGAAGGGGATGAGACAAGCGGGGCCACAATGTAATTGTTTCCTTAAGGGTGAGAATTTGGCCCTCGCCTATAGATTTCACAGGAAAACTGATTAAATGTAAGGAAGCCTAAATCTATTTGGTTTCTCCCTGCTTTCTTTTCTCCTAAAGAGTAGCTGACAGGTGGAGACTAAGCCAAGAGAGAACAGTCCCTAGATTAACCATTAATGGAGACAAATGCCAGGTGTAGATGTCAACTGCAATTTTTCTTTCCCTGCTGATAGCAGAAGGTTCCACAATGCAATGGCAAAATGTTAGGGTAGAAAATTCACTCATGGCTCCTTCAGTTCTTTTGTGACTTTTTAAAAAGCTTTTTGTTTTCAAAAAGCAATTTTGCTCTAGTATTTCCATTACTCCATGTAGCTTTGTCACAGTTGATCTTCATTAAAATTGAAGACACTATAAAAGAAGGCACATTTTTATCATAAAGGTAATTGTTCTGTAATTTGATCCATTGCAAGTGCCAGCATGCAAAATAATGTCATGCACTAACACATGCTGTGTAGTGTTAGACATCGACAAAAACAGCAGTGTTTATTTTGACTTAGGCATTACAGTGAAATCATCTTCTGCAAGAGGCATTTTTCTACAAAGCAGGCATGAGCAGAGCCATAGCCAGATCTGACGCTTCAATCCACACACAGGAGAGCTTGTAAATCTTTCATAATTTAGCATGAAGATGGGACTGGCGTTTCACTTTGTTGACTTCTTCAAGAGCATGCTGTAGAATCCTGAAAAGAATAATTGTCTCAAAACAGCTGCCCTGACAAACTGGACATTGTGCTAGGGTGGGAGCCTTATTCGATAACCACCTGGACCCTGTTCTTGCAAGCAGAGCCCCTTGTTTGGTAACCACCCTGATAAAGTGGACACTTGTCCTTGAAAGAGGAACTGCTCCTTTGGCAGCCACCCTGATAAATGGGACACTGTTCTTGCTTGATAAGGAGCAGTGGCAGGCAAGAGGAGCCCTGTGGAGGCACAGTGCCATCTTGCGAAAGACCACTTTCCTGTTTAAGGACAGAGTGCATGCGTGACAATAAAGGTCATTGCTCGGTCAACCCGGATGGGGGGGCAGGTGGGCCAAGTGATCACCTGGACCCCCGTGCCCCACCGACTCATTTCCAGAGCAATCCCAAATCTAACACTGAGTCTGCACAAAGCAGGCTGAGCCTCACCTGGAGAGGCAGGGACAGGTGCCATAAAAGAGGCAGACTCGAAACGCTCGGGGCACGTGCCCACCATCCAAGGACCACAACGTCATGCCGAGATCATCGCTGGATCCAGGGGTGGTATCTTTCCTATCCGCTCTTTCTGTATCTGTCTCTCTGTCTCTCCCTTCATCTCTCTCTCTCTTTCTAACCTTATTCTTGGCACATAGGGGTACCATCATTTCTAATTTTGCTAAGTTTTTCCTGTTGTAACCTGTTGTTTTGAGAGGACCATTTTGCTAAGTTCTGCTAGTTGTAATTTGCTGCTTTGAGAGTGATATTGTTGTATGTTTCCTTTGACAAGCTTTATAATCTTACTCAACTTTAAGTAAAGGTGTGCTTTGTGAAAGCCTCCTGGGTAATGGTCTTACTCCTAGAGTACCGTGCAGAGTATTCCCAAGCTTAATCTCGCCAAATGGGTTGTTAAAAGAGATATTTATATTTAGTTTGGGCCCCCAGTTCTGGGGAGCCATGACCACTTTGTGGGACGTGATAGTGCTGTACCCACCTTGTGGGACGTGACAGTGCCATGCCCACTTTGTGGGTTGTGACACATGATTTTCTGGAATGATCTTTTAAATTTTTATCTATTTTTTGTAAGTCAATATGGTTTCACCTTTGTGGAGCGAAGGGGACGCTGAAGTTGCAGGCATTTATGCCTAAACTCTCAAATGGGACGTTACATTAATCGTCTCTACAACTCTGTAAATCCAACAAGGTTACTGTGATGCTCCAATTCTGTATGGTGATGAATCTGCTAACGAAGGGAAGACAGAGCAATTTAAGACCACCAAAGTTCTCTCAACAATTGTCTTCTGACATTTAACTCCTTCTGCATGAAAGCCTCAGTTATGGTTTCCCTCAGCTGTAAGTGTCTGCCTGAAACCCACTGACTGTCATTCTAAAATGGCTAATTAACAGAGTATCTGTTCTGAATCAACAAACAGTAATGAAAGGCATGTGCTCATTAAGTGGGTATTGTTTGCCTGGAGTATGCCTGTTGATAGTATATTAGTATGAGTTGATAATAAAACACAATGTTCAATGGCCTAAGACATTTCACAGTGAAATGTACTTGCTGAGAAGGCTGAGTGGGGGAAAGTAAGGGGAAGGTATTATGCCCTTAATGAGTTTAATAGAGGTAGTCATGTTTAGAAGATAGCACCTGAGCTGTCAAAAGTCATATTAGCCTTTCCAAAGCAAATAGATATTCAGTATCATTTCCTGGAAAAAAGAGCTATATCGGGGGTTTTTGGGGTTAGTGTATACTTAATGGGGAAAGAAAGGAGAGGCAGACCTGAATGTAAGGGGAAACCTAAGAGACTCCAAGGAAGTAGATGCAAAGTGTGCCTTGGAAGGTCCTGCATCCACTGCTACTCATGAACACATAGGAAAACAATGCTTTCCTGAACATTTTAGGAAAAAAGCAGTGTGAGCAGTTTGTCTAATATAGAAGGGTACATTTTTGTTTGGAACAAATTAACAGAACAGCTTCCTTTTAACTCCATTTGCATCTTTTTGTTAATATTTTCAATGATGCTGTCTGTTCTGTTGTAAACAAAGTCCTTTTTGCATCCATTTGATTTTGACCTGAGTGAAAGGTGCTCCTGGGTTCTTCTTTAACAACAAGGCACTCCTAATACCATTGCAATGATCCTTAAAACAGAAATGCCTGAACACTAGCAAGCAAAGAGTTTATTGAGCACTTCCAAGGGGTAACAAACTGTGCCTACCCTAAAATTGTGCAGGTTGCTATTTGCACACATATTACTATATTCTTGTTAATGGTTAAGGGGACAAATGACTATTCTGGTAGAGCTCTACCAAAGGCTACTATTAACAGATAATATGCAATGACTATGAGCACCCTGGCTTGTATCAGGAATAGTGTGGCCAGCAGGAGTAGGGATGTAATTCTCCCCCTGTACACAGCACTGGTGAGGCCTCACCTCGAGTACTGTGTGCAGTTCTGGGCCCCTCACTTCAAGAAGGATATTGAGGTGCTGGAGCAGGTCCAGAGGAGAGCAAAAAGGCTGGTGAAGGGACTAGAGGGAAAGTCTTATAGTGAGAGGCTGAGGGTGCTGGGGTTGTTTAGCCTGGAGAAGAGGAGACTCAGGGGGGACCTCATCACTCTCTTCAACTACCTAAAGGGAGGTTGTAGTCAGGTGGGGGCTGGGCTCTTCTCCCAGGCAACTAGTGAAAGGATGAGAGGGCACAGCCTGAAGCTGCCCCAGGGGAGGTTTAGGTTGGATATTAGGAAGCACTTCCTCACGGAGAGGGTGATTAGACATTGGAATGGACTGCCCAGGGCAGTGGTGGAGGCACCATCACTGGATGTGTTCAAAGCAAGGCTGGATGTGGCACTTAGTGCCATGGTCTAGCTGATGTGGTGATGTTAGGTCATAGGCTGGACTTGATGATCTTAAAGGTCTTTTCCAGCCTTGGTGGTTCTGTGATTCTGTGAAATAATGTTGATTCTTCATCCAGCTTTGTTTTAGTAAATTGGGTCTGCAACCTTACACTTTAACTCTTTCTGTTCTACTATTGAAAACTTTGGTCATGCCAGGAATACTACAGCTGTGGGTGCTGTAGGCAACATTAAGATGAAAATAATGTAAGTTTGGCAGAATTTTTTTCACAAATGTGTACCAAGTAGAAATGACACATACGTTGTTAGTAAACAGCATCATCTCAGCTTCTGAGAAGCGATTACACCCACATACATATCTGCTTTTACAGTCCATAGTGATTTAGAGTGATCTGCTTATAAGTCTTGAGTTGAAGAATTAAGTCTGTGTGAGAAGGAGGATGGAAAAAACCATTGTTCTCATGAGAGATAAGCTCAGATTATGACTTCATAGTAGTGAAAAAGGACTAAGATCCTCAATACCATTGTCTTCATTTCGTAAAAATAAATGTTTATAAAATGAGCTATGCAATGAGTTAGGCCAAGATTTTATGATGGCATCTTGCCCTTGATTAATACCATTTCAGTTTATCTCAAACTGTAGCTGCCTATGGGAAAAGATTAATTATGCTCTAGCATTGATGTAGTAGCTTGAGCTGACCAAATTAGACTCACACTCAAAATCCATAGCTCCCTGTATGTTTGGTGAGCAAGGACAACTTAGTAACCAGTGTGAATGGTAATAATTGCATCTTGCCTGCAGACAGCTCATTGTCTCCAAAGCATTGCAGATTCGAAATTTTCTCCTTTGTTCATCAGAATTCAGAATAGTTACCACCCAAGAGTTACAGATACAGTGCAAATGACAGGTCAATAACGGAGGCGACAGGAATCCCTGGAAATGCTGAAGAACAAGAGATGGTCAGAATACATTACAAAGAAATTGTGAAAGTGACTTAATTTTGGGAAAAAAAAAAAAAAAAAAAGGAGGACAAAGAGGTGGAAAAAGACAGAAAAATAAAGATGAATAACTACTACTGCAGCTCAAACTCTGTTAAATTAAGGAGAAAAAAAAAGAAAAAGAAATTCAAAGCCAGGAGAAAATGTGTAAGTTGACAGCAGCATCTAAAAGCTAAGCATGATCTGGTTTTGTGCAGGGAGCAAGGATTTATTAAGCTACTGTGATGGGACCATAAGAAAACGTAAAGCACAGGGCTGTGAAGAATGTACTGAACAGCTTGAGAGAAACAGCACAGATGGCTCTAGAGATCACTTGCATCCTCATGACAGCCTCAGAGAAAGGTGGTAAACTGACTGTAGAAATCAGCCATTGCCATCCTCTCACAGAGGTATGCATTATTACTATCACTTTTTTCATCATCGGTACCAAAAGAGGCAAAGTAATTCACTTACTGGGTTCAGACTGGGCCAAAGAAAAAGATTATCCAGTCTCATGCAATTTGAGTGAAGTAATTCTGGCAAATAAAACCTCCTGAAATAAGCAATTTTGAGCAGACAAAAACATTGCATGAATTTAACTAAATTCCAAAGAATATTTTCCAAAGAGGATGAGTGGGGGGAAGAAATAAAAACTAACCCAAGTTAAAAATCATTGTTTTGAAGGAAGTGCTAGGGTTGGGTAATTTTGTGATTAGAAATAAGATTTTTCAATTTTGTTACTAAGGTCAAATACTATTTTTGGAAAAACAGGATAAACATAAACCTTAGACCTTTAATACAGGTCAAAACGCTGTTTCTAGTCAAACAATATGTTTGGACTTGTTTTAATAATTCAGCCTCACCTTTTTTTTTGCACTTCCAAATGAAATTTATTTGTGAAATATGGTGATTTAAGAAAACTGAAGTAAAATGTACTAGAATGAGCTTCAGAGTTATAGCTTTTGTGTAGGTCCCAGTGAGGAAAGGCAGCCCACAGAGTGTCAAGAACCCCTGGGAAAACTCTGCAAGCAGAATTAAGGAAACTGCTTATGTATCTTTCCAAAACTGAGGTACCAGGATAAGCCTTTGTGTACAGCAGCGCTCTCTGCACTTTCATCAGCTGAGGGAACCAGCTGGTGAAGTTCTACAACTTCCTTGAACAGCAAAGGAGTAACTTACCAGATACACACAGTGAGGGTACCTGCTGTGCCAGTCCAACATGTAAGTAAGGTTAAGTAAAATAAAAAGCTGTTTCAACTTGTTGTCCTGTAGCATCAAGAGTGGTCCAAAGCTGCAGATCAAGACTGGTAGATCTGGTAAGATCCCACAGACAGGGGCTGGGACACCTCAGAAACGCAGGTTTTTATTTTTCACTTTTCAGTCCATGATATGGAAACCAAACCACTTGAGTTTTATCAAAGTAACACGCAGATTGACCATATAAATCACTATAGTAACCACAGGCACTATAATAACCATGTAAATACCAAGACGTGTTAATATAAAGGTACCAATTTGGCCAGATTATGCCTTTTCTGCTACATGAAATAAAAGGAATTATTTTAACATGACCATAATTAATTCACTGTTGAATTATTAACCCATATGAGTGTGCCAAAGTGATTAGTTCATTATTAAGCATTATTTCCATCCTTGAAAAATGGCATAAAATATTTCAATAATTTTTATTTTTTTTTTTACTTTCAGTCTAACTTATTAAAGACAGGTTAAAACAGTAGTTATGTAGTAATGGAAGAATAATCAAATATGCTCACAATGAATCTAGAATAAAGGGAAAAAAATGCTCCATGTGTGGCATTCTTATCCCAAGCTCAGTTTCTTGAGGACAAAACAGTAAGAGCCTGATTTAAAATGTTTGCAAATCTAGTGTGGAACTATCTCTACCAGCCCCAGTTATACCATCTATACACAGTAATGTACACTTTTGTAATAAATAAAAACAATAACAAAATCAAAACATCCAAAGCAAAGCAATATCTTTGAGATGGTTTAATTAAACTGGATCCAACTGGGATTAATTTGTTCCCTGTCATCAGCTCAGGTAGGAGCTCTAAAGAAAGACAATATGTCAGACCTAATTGTGCTTTATTTAATGTGAAAATGGCAATAGACTCTCTAGAGGTCACCAGAGTAGTAAAACAACCTTTCAATTACTTGAGCAGTCTCATTTCACCATTACTTGGGGAAATATCCTACCACTGCTCCTTGGCTGTTGTCTCACTGTAACACCTGTCCTGTGCAGCAGCAATAAAACTACACTGATCTACCCTCAGAGTTTTATGCATTGCTATGAAATACCCCGTGTTGGCTACTACCAAGAGGAACATTAGTTTAAAGTGAGCACACCCTCTTGAGTAATAGCACAGGTCAAGAATATTCCTAGGGACAGGAAAAGAAATAAAAAGAGAATTGACATCTCACCCTCCTGACAGCTCACTCCTGAAGGAGTGCTGGTGAGGAAAAGGTATCCAGATCTTGTGCTAACTGGCACCTAACCATATAATCATAGAATCAGAGAATGGTTTTGGTTGGAAGAGACTATAAAGATCATCTCATACCGCCCCCCTTGCCATGGACCCTTTCCACTAGACTAGGTTGCTCCAAGCCCTACCCAACTTGGCCTTCAATGCTTCCACAGAGGGATCAGCCATAATTTCCCTGGGTAACTTGATGTCATAAGCTTGAGATCATTCATCTGATGTCACAGGCATAGGGTGCAGTGGCTCAGTTTCTTCCACAGTTCATTTCATGTATGGGGCCAGAAAAGGTGCAGTGACAACAGAGCTGCCACCATAGCAATGGGGAAAGGAAAAGAGCACAGGGCTCATCTGAATATCAATAAGGTCCCATGTATTAGCATTTCTCCAGTTTTAAGGAGTCAAGTTAAGTTGGAGGCAAGGGAAACTGCATGCAGGGTGAGCAGGGAACCTAGCAAAACAAGAAAATACCAGGTTTGTCACATCTGGCTGCAACTGCAAGACGATTCAGGAGGCTGAGTAGTCCTTATTCTTATAAAAACATTATTTCCAGGGTCGGGAGAACATGCCAGGCCTTTTCACATCTGGGGCAGCAGTGTGTGCTGTAGGACTCTCCTGTCCACTTGTGATGTACTGTCACACTGCAGCAGATAGACTCAGGTTTTAAGGAGAAAATATGGGAATCTCAGGGATGAGTAAAAAAAACCCTAAATATAGACTTCAGGATTTGAACACAGCAGCAGCACTTAGGTACAGCTATCTCACAGATGAAAGGGAGACATCAATATACTTAGCAAGAGTAAATCCCGTTTAGCAAGATACATTACACTATTTGCTGTAGCACAGACAAAAGCAAACATACATCTGACCTAAAAGATTCCTTCCAATCTCAAAAGTTTATCCTGTGGGACTCAGCATGACACCCTCAAAGGACTAGAACTGCTGCATGAAATATTTCTGAGATTCAGGTCTCTGATAGACTCTTGACACAAACATAATATCCCTATTTTACACAAAGAACACTTTTCACAGCCATGCTACCTGTGATCTCTCAGTCCTGATCTTTAAAGATCTCCAAAATGCCTTCCAAAGGCAAGCCTGAAGCTAACATTTTAAACTCCTCAGGGAACTAAAACCAGGGATTCACAGCACAATATAATTTCCTTTCCCCTCCACTAACCTTTCCATGTTCCACAGGCTATAAATTATTTTTTCTTTTTTTCCCCTAGAGAGATAACTGCCTTACCAACTTTCTCTGCTCTACACATACTAACTACCTTTTCTTTCAGAGCTAGATTACCTGGTACATACCTGAGCAACCGCTTTCCTTTTGTGTTTACCTCTGAAGTTTGCTAATTCTTTTTTCAGACTTGAGGAAGGCTGATGTGTCTGAAAATTTGTCTGCCTTTCCCAGTTACGCCAGATGATTAAATAAAAGATGCTATCTCAATGTGCACATCTGTTTTTATCTCTTATCTTCAGAATGCTGTTGCTAAAACAAAACAAGCACATTTCCTTTGTAATATTTCTGAAATTGGCAGGCTAAGAGAACACAGTAAGTAAAGCATACCAAGTTAAGTAAAACATGAGACATGATGAGATCCTATTCAACTAAACAGCAAAGTGGATCAATGTGTAGCAGTGGAATTATAAATAATATAAGAGTACTCACCATGGAATATGTTTAAACATATACTTTTTTTCTTTTTTCCTGTTTTCTTCTGCCTCAAAATCACCAAAATATTCTGGTAACAATTTTCTGTCTATGGGCTGCTTCATATTAAAGTAAAAAAGTGGTAACACTGTCATCCTAGAGAGCACTGTCCAAAAGACTGCACTTAGACCAAAAAGAAGTTGTCTTCTAAACATAGTATATTAATAGCGTACCCCGTGGCTGTTCCACCTGCTAATTCAGGAGATCAAGGGTCTTCTCTAGGCTGTGTCACATCAGCCAAATGTCTTGTGACTGTCTTGGAAGAGTTGGGGCAGCCTAAAAGATGCTTGTTGTTAAGGAAATGAAACCTAACCTAAGAAACCAATACGTGAGGAAGAGCTCCTTTGTTGGACTCAGCAAAAAGAGAGACTATCTCAAATATTCTAAGTCGATGCTAACTGAGGACAAGGTGCCTGAGATATGGACCACAAATTGAGAATGCAACCCCTTCTCAATGCCAAAGACAGCCATGATGTGAAGGACCATGGCTCCCAGGTTCTTTGCCAGTAGGATCAGCTTGTCAGGCTGGATGTTCCCCTCTTTAGTGACCTGATAGGACAAGAATGAACAAAACAGGTAAGATATTAAAAATAAATTCAGAAGTCTAGTAGCACTGCAAAAACAGTCAGCTTGTAAGCTCAGCACAATTTTTCCAAGAACACTGATACTTGTTTTTCCTCTTTGTACTTTTTCAGCTAATCACTAACAAAAATTATTCTATATAACTTCATTAACAGCATAAATAGCCTCACTATAACCTTCATGAACTTCTGCTATATTTTTGATCCTTCAAAACAAGTGAACATTTATAAATGAAATACAAACAGAAAGTAAGAGAATAATATATTAAAAATTCCATAAATTGTATTTTGATGGACAGTATCCTTTCATACATAAGACAGTTCCAATTTGCCACAGGAAAAATAACACAAATATCTCATAACACATTGTGACATCATTGTGATAAAATAAAGCTTCAAGCCAGACTTGATAATATTTCCAGAATTCAAAGCACTAGAGCTACCAGTGGGAGACACTTCCGTATTTAAATTTCGTAGGTGCTCCAGGTCTGTTCTTTGCTGCAAGAATTATTTTTGCTGTGTCATATTTTTTATATTCTTCAGAAATTATTCCCAGAAAGTGAACACCAGAAGTAATGGCTATGTTAAATTAAAACTTTTGAATACAGGAAGCTAGCTTTAATATTACCTGGCCAGCACAGACAACTTGGAAACTTAAAAATATTTAGCACTGTGTTTTGCTATCAGGCAAATATTTATTTTAAAAGACACCAGTTACTGATGGACACTATTTACTCTTTGTTTTTTTAAAAAATATTCCTTTGAAAACCAGAAATGTAAGTAAAAAATTACATCCTGTGACCGTAATTTATTATTACATTATTTTTCTGGTTAGTAAAAACAGATATAATGCATATAAAGTTATTATTTTTTTATATTACTATGTTTTTCTTATTGTATATATCCATAAAGAGAGTCAGTGGAGGGACCAATTCCCAGAGTTGTTGACCATCCTAGCAGGGAACAATTTAAGAGAACAAGAAAATGGAAGAGAAGATTTAGCACTTTTCAGAATCAATCTGCTAACTCTTTCAGAAGTGCTACAAATAAATAAGGCTTTGCTAATCCATAGCTATGATTCCATGTCTTAGAACCTCATGTGCTCATGGACCACAGAAGAAAAAAAAAATCAAGTAATTAGCTTTCCTCCCCACCACTCATGGTGTAAATAAAAGGCTGGGTGCTTTATTAACATGAGCTCAATAATAATTTGCAGGGAAGCAAAACCTCTCCTCTGCTATTGCCTCGGTATTGCAGTAAGTGACCAAGAGGCTGGTTTGCATGACCCTCACCTGTCCTCTGGGCCACCTGAAAGCAGTTCCCAGCAAGCCAAAGCAGTGTTCAGGAGTTTAGGAGTTAACTGTCAATATTAGAATACATAATAAAGTCTTATTCCTTGAAAAAAAAGCTAAATTAGTTTGTCCAAGGGTTTTTTGAGTTCTGAAAAGCTCCTACAAAGTTAGGAACATCTAGGATGTCAGCTGGAAGTACAGCTTATTTAAACATCAAAGTAAAATCAGAAGTGATTGCAAATTTGCACACCAGCACATGCCTACTTGCCCATGTGAGAACATCCACTCAAAATTACAAAGTTTGTAACTTGTTATCTGTCACACATTTTACCTCATTGATTTCTACTCATTAAGTACATGAAGAAAGCAAACTGAAGGGAACAATCTCTTACTTAGCATACTAGATACGAGCTGAAAAAAACCCTGTTGTCTGTCCATCCATTAGTAGTGTAGGAGTGATATGCACCATTGATCTAACTTTTCTTTCACATTGTTGAAAAACAGAAAATAACCCTGCTGACATCAACAAACTATTCAATTATTCAGACTTTAATGATAGACACTGATGCATCTGTCATCTTTCCCGTGCATGATGACCTAAAATGAACCCAATTTTTAAAGCAAAACAAGAGTCAAAATCAACAGGGTAGCACAAACAGGAAGGTTGGTCATGCCTGTGCAAACAGAGATGCACAATTTTGGCACAACTCCAGCAAAAATTTGGGATAATTGAGAGGACAAGCCTACCGTCTGTACACTGAATGTAACACTCTTGCTTTCTGCTGACAGCTGAGAGAGAAAAATACTCCCTTAGTGGTGAGTGATTGAACTCAGCTGACTGTAGTGTAGTACATTACTCTACTTTCTCACAAGAAAATCACCTCCTTGTCCATCTTCTGGCTTGCCAGGTGACCATGGAGAGCACATATTGGAGGAGAGATGAGGAAAAGCTCTGGGAAGTGGTCCCCCATGCCTACACCAGTGGCTCCAGTATGCAGGGCCAGGCAAATGAGGTGGCTGAGCACATTTCACCATCCAGCATTTTGCTTTCTCCTTTGCTAGTATTTACTATGTCCCTAGCACAGACAGAGAGCAGAAGCCTGTGCCACACGAAGCTTGGAGAGTAAAGTGATTTCACAGGTACACAACTGGGTTTGAACGTCAGACTGCCACCACTAACACACAGACATACACACAGCCACACTGTCCTAAAGGGAAGAGATGCAGTTAATTAACATCAGCAGATGCCATCACCCATTTTAGAAACCTCTTCCCAAGTATCGCTCAGTAAAAGAACTGTGCACTTTCAGAACAGGGAACAATATAAAACCTAAAACAGTCATCAACGTCCTATCTACTACTGAGGCTTCAAGGATAGGACCTCAGATGGATCCACAAAAGCCCTAAAGCTTTGAGGTGTGCTTCTCCTGATTTCTCTGGTGCTCTTTTCTCCTGAGTGTCTGTCAGTTTGCCCAGGGATAAAGCTTCTCAACAGGAATCTACACAAGTTTTTTACAGTCACAGTAATGTGTTGATATTTTAAACATAGGCACATAGGTCAGGACTCTGTTCCTAAGAGCTTCTTCCTGAGCCTGACTTGCCAGTCAACAGCTTCAGTACAAGAACCAAGTTCTAGTTCTTCCACAGACTGAGCCAGGCACCAGAAAATGACAAAATATGTCAGTCTGCACACAGAAGTCCCAAGGTTAAGGCAGGAGAGGGCTCTGATCTCAGGTGACAGCAGAGAGGGGCAATAGCACATGGAGTGAGAAAAGTAAAAGACCAGAACAAAACAGCAATGATAAATAATAACTTTTAAAAAAACTTTCTTTCTTCATCAATGAAGAGAGCTCTTCTTTAATAACTGAATGTTATAGGTTACTCAGCTTCTTGTGTTGACTTCTGTATGATTTATATCCAAAAGTAATCCAAAAGGCTGTATTTGAGATCAAGGAGCAGAAGCTTTCATACATAGATCATTATCTGTTCTCAGAGGCAGACATCCTAGCATTCACTTTTAAACCTACTTTCCCTCCTCAAGCAATTTCCAGGACTGGGAGAGCGACCAAGGGATATCCATATTGTGCTTTTATTTTAAGCTTGTCTTTGATACTGCAAACTGTGCAAGCATCTTCGACATATACTGTAACCCCTCCCTAAAGCACAAATGAAAATAACTTCATTTACCTGGCATTGTGCAGGGGAAAATGATCTCGTGGACACATTTACACCTCAGAAGGCTGTGAGTATCTCACTGCAACGAGAAGAAAGAAAGCAGAATTTGTGCCCACTTCTGTCACAGCTTGTAAGCATTTATTTAATACATAAGAACATTTGGCAAAAATCTAGGGAGTTGATAGGGAGGCTTGGCTGGTTTGGGGACAGTAAAAGGACAGAGGCCTGTCTAGTCCCAGAAACAATTGTTTAACTTAATTCAAAAAAGGAAAAGGTGAAAACATAACAGCACCAGATCTGCCACAGAAAACAAGTTAGGCCCACAACATTACATATGCAGTAACTTTAAGCACAAAAGAACACATTTTTCTAACGTGTATGTATACACACAGATATACGTCTGTATGTGTATTTGTTACATATTCACATGTATGTATACATATAGGTACATCTAGGCTTGAGACCAGGCAATAAGCAAAAGGGAGTAACAATGTGCACATATGAGGAAAAAATCCAACTAGAATTAACTAAAAGTTGCTTGAATGAGGGGAAGATTGAAATGAATGGCTACAGATAGGAGAGGATCTTGGTCTTCAACCTGTTGCAGCATCTTCTTTACTTTAAACTCCCTGCCACAATGTGGAGGTTATTTTTGCAGTTTCCATGCTCTGTTGTGTGCCAGGGAATGCGTTATGCAACCCCCCGCCTCGCACTGGCCTTAGGCATGCCCTGCTATGAGCCTTCCCCTGGTTCTTGAAACCGTGTCAAGGAAACACATTCCTGCATCTGGGATGCCCAAATTCATCTGGGACGGCTGACACCCTGATGGGTTTGTTTGCAACCCCAATTTCTTTGGATCTATTGTTTTGGAGAAAATAGGGGGCCCTGGTGCCTGTTAGGCTTCATTCTGAGTCACTTAAAAATGCAAAGCAAGTTCATCTCAGCAAAGCAAAGGGGTTAGGCTGGAAACAGTTACACACACAAAAAGGCAGAGAAGCACTAAGTACGAGGCTATCCTTAACTTCTGCCTGCTACCAAGGTTTAGAGAGCTGTGGCATGCTGAAGGCAGCCGAGACTGGCGCCACAGAGGCATCTGTGAGGGGCAGACCTCCATAACAGACTGGGGTCAGGCTGAAGGGACCTTTTCCTCAGCAACATCTGAGTACAACCACAATACCAACACATATAAATTATTTTTCAAGCAAATTCCTCTTAATTTTTTCCATTATTTAATTTAGGGGAATATAATATCAATTGTAATGAGCCTCATCTGTGAATATGTAAATAGAAATATTTTTCAGACCCGTTCACGGGTTACACGAAGACTTGACATACTGATTTCTCATGCTACTGTGGAGTGAGAACCGAGCTGGAATCTGCCTGAATTTCCATGTTCCAGGCACCGTGACTTTCATTGTTGCATTTTTCATAGCTTGATTACAATTTATAAATATGTCAGAGAAACCATTAACCATTAAGATGCTGCGTTTCCACAGAGACCACACACTTAAAAATAAACCAAAAATACATATCACTAAGTTGGCACATGATATCTCCATTTTCCACAGCAACTTTGCAAGCTGGGCCCTGCTATACTTTGCACTTATCTGCTTAATTTGAATCAGACTAGAAAATTTAAAATGTTCGAGGATTATTGTTGCAACTGATTAAAATAAAATTAAGAGATGGGTGGGTGAGCTTTATTCCAGATGGGAAAATTCCACTAGAAAACTAAACAAACTATTCCTTCAGCTTCCAATTGCAAGGAGTAGAATGAACAAGTCACATCTAATTTTAAGATGAAGGATTTTTGCTGCACAACCCAATAAGTTAGAATTCAATTTTCAAGTTTGAGAAAAGAAAAAAAAAGAGGAAAAAGAGAAATTTCTTACTAAAAGGACCTGTTTTGTTTAATGGAAGATGACTCAAAACTGAATTTTATCTTAATGCACAGAAAAGAAGTAAATATTAAGTAAAAATGGTTTTCACCCATGAAAGAAAATCACAGTGAGCATATATCTACACTGTGTACCCAGAATGTAAAATCAACCATAGTATATATCCTAGGGAAAAATTTTAAAAGCCATTTCTTCCTCAACTTAGAATGGTTGCTAATAGAACTACTAAAAAATTTCAAGAGCTATACATTTGGAATTACTCATACACTACTGGAAACCTGTAAAACCCACCATTTTATAGATGAGGAAAAAAAAAAAACAATTGCCAGAAAAAAAGCCCTACTGAAAAAGAGACCTAGTTACAAGAATATAGACAAAATGAATATTTAAAGAAAGAAAAAACTGAAGTAGTAGTTAGGAGTTGTGAGCAACTTGTACAGAATTTTAAAAACTCAGTGAAATCTCAACAGGCAAAATAATTAAGGACAATAAGATGGAATTTTTAATAAGAACAAGAAGTGCCTGATCAAGGATTAAATCCTTTTCAAGATGTAGACAGAAATAATAAATAACACCAGAGAAAAGTTAAATTGTTCAGCAGATATTTACACTTTATAATGAGAATTATAAAATGAGAATGCATCTGTTCTGTACAGTATGAAACACTGAAAAATATTGAAAAAAGCCACATTTGCCAAGATTAAACATGGACGTAAATAATCAACAAGTCTGATTAACTTACCTGCACCTTCCCAAAGCCTAAAATTGCTTATCTTGAAGGGTTATCCAATTAATTAACGTTAATAAATTATTTTATTATAATAAATCATGGAAAACTAGAATAATTCCAACAGATGGGAGTACTGCCAAGAAAAAGATAATCCTGGTGCTGGAAAAGAAAACCCTGCTGCTTCAGAAACTCAAATCATCTCAGTTTATTGAAGATTGACTCAAAATATGTTGATCATTGTGCAAAAGTGATCTGACAGTAGACAGATTTTTATTCCATAGCAGTTTCTAGCAGGAAGATAAACAGTGCAATAGCTAACTATAGGGACTGAAGGATGCCCTCTGCATGAAGTTTCTAGATGGTAGTCTTTTCTAACCATTTTCCTTACTGCAGCTTCTTAGGTTCGGGGTCTTTGCAGTCAAGTCCTTCAGCTAGGAGATGGGTCCCTTGGACCTCAGATTTTGTGGAAAGGGCCCCTACAGTCTTCCAAAGCCTTTGACACTGTTGTGCCAATGGGTGCATGTATGCAGTTATCACTTCAACAAACTATCACCAGAGTCACCAGAAGGATTGAAAGCAGGATTCAGCCTGTGGAGATTAAATGTTTGCAGATTTTTGTGATATTTCTCAGAACGAATGGAAAATTTGAAAATTAATTAAAAACACAGCTTCACAGCTGAGACCTTGAACATGGCATTTCATCTGGAGCTAATGTTTATGAGAAGTTACACTCTCCCCACCTTGGCAAAAGGATATAAATTTGCAATTAATATTTGTGCTGCTATTAATCTTTAAATGAAGTGAAACATAGTCATTAAACGGAGAAAACCTTCTAAAAGCAGATGCATGTGGATGAGTACAGAATCAATCCTTTCAGGGGATGAAATAGGAAAAGGGACAAGAAATGTTTCTAAAGGTTTGTTACTAAAATGCTCCAATTCTGGTCCAGAATAAACACTTGAGGCTCCCCCAAATAATGCCTCTTGGAGTCAGCTGCAGCAGGATCTAAGCCTGCTCCTGGAGACTTGTCTGCTTTTCAGTTATAGCAGATCAGAGCTCACTGTCATTACTTCAGATGTACCCATCAGCAGCTAAAGCTTGATCCTCTGACATTTCCATGAGTAGGTCATGAGGTACAGCATATTCCTGTAGCCACTTCTTGAGGCTCAGGGTAGAGATATAGGAGCAGGAGCACATGTAGTCTGGAGCTAAACACACCACAACAATCTGGAATCTTCGATCTTCCATCACACTGCTTTTGTTCCAGGGATGAGGCATCCTCAAGCCAGGTTGAAGGACCATTAGGGAAACAGGCTCAGTTGCCATCACCAAGGTGTACAGTGAAGATCAGTTTCCTAGAGACACTCTACCTATATTCTCTCCTTTCTGTGTGTTTTCCCATTTTCTGCCACTACCAAGAAGAAAGAGGCGAGAAACCTTCACCCACAACTTGCTTTGGAAAACCCTGCAACAGCTAGGGGCTCACACGAGTGTCTGTCCAAGAACCCAGGTTTGACACCAGAGGTTCTCCTGACAGCTCTAGTGCAAAACTTTGAACACAGTCTTTGCTGGTACAATCTTTTTCTCTTTTTTAAAGTAATCCTCCTGACGTCATCTTCATGGAACTTCCTTCAGAGGTGTGATGGGTTAAGAAGAAGAAAGTTTCTACCTTTGCTTTG
Source organism: Hemiprocne comata (assembly GCA_020745705.1). Lineage (NCBI taxonomy): Eukaryota > Metazoa > Chordata > Aves > Apodiformes > Apodidae > Hemiprocne > Hemiprocne comata. The sequence continues at coordinate 139,383,776 of CM036586.1, forward strand.
ATTTTAATTAAAAACCCCACAATCCTCAAACTTCCCAAAAGCCTTCAGAGTTAATTTTACAGGCCTTATTAGAACCAAGTTCCTTGTTTAGTGTGATGAGGAAGTATTTTTATCTACTTACTATCCTCGCTGTTGCATGCCATGGGGAAAACACACTGACTTCTTTAAACAAACTGTAAGTGAGAAATTAAAAGTGGCAAATGGCCTTTAATTTGGCTACATCTTTGGAACCATGTAAGTAGAGCAAGAGCCTAATCAGGTGCCACACTCCTACAAAAACTCAATGGGGAGCAACCATGTGTAAGTGATTTCATTAAGCAGTGCAATGGGAAATGAAGCTGAAAAATATTATCAGTCCCTTTCTTGAAGATCACAAAGTAATGGACAGCTTTTCTGAGTATGACAGACATTTATTTACAAAAGACAATTTATTACCTAGGAGTGTGTGATTATACCGAAGAAAGAGTTCTTGCTTTTTAATGGCTTCAGAAGTGGACACAGCATTTTGACATCAGTATAATTACTACACTGCCAAATACAGGATCTTCCAGTCCATGAAGCATCAATAGTTTCCTTGTTTTGGAGCCTAGACAGTCCTAATCTCTCAGATAGTACCAGTAGAAAATCTTCTAACATCATGTGTAAAATGTTTTAGTAATTTCCCAGTAAACATCACAAGTTACCCAAGAAATATCTAACAGCAGAAATTGATGAGTACTCTCTATCAAAACCATTAGAACATTAAATTTTTGTTTTGGTTAATTTTGTTGTGTAATACAGATGAGCCTTTGGCTTGTGATAGGAATATTTTATTGATTCCACTCACTCTTGAGGCAGCTTGAAGAGATTTAGAGAACAATGTAACAACTGTGGCTATATGTAGCATTATCATCTCTTCAGAGGAAGCCTGTCTCTTTGTGTTCATGCTGTATCTGTGTTGCCTGGGCTGTAGCCATTTCTCCCTCGTATGGTAAACTGTAAAACAGAGTAGGTAAGGATTCACTTAAGTCATCCCTCCCAGTCCTTCTATGAAAAGATTATAGCACATAAACAAGCTGATTTTCCACACCTTCACATTAAGTGCTGTTTTCAGCATTTCAAAAATCTTGTCAGCTGAAACAAGTGCATTCTGCTTTTACACGCTCATTCCTTAAAGTTCATTTGTAAGCAGTTAATAGTCATTAGACTGCACTGTGTAATTTAGAACTTTAAAAGGACATCTGCACAGTGCTAATGTAAGAGTAAGGCAGTTTTATTTCTCATCGCATTTGCTAAAATACAATAGAAGATTAGTGTGATGATTGATGGAGATGATCGCCAGCTTTATTGTGATAACCAAATGACCACTGCACACCGATGCATAAAATACAAGGTGTATCAAGTCAGAAAGTATGCACAGATTTTGCAAGGCCAGAGAAAATTAATAAGAATAAATTAATTATTTTCACTGGCTGTCCTTTTAATAAGACTCAGTTTTCACTTATATACAGCCACACAATGACCTGCAATTTTTAAATTCTGTGCTCGTGTGTTCTGGCATGGTTTCGGTAGCGGGGAAGGGGCCCCAGGGGTGGCTCCTATAAGAAGCTACTGAAAGCTTCCCCGGTTGAGGTGGCCAAGGCCAGAGCCACTAGAGAGACAATAGATGGGCCTCTGCGATTAACATATGAAAGAACTGTTGTAAGACCTGAGCAGAGAGAGCAAGGAAGGAAGAGATGAGCTGGAGAGGTGAAAGCAGTGCCGCAGATCCGGAGGTTGATGAGGAAGAAGGGAAAGGAGGTGCCCGAGCAGAAGTACCTAAACATTGGACAGCTTTAAGTATCAGCTTGACAGGGTGCTGAGCCATTTTGTATAATTTAAAGTAGTACCTAGAAAGGTTGGACCAGATGATCCTGAGGTCCCTTCCAACCTGGCATTCTATGATTCCCCTGCAGCCCAAGGTGAGATAGCAGGCTGCCCCCTGTACCCCATGGAGGACAAACACAGCAGAGCATCCCCTGAAGGCACCAGGAGGGGCGAATGTGGACCTGCAGCCCATGGACTTGCATCTGCAGCTGCAGAAGACCGTGTGCCAGGGGAAGTGACTGCTTCTGAAGCAGTCCGTGATTGTGTGGGAAGCCCATGGTGGAGCAGCTTGCCCCTGAGGGACTGCACCTCGTGGGAAGGACTCATGAAGGAGAGGTTCGTGAAGGACTCTCTCCATGGGAGGGACTCTGTGGGGTGACTGGGGAGGGCTGTAAGGAGTCCTTCTCCCTGAGGAGGAAGGAGCAGCAGGAAACAACAGACTGGACTGACTCTAAACCCCATCCCTTGTCCCCCTGTGCCTCAGGGGGAAAGGAGGTAGAGAAATCTGGAACAAAGTAAATTGGGCCTGGGAAGAAGGGAGGGGTGGGGGTAATGTGTGTAAGCCCTGCTCTGTCTGTTGTCTGTGTCCTGTGTGCATCTGATTAGTGTGAAATTAAGTTATTTTTTTCCCCAAGTTGAGCCTGTTTTGCCCAACTGTTAATCTGTGAGTGAGTGAAACTGTCCTTTTCTCGACCCACGAGCTTCTAATTGGTCTTTGTCCTCCCCATCCCAGTGTGTGTGTGGGGGGGGGGTGGGGGTGAGTGAGTAGCCACGTGGCTGGTTCTTTGCTGACGGTTAAGACCCTAACCACCACAAATTTCTATTCTGACTAAACTGCCTTAGCCAAAGCTGGAATAAAAGACATAGAAAAGGGAAACAGCAAGTTGGAAATAACAGAAAGCTGGTTGGTAAATCATATATAAGGTCCCTGAGCAAAACTGGGAAAACACAGTTAATTTCTAATATATACTCCTGACAACTGCAAGTAGAGGAGTCCAACAGGAGAGGAAACAAAGAGGGCAATGCTTGGTGCTAAGGACTCAAATTTCAGATTATACGTGTTTCGGTGAGGTTTTAATTTGCTGTAGTTTGCTCCTGTGGACTAAGCACCCACTAGCTGCTGAAGTGCATCTTCCAGTTAAGTTTCAGCTGGCAGGAGTTAAACTCATGTGCTATCACACCACTTGGCAAGGGGAAGCAAAGCCTGACAGGCAGGAATAATGAAGTCAGTCACCTTAAAGTGAACTCCTGATCCAAAACAAAATACTAATGTGGATGTTCCCAGTGTTTCAATATACAGAGACACAAAAGATAGTGTAGGAGAACAATGATAATGCTGCGCTTATAGTCATCCACATGCTACGTTACTGTGATTTCTGCAAAGATGGTGACAGTAGTGTCTGTCCTGCATGCTTTATCTTTGCTTCCACTTTGCTAGCACATGGGTGTTACCACTGCATGGCCTTCCTGTTCCAGGAGGAGGGGGTGGTCAAGATACACCAAGTGCTTCTCACCTTTCCTTTTCGCTGCTCTATCAAGCTCCCACCAGTAAAGCACGCTGGCTTTGTACTGATACAGCGCAGCTGATGCACAGGAGAGCCAGCTGAGCTCCTGAAGAGAACCACCACCTATGAAAAAGCCCCATACTTGAAGGCCACAGGAAGGATGACTATCCAGCTTCCACCTTCTGCGAAGGTGGAAGATCAGACAGATCCCTCCTCTCACTCAAAAATTTTCTCCCCACCCAGGCTCCACAGACCCCAGGCAGCTCAGCAAGACACCTACCAGAACAGCATTATGGCTATCCATAACCTCGCAGCCAGAGGGAGATGCAGGAGTGTCAGACATGGAAGAATTGCAGTGGCACTTTCCATCACTAGGGGACAGTCAGTCCTCTCGGAGCAAGACTCGACAATTTGTGAAAACAAAATAAAAGGACTTGGTTTCTAATGAGTAAGGTGACTTTCTTACATAGAAGAAGAGCATTTTTTCACATGGGCTAATCTGGAGCAAGGACCATTTTAATCTAAGCCACGTGTTTCAAAACGCCCAATGTAGCTAATTTAGCTGGTTTCCATAGTGCACTTTTCTGCAGAGCATTTAAGTAACTATGGACTAGTTGTGAGAAAGAGGGAAGTAAAATTTAATGCAGAATCATTCAAAACTCACTATCAGTTTTCCTTGATGTGCATACCCTCATTTGAGGAGGAAGGAAGAGGAGGGCTTAAAAGCCATTTTATTTCAGATGAGTGCCTTTTTATTTCCATCTTCCTATCTGAGCTTTCCCCCTTGCTTAAAAAACATCACAGCCACAGATGGGGACCACTACCCATGAGACTTGTCACACTGCCACACAAGTCTTACCTGGCCTTCTTACAGAGTTCAGCCTCTATCAGTCCTCCTGGAAGAGCATTCCCTGGATTTATGCCCTGATGAACTGACCTTCTCCACCTGTTAAAAGGCTCTGTGAGTGTGGAGCAACTGAGGTGTCTGCCCTGCTTTTAGTTATAGCCTCCTCCTTTTGAATTAGAGGCCAAAGAAGTCAAGGAACAGCACTCTGTTAGGGTGGGCAGTGGACTCTAGGTTTCTGAATGACAGCCCATGTATAGAAAAAATAAATTCACAGTACACAGAAAATAGCTACCAAAAATATGTATCCTAGATACCGATGTTATACTTTCTGATTCTGGTCACATAGGTGATGATGTTTTCCTCCAGCAATACTTCCTGTAAATAGCCAAATGCATTGGCAAGTGTGGATCAGATTTCCACGTGAACAAAATGCAATCTACTGTTCAGATTCAAGAATCACCTGGTTAAAAATTGCAGCTTTATTCAGCTACCCACAGTAAGCAGACTCATACCAGGTATTGCAAATAATGCTGTTTTGGGTTAGTGTGGTGTGGTAGGAAGGGGGCCAGGGGTGGTTCCTGTGAGAAGCTGCTGGAAGTTCCCCTGGCTCTAATTCTAGCTCCACCTCTGGCTAAAGCCTAGCTGGTTAGAGAGGCTGAATGCACCTCTGCAAGTAACATAAGGGGAAACAGGAAAAGGTGAAGCAGAAAATGAAACTGCAAAAAAAACCCTGCAGGGCAGAGGAGAGGGGGAGGTGAGAGCAGTGCCAGAGTGGAGATACCAAGGTCAGTGAGGAAGATGCGAGCGGAGGCGCCCAAGAAGAGATTTTCCCATGGCCCATGAAGAAATGGCAGGCTGTCCCTCTGCAGCCCATGGAGGGGCATGGTGGAACAACCTGTAAGGGACCACAATAGGGCAGATGTGGATCTGTAGGCCGTGAAGGATCAATGTGGGGCAGCTGTAGACCTGCAGCCCATGAAGGACCACAGTGGAGCAGAGGTGGACCTGCAGCTGTGGAGGATCCTGTGCCAGGGGAGGTGACTGTTCCTGAAGCAGGCCATGACTGTGTGGGAAGCTGGCACTGGAGCAGTCTGTTCCCAAGGAACTGCACCTTGTGGGAGGGACTCAGGTCAGAGGGGTTCATGGAGGACTCTCTCCCATGGGAGGAACTCCACATCGGACCAGTGGAAGTCTGTGAGGAGGCCTCCTCCTAAGAAGGAAGCAGCAGCAGAATCAGTGTGTGATGAACTATCTTAAACCCCCACTTTCTGTCCCCCTGTGCTGCTGAGGGGAAGACAGGAGTGAAGTAATTTGGGCCTGGAAAGAAAGGAGGGATGGAGAGAAGGTATTTATGACCTGGTCTTGTTTTGTCTTTCTCCTGTTCTGATAAATTTTTTATTTAATTTTATTTTATTTTTTCTCCCCAAGTTGAATATGTCTGGTTTGTCTGTGGCTGTCATTGGAGTGTTAAAAACGCCCTGCCCTTGTCTTGATTCAGGAGCTTTTAGTTGGATTTTCTCCTCCCTGTCCCAGAGAGGGGGGAGATGTGAATGAGTGGAGGACTGGTTGTTACCAGCTGGGCCTAAACAGTGACAACGTTCATTTTTCATAATTTATAAGATACTTCCTCACCAATTTACCACTTAGGTTTACAGTTCACTAAACCTGAGGCAGATATAAAAGTTGTATCTGATAGGATCATCTACTGAATAAAATTAATGAAATTACTTTCATACACAGTCTGGCACTGCTTTAGCTTTAAAATTTAATGTGAAATCCCACATATGAACTCTTTTTATATTAATTTTTTTGTCGTATATGATAAAAAAAAGCCTCTTTGAAAGCTTGTGGGAAGGAGAATATTCAGAATCAGTTGCAGTTCTCATGAAAGGCTTTGCAGTAACCAGTCCATAGTCTTAAAGTCCTTTTCACCCCTTCCCTTCAAAAATAAGGTGCAGTGTGGGGGCATGAAGGCACCAGCTGCCTATGTGTAGCTTTCACAATATTCTTTCCCTGTATCTCTGCTCATCAACTGGAGTGCCACATCTAGGCATGAGAAAATAGCTGGCTTGATCTCCATGCACATTACTGCCCTCTTCACTTGTAAAGCCACAAAGGTTATAAATAGTGATGTGTGTATGTGACATGGACACCTGTGGGGTTAACACCTCAGATTATTTCACAGGTTACTGAACAGCTGCCTAAAATATACTTTCTGTCTCCCATTTCTTTTTCTCACTCACTCCCCCAGAAATGTACACAGAAGAGATGAGCTTAAGCCAGAAATCTAGAAGACATCTGAATCTTAATAAGCAAGAAGTAGTACTGCTTTTTCTTAAGTAGATTAATCCACGAAGACAAGATTTTTCTGTCTGATTGGGAAAGCATCTGGAGAAAGCCACTACATTGGTTAAGGGCTGAAAGAAAGGGATGCTTGGCAAATAACATATTTAGTGTATCACAATGGTGATGTTGCCAAGGGCAAAGAAATATTCAGTGAAATCAGTATCCGTGACAGCTGATACTGTGCACATACTTGAAAGCTAAAAGCTTCTCCCTTGCAAGTGGGTGCTTCACAAGCTGTACTTCATGCATCTTCCCCAAAGCTCCTCAGAGCCTTCAAGGATCTCCATGTAGCAACCTGTTCTCTGTGGCCCCATCAATGTGCCACATTACTTGCCCTACAGCATGTCTTTTGGGCTGAGGCTGGGAGCAATGTATAAAGCAGCAATTAAGCTGTGTAAACTGGATGAGAGTGGATGTTGAATCCTGCATTCTTCAGGGCCATGAAGCAATTTGGTCTGTCTGAGGAAGTCTGCTGCAGAAAGCAGATTTAAAAGGATAGTCACACACAGATGGGGGAGTGCAAGCAAAGCATTTCTCTGACTGGAGAGCATCTGGCATACCATTAAGCTACACTTAAATAACTAACAAGCTAAACAAAAGTTTTAAGTAGTGCATGATGTGTGTCTTTTGGAAGGACCTGAAATGTGACAGCTGAAGACAAGTCACAGGATGTTTAACTACTGGAGATCCTAAGCTGTCCAAACAAATGATTAAACAGTAGCTAGAACTAAAGGAAAACATCTACGACAACAAAAAAACACAGATTATTCAAGTCAAAATTATGGATATGATGGATAGGCCTGCTAATGTAAAGACAGACATACAATTAATATATTGCAGACTGCAGCACTTCAAGGAAAGCAAGAAGACTGGGTAACTGAGCTTTATTTCATTATAATTTACCAGGTTTTGAATTTTACCCATCTCTCAGACCAGATGCAACTCTGTTTGTGCACTACCAGATAATTTTGCCTCTGGGCAAAAAAGTTGGACAGTTACCTCACAATAACTAAGTCTGCAGTCCTATAAGTCTTTCACATAGAAGAGCTGATCTATATTCTACTTTTCAGAAACAGAGGGGCGAAACAGCTTTCATGCAGCTCTGAAGTCCATAGCAATTCTGCATCTCTCTCAGATCCTGAGGAATGAACCTCTCTGGATTTCTTTTTTAGTTTGTTACAAAAAAACTAACACCTTTCTTTTTTCTGGCATCTTCCACATTTATTTTCATTATCTTGTAAAATACAACCACAAAAGGAAGTGGACTGTGTTCCTCTTCCATACTCTACTGAATTAGAAGTTTAGCTCAGAGGATGGTTAGTGTACTACATGTCATCATAAGAAAGTCTGGTATCAGTTCATCTAACATTAATATTAATGACAATAATAATAAAACACACTCAGATTATAATAATTTGTAACTAGATGTAGCTGTGCACTTGAGAAAGGGCTGCAGGTAGTGGGGTTTGTGACATTTCCAGGAAGTAGAAGACTATTTCCCCACTGTTTGAATTGTTTTAAATACAATGCAATCCTTAAAAAAGACTTCTGGAGAGAACGAATCTTTGTCTGTAGCCTGCACTTGGAAGACTGCTCTGTTTCACCCCTGTTAAGCTTCTTATTGCTAAATTAAGAAGCTTTTTGTATCCATTTGTTCTTACCATAGAGCATTTATACACTAATCAAGTAACTTCTCAGTCTGCTCTAGTATGAAGAACAACTTGATCTGCAGTTGTCTCATTATACAGCTTTTTCTCTTCCTCTTGAGTAATTGGTATTGCTTTCTTCACCATACTCTACAGTTTTTAGCATCCTTTTTGTAAGTACAAAATGGAAACAATTTTCAGGCTCCGACTGTGATACTCACACAGAAAATGACCTTACTGCTTCTGTGTGTTCTTTCCATGCATTCTTCCTATATATCCAAGGTGCACAATAACTTTCCTGTCATCACAGGGATCCTCACACTCATCAAATGCCCCCTCTATCTCTTTTTCAGAGTCATGGCTTTCCTTTTCCCCCATTATGTTTATGTTGTTTTGTATTTCTAGACACACAATCTAGTTTCTTCTCATATTAACATGCATTTAATTTAAATGGGCTCTGTTGTTTAATATTCCTGATCTCTCTGAAGGACTGCCTCTTCTTCAGGGAACTTGAAACTAGATGATCTTTAAGGTCCCTTCCAGCTCAAACCATTCTATGATTCTATGATTCTATGATTCCTTCAGTCTTTGGCAGAGCACCTCTCCAATACACTTGTAAATGTTAGGAGCAGGAATTTAACATTCACTGCTAAATATGTTAAATAATAACGAATTCAGTGTTGACCTCTGCATAGCCTCCCTCTAAGAGTATCTTTCTTTACTGATTACTCCTTACTAAATTGCATTTTTCAAAATTTGCTAACTTTTCAGTATTTTACTTTCATAACTTATGAAAATAAGCAAGATGTTTTCGTCTCCTGTGGCAAGACTGGCAGAGATAGTTTTAGCTGTCTCTTTTTGCCTTCCTCTGTGGTATTACTTATGATTCACTTACTAGGGACCATCCAGGTATTTTCATCTAATGAAATCTCTCCTGTTGTGCTGCAGTGGGACACAGCTGAAGTTCAGTGTAAGTCTTGCTCTCCTCCTGTACACCAGTGTGGGCTTGTGACATGTCACCAAGTGTCTAACGTCCATCTGCATCCAAGTGTAGGGACAAGACTCCGTGGTCTGAGTGGTCCCACCAGTCCTTTATCTCTGGTTTAAGCCAGATTCCTATAAACTGTCCTTATGTCTAGATATTTATCTAGTTTGTATGGCTGAAGAAGAAAGAAGAGGTGAAATACAAGACCATATGGCCATCCTGGCTGTCAAACACAGAATTATGCTCTGGCTTTCAAGGACTGTGTTACACCCTCCCAAGGCTCTCATTTCTAGTCATCTTTGAATGCTGTAAGAGGTTTAAAACATCCCTTCTAGAGGTCTCAATAATCCAAATTTTAAACATAAGTTAGATCCAAGGGGGGAAAGAGCTTCTCATTTGATACCTTTAAGACACCTGGCAGCAGCTTCTGTGAGCCTGCAGAGTATTAAGCAGCATTCTAAGTTACTAATGATTTAGAAAATACATTTTACCCTTAGGCAATACAAGTACATCAGTGGGATAATTTCCCCAGAGAAAACAGAAATTGCGCTTTTTCTGTGTAATTATTTTTATTTTTTCCTTCTCCTTAGGATATACATGTACAATTACCAACATTCCTAATAGATTTATATATAGAACAAAAAAACTTATTTATGTTCTCAATCTTGCAAGACATGAAATTATTCACTGCTTTTGTATCTTCCAGAAATTCAGAGCAATAATGGTTTCTACTTATTTCCTTGTCCATATTTTTACACTGTGTTTTTTAATGCCTAATTCCCACCTCCATTGTACTACCAAAGCAAGACAGGGTTTCCAGCAAAGCTGCTTTGTGTCCTGACAATGGAATACTGCTTTTTTTTGTTGACCATTCTTCTGAAATAAATCTTATTTTTCTTTATACTTTCTTTCTGAATTTTTCCTTTGTGTGATTTCTGTTTGCGGTTTCCCTGTGATGCTTGGAGGATTGCCTTGGTAGCACCAAATATTTATACTGCTGTTAGGATCATTTTTCCTTGCCCAGACTGAACATAATTAGATCCTGATCACTGGTCACCATCCAATTTTAATCCAAAAACGATTAATTGCTCACCAGCCATCGCAGACAGGCTCTTCATCAAATACTGTTGTTGGCTCTTCACCTGTAACTCAGGTATGAACTCCCGGGTCTTAATGATGATTATTATTAATTTCAGTGTTTCTCTAAATGGAAGAAATGAATACCAGGTGCAGAAACTACTCTTGGGCCACGAGAACAAATCAGCTGCATCCTAACTCTTTACAGGAGGTAGGTCTGCTGTGTGTGTTAGCCATATCCACTCTCCCATTTTCTGCAGAAAGAAAACCTGAGGACAGGACTGGACTTTACCCCTTCACATGCCTGGATACATGCTCCTATTACTTTTCCTTTTCTGTGCTCCATTTCTCAATCCTTTGAGAAAAACCTTCTGGAAGAAGGCTTCTGCTCCCTCCATTTCTCTTGCCCTACTCCTTGTGATAAAGTACTCCTTACCTCTTCCTTTTCAGTGCTCACCCCTTAATCCTTTCCTGTGTTCATCTCCCCCTCAGCCATGTCAAGGCACTTCTCTCCCTAACCTACTGCCTCTTCTTTTACTTTGTCATACGTAGAAACACATTTTCCAGAATATTACTGCTTGTAATGGGCTTTGTGTGTTTACATTTCTATTAAAATCTTCCAAATGATACATTAGAAACTCAGGTCTTACCTCACAGAATGATACTGATGAACAATCCAACCTGAGGTTCCTCAATACATCATGACTTCGTGGGAGATGACTCATCTGAACACATCACTGCTCACTTTGGCTCATCCATCAAAATTTCTCCTAGGAAGAAAGAAAAAGGGAAGTCAGCAGCATGTCTGATGACAATTACCACAGAAAGTATTCATGCATCTCCCACCTTTAAGTCAGCATTAAGTTTTGTTTGCTTAAAACACAGCTTTAAGAGGAAAAACAGAACACTGAAGTCAAGTGACAAGTGAGTACACCGTGGGCATGGCTTAGCTGAGACAAAACAGGATTTTACTCTTAAACAAGCCTAGGCTGTCTTGTGCCTGCTTTCCAAAAGCTAGAGCCGGCTTAGCGTGACAGCGAGACCCCCGTCCCCCTGCAGCACCCTGCTTGTTACTGCTGCTCAGCTCCCTGCAGCCCTGACGCAGTGGCACCTCTGCACCCGCAGTCACAGCTGAGCACTTTCCTTTCTCTGTCCCACTTTCCTCCTTCACGCAACCAGCAGGAGCTGTGTTAAGCTCTTTCTATAAACAATACTTTTAGTTCTTTTCATCTTCAAAGCTTTTTTTGCAACCATTAACTAATTAATCCTCACAAGAGCCCAAGAGGGTTGATGGAGTTGTTCTAACGAGCAGTTAGCTCTCAGCATGCCTTGTTTAACTTGACCATTTAGACAGGAGAAAAAGAAGTACGTGTGTATTTATTTAATTTTTTACAAGACCAGAGACTGAGGCAACACAGGAACAGGAGCTATCGCAGTGTGGTTTCTGATGTCCACTTTGGACCTGGAACCACTGAGCTGCAGCTCTCATAACCCCCTTCCACTGACCTCCCAAGGTAAACTGAAACTCCTACAATAAAAAAAAAGATTGAGGAAAAGGTTTTTCCTCAAAGTGATGTTCCTCCTGCAGAACGGTAAGCTGTCTCCTTGATTAACTCTGTCCCAAAACAAAGAACTGATTACTTTTTAACCTTTACGGAAACTGGAATACAAACTTACTATGCACTGCACACTTGGAGATTTATTGAAGTTTGATTACAAAACCTGAGGAAAAACATGCATTGCATCCCGAGCAGCTTTACAAAAAGTCAGTCCAGACAATCCTTTATGAGTGATTCAATCTGTTCATGCAACACTTTCCAACTGTCATTTCTAATTAGACACAGCTAGAATATATGTGTTCTTAAATAAAGCAAGCAGAAGTAGCAGGAAGGTATTTTACAAGCAAAGAAGCCCTCTACAGCTAAATACATTCAGGAGTGTTTGCAACAAACAAGATGTAAATTATTTTTTCAGACTTCAGGGATCACTTTGAAATGGTTCTCAATATATCTAGTCCTTCCCAACCTCAAAGCAGCATAAACCAAAAGAAAAAGGCTCTGCATTATTTATCTTCTTAAACTTTATCTTCAGGGAGTGCTGTTAGAAATTCTTACACTCTCTCTTTTTTACATTCACACAGCTGTTTGGAAGAGGCACATAACCAGCAGGATGGTCTCTGCCCAGCTAGTGGCCAAGAGTTGGTGGAAGGACAACCTGCTCAGCACCACCTCCAGCAGCCTGAACAGTGCAAGCATAACTGACTCTCAACCTCCCCATGGGGCCCGAGGTTTCCCTAGCAGCACAAGTTACAGATTGCACCAAGGTGGTCACCAAGCTTAAGTAAAAAAAAGGCATTTGGTCAAAAATTAGTAAGCTATTGCGATAAGCAAGGATACTTACCTCCATCAGAAGGTTAATGGGAAGAAACAGTTATTAGAGTGAAACCACCAAACATCCAGAGAGATGGACAGAGCCCCCTGTCAGGGAGCAGGCCTGCCCCACTATGCATTGGTCAGGGGCCCCCAACTAAGTTGCAGCCCCCCAGGCTGCCCCAGGGGCAGTGTCAGGGTGCCTCGAGGGCTCCAAGGTGACACCCAGGGAGCCCCAGTGGGGGCAGCAGGGCCCAGGCACCATTATGGTGGTGCTCAGGATAGGTCTGGGGACCTAGCTGTGTGAAAATTATACCCCATTCCCAGGTTTGGGACTCCTAGATAGTGGTCTTGGGGGTAGATTAGGGAAATCAGTGCCTACAGATGGCCTGACAATACCTTCTGAGCTGGGTGGTGGTCTATTAAATCTTCCTTACCCACCTGAGATCCAAATGCAACTTAACTAAGCAAAAGAGTAGAACAGCTTGTCGCAAAGGCTGTGCATGGCCTGACTTCGGAGAGAGCTATTTTCTTAGTACATGCCCAGGAGTGATGACTGCAATAGCAGCATCGTAGTTGCAGTTTAATTTGGTGAAATCATGAGGTGAATTTTTTGGAGACTGAGAAGTTGCTGTGCTTGCTCTAAAACTCCCAGTGAACAGAATGAGCCTTGCTGTTTATATTTTTTAGACCTGAGAAGCAAACAGAGCTTCAGCCTGGCTCATAAACAAAGCCAGGACATGGCAGCTCTACCTCAGACAGCAGTGTTAGAGAGTTCTCAAAGGGGAGCTGAAGGACACCAGCCCCCTTCAATAATTTGGCACAGTTTCAAGGAGTTACAGTCAGCCCAAGCTGCACAGTGAGTGGGTTAAGGGAACTGATCTATCTGAGAATTAATTATTTTTGTTTAGAGCTAGTGTTTGGCCAGCTCAGCTCCCTGCATCACCAGCAATGGTGAAAGCACAGGCCGAAGGTGGGGAGAGGACAAAGCCACTCCAGCACTAATAACGTGGATCAGTGTTTGCCTCCACGAAGCCAGCACCCCAGGAGCTGTACTACACAAGAAAACACCTACAGAAACTGTGTTGAAGACCTCTTGTATCCAACTACCTAAAAGTGTTGCTTGATCTCAGCTGAACCACTCTGAAAATAAACTTGATCAGTTGTAACTTCATATATGGAGAAAGTAATCTTAAGCTAGGCTCAGGTCTGTCTTCGTCTGGGCTCTTCCAATAACACCAAGTGCAAACATGTTGAAAGGCTGTCCTTAATTTTCAGAGCCAAATCTGAGTGACCCCATCCAGCATGTCACCGGCATATGAGGATGACCAGGAATGAGACAGATGCCTTGCCTACCATCAGTCTCCTGCTCCCTGGTCACTCCCAGAAGGCTGTAAATGCCAGTGAAAATTAGCAGAGTTACAGTCACAGATATTTCATCAATCTGGGGTATCACTAAGCTGTACCTAGGGATCCTCCATCTGAGCTACAGAAACAAACCAAACAGAATCACGGGGAATCGCAGAATGTTAGGGGTTGGAAGGCACCTTCGAAGATCATTGAGTCCAACTCCCCTGACAGAGCCAGACCAAAAACTAACACACATAAATATACACATATGCTTTTTAATAGATGACTATACCCATGTGAGGTAGATTCTGTTCTTCTAGCAAGTTTCCAGAATAGCCCTTTCTCTAAGTTTGGGAAACATGCACAATCCCTAACCTTTTAAGCAGCTCGCTTTATTACCTGTCAACTATCCAGTATGTCTCATACAACATGGACATAAACACCATGTTAATGGTGTAGATCCACAAACAGTTCTCTGGCAGCAAAGCCAGGTTGAGAAGTTCTCCCACTGCTTGGTCCAGCTCCAGCTTTAGTATTTCTTCTCTATACCAGCCTGACTGCTTGAGACACTGCACTCTTCATGAGACAGCTGAAGTTACAAGGATAAAAAAGAAAACGGAAGAACCTCTTCCATTGCAGTCTAGTCCTCTCCAGCAAGGAAAAGGTGGTGGAGAGGACAGGAAGAATAGAAATAGAAATTTGGAAAAGTTTTTTTGAAGTATTAAAATAGAAAAGAGCAGAAAATACTTTCTTCTTTGCTATCTTTACCAAGAACTCACTCACAGCTGCACATAAACAACTATCAACAGAAGAAACCGCTTGCTCACCTGTGTTAAAGCAGTCAGAAGCCCTGCCAGAGACAGCCTAGAAGACAGCATACATTCATACTGTAACAAAACTACAATTTAATGTTCAAGACAATTCAATTTGAGATTTGGCTTAAGCTTTTCTCAACAACAAAAAAGGAAAAAATTATAGTTGTAGAATGACAGAATAACTGAATTATCAGGACAACACCCTGGATGAGAGAAGAGCTGCTGATCAGTTCCTACAGACACCACCAGCTCTGCTGATATGAGGCAGTCAGGAATGACCAACAACAAAAACACTGAGAATGATGTGACTTAGTTTCACGGCACCAAAACTCCCGCTCAGAAAAGGCAAATTGCCTTAACCCAGCTTAGAGTCATGAAAGTGAACCAAATTAAAAATCCTTGAATTCAGAACAAATCCCCAGATAGTTTTCATCCTGTCTGCAGGAGCACAGGAGTAAAGGAATCGCCAGCTCTTTTCATTTCATGTAGCCTCATAAAATTTCCCTGCTGCAATGACCAAATTAAGGTCAAATATCTTGACCCCACCACTCTTCAACTTGCTAGAAATTTGCTCAATTTTCATCCCCAATTTATTAATGGCAAATTTATTCCAATTTATCCTCATAACAACACTGTTCTTTGGGCTAAATGGCTCTTCTCCTGCTCTGCATCATGTATTCTACGCAATATCTATTTGCAGATATCGTTTTGCTCAATGAAGGAGCCAAGCTTTTAAAATTTTATTTCAAAAGGAGAATAGGTTTCCACCAAACTTTTTCCAAAAGTCTTTCCTCTCCTGCCCTAATCAGAGTTCAGCTTCCTTGGGCCTGTATGACCAGCACTGCACACAGTATTTCAGACATTATTTCACGGTTGCCCTGGATGATGAAAACCTTTCTTAAAATTAACTTAGATTTATGATTTAAATTTTACTTCTAATAACTACACCAAGAAACTTTAAAAAAATTAAAAAAAAATTTTTGAGACCATACCTCAATATTTTGACACAAACATGGGAAAATTAAGACTTTAGAATATCATATCTCATGCTAGATTCTGAGGCAACACGGTCTGAATTGGAGACTGATGAAAATCTCTCTCTATATTGCTATGTCAGCATCAAATAATTCATACCACATACCTTAAATAATATAATTGACAAAGAAATAACATACTTCTTAGTCTCAATAACCTTTTCTAAACATCCTATTCAAGGTTATGGGTAGGTTATAAAGATTGTATCTGTTTTCCAGAAACGGAAAACCTGTGCTAAAAAACGTAACAGTTATGGAATACAACACACTGTAATAGTCCTTAAAGTGTACTTGAGTTTATCTCTATGTTTAATTATTTCTTTTCAAGATTTTTATTAGGGTCTCCAATTTTTTCCCATTATAGTGATAAAATGAGTCAACTGTTACTACTTTATATTTCATTAAGTAGCCCCAGGACGGTGCCAACCCTTATGCAAAGCTTAACAACCAGAATGTATTTATTTGTCTGCTTTGTTTCTTGACTGTTAAGAGTGTAACTTGCACTTGTCATCTAAGCAACAATCTTAGAGACTATTTTCCATGGAACAGGGCTTTATTACTTTTTGGGGGGTGAAGGTTTGTTGTTGGTTTTATGTTCTGTTTGTTGGGATTTTTTTTACAGTAAGACCTGGCTCAATATGACATACGGATGTGTGTGTGCATGTGTATGTGTGTGTATCTTCAGCTCAGATACCAACTTGTGAAAAAGCAGGCCAGTCTTAAGAAAGAGTGCTCTTCTGATTTATACCACTATGACTTAGAAGGACTACTGAAAAAGTAATTGGACAGAAAACAGTTTATCTGAACATTTATTCCATTGTTATGTGACTGAAGGATCCCCTTTTGAAATTCAAGATGCTGAACCCCAGAGCTGCTATTTCTAAACTGGCAGAGCAACTTTTGTCCATTACCTCAATATTTTACAAATATTAGTTGTCAAAACATGTATGTTTAAAAATTACTACCCCATCACCACACAAATATTTTTCTCCCTCAAACAGAGGAAATGCAGGCAGGCTCCACAAAGCAAGCTCTAACAGATGTAGGACGAGACTCCTCGAGTCTTGTCTACCATGGAACCACCTCCTGGGAAAAAACTTCATCACATTGCATATATGTAAGCAAAATTAAAGACTGAACTACTTTCTTAACTTCAAATTCTTAGTAATTCAATTGTCTGAAGACAGGCTAAGAGAATTGGGACTGTTCAGCCTGGAAAAGAGAAGGCTCCAAGAAGATATTATAGCGGCCTTCCAGTACTTGAAAGGGGTCTGCAGGAAAGCTGGGGAGGGGCTTTTCATCAGAGAAGATAGTGATAGAACAAGGGGTAATGGTTTTAAACTGAGAGAGGCGAGATTTAGGCTAGATATTAGAAAGAAATTCTTCGCTATAAGGGTGGTGTGGAACTGGAATGGTTTGTCCAGGGAGGTTGTTGATGCCCCATCCCTGGAGGTTTTTAAGGCCAGGTTGGATGAGGTTTTGTGCAACCTGGTCTAGTGGTAGGGTTCCCTGCTCGTGGTAGGGTTCCCTGCTCATGGCAGGGGGTTGGAACTTGATGATCTTTAAGGTCGCTTCCAACTTTAGTGATTCTAGGATTCTGAAGGACTGTTAGGGCTCTTGATTTACCTGTAGGAACAGATACCTTCAGTAATCTAAGTAAGTGAAGGGGAAAGAATAATAAAAAGGTATGTTCTTACAAGATGTTCTGTGAAGATTTATATTTACACTCAGTTGTGTCATCTATGGCTCTGAGTGCATTCACTTGTATAGCATAGTGGAATGAGACTTGGCAGTTTAAAAAAAAAATCTTCAAAAAACTAAATCAGATCTTCATAAATCTTTTTGTTGTTATTTCTTCTCCTGTCTTCTTGAACCAGATTTAGGCTGCTGGAAAGGTAACAGGAAAGTTCTTTCATGTTGAGCTATTTGCACAAGGCACTAAAATTCAGCTCTGTAAGCATCCTGAATAAGAAAATTACATATTTCATTTCATTTTTGAATCACAGCTTGTCAAAATGAACAATGAAGAATAGCAGGGACTCATTTCTTCAGTAACCACTAACTTTGTCACATTTCCATTTGTGTATACCTTGTGTGAAACAGAGAGGCAGATAACAGGAGATCTATATTTCACAATGGAAGACTTTCTTTCCTAATTATTAGCTGCTCTTAATAGAGCATCTGAACTCCAGAAATCAGTTTGTACCACTATCTTGGTTTGCAGCTGGGTTGAAGATTTAGAGCCCAATTTTGGTTGCCCTCCACACACGCAATTCTCTTGCAAAGTAATGCAAGCTTCGATATGAGAATTGAGACAAAATACTGGACTAATGCCTAGCCTATTACATTTCAAAGAATGGCACTTCAGCTAAGTGAGTGGAAAAATATACCTACTCCAAACACAGTAGTCATCTTCTTTTTAGTAGACCAGAACTTTTGAATCATTATTGAGAAGAAAATTCTAGCTACCCTTAGCAAAAAAGAAATAGCACAGTTGCAACCCCTAATATCTGTGGTTTCTAGGATGCTTAGAGAATGTAGCCAGCAGCAGGTAGGCACTAATACTGTATTTCTTCCAAAAAATAAGTGTGCTTGCCATATTTGTACATATATATGTATATGCGTACATGCATATAGAAGAAACAAAGCTAGAAAGCTTTCTTTAAAATGCAAAATGATATTTTTCCTCCCCCTCTTGTAAGCAGAATAAAGAGTGTGTAAACTTCTCTCCATGTCATTAATCGTGGCTGGGGAACAGGAATGCTGCTGACTGCAGTTGCTATTCTTTTGATACACCAGATACATGCTTCACATTCCTGTGGCAGCTGACACCACAATTAGTCCTTGTATGGCCAAAAGGGGGTAGGGAAGCAGGGAGTTCTTCTGGAGAACATTTGGTTTCCATGGATAAGCGTAGTTTCTTCTGCCACAGTACTGTCAGCCATCCGAATCATGAAGTCTTTATACTCTAATTCCAAGTATAGGAATCTTTTACCTTTTAATAAAGATTTCTGAGGGAGGAACAGTTAATGAGTTTCAACCTTGTTTTCTGAAACTTCATGCCAGTGAAATGTGTGAGAGTACATGAAAGAAATGCCTATAGAAATCTGGAAACGTTTGTCTACTAAGTATTTTGGCTTTCTTTTTACAATTTCCTTGTTTGGAAATCATTTCTGACGAAGGATAGTGCAGAAGACTTAGGTGTTTACTAATTGCTTGACCTTATATAGAGCTATACGTGGCAACAGAATTTGTGTAAAGAAACAATGGGTGTTGATTACTAATAGAACTTAACATGTATTTTTCTCTTAACATAAAAGAACTGCAGCGATCACAACAATTTCATTATATCCAATACCCAAAACCAATTAAAGGTTCTGTCTGTTCTCCAGTAACAAGATTCAGATCTTTCTATTGTGTGGTGATGAATGGACAGTTTGTGCCTAGAGGTCAACATCTTTTCCATAATATTTCTGCTGAAGGCTACATAATTTTTGCCGTCTTTGGAAGTCAAAAGGGAAGGCAGTGCGATCTATTGGTTTGCCTCCAGCTCAGAGCTCAAGATGCATTTGGGGGTTTACTGATCTGTGTGCATTACAGAACAGCTTCCTCACTGATATGTTTTAAATAACAGTCTTGTTCTGCTTCCCTGACTTAACTCATAATTTGATTATCCAAATCCATATTTCCCAGGGGCTCTTGTTAGACATTCCAAACAAACATTTCACTCCTTTTCCTCTTATGCCAGAATTGCTCATGCTATCCTATTCAAGACTAACACTTGCTATGAGAACAACCAGAAGGTACCTTTCTGTCCAAGCAGAGCAAGAAATAACTTCTGCAGAATCCTTACCCTTCTACTGCAAGCCCCCAACCCTGTTATTGCTAGCCCTGTGAATAATCACATCCAGCTCTTAAATAATTTGATCCTCTGCTTTTATGTTTCATGTTTTAAGGCTGGTGGATAAACTGAGATAAAACCAACATTTATTTCCCCCTCTTCTCATTTGTACCTTTCCTACTGACCTTGATGAGAGTCAAGTTCTGAAACACAGCATGTTCATTTTATTATTTCTCTTTTGAATTCTTACATGTTACATGATATTTACATCCTCGGCTCTCCGTAAGAGGGTATGCTTGCCTCTGCATCACTCAAATGTAGAAATGCACAATAAAAACTAGATTTTGCATTCTCTTCTCTGTTTCCTCCCCCTTCAATATTAATATATTAAGCAAATATTAGTATAGAGTTGTATGATCATATGGGTAGAGGTCTAGGCTACGTGTGAGCAATCTGCCATCAGGTCTCAGTTGTGCTGGCAGTGCACTCTACCATTGACTAGTTTCTTCCAGGGGAGCATTTTCCACTGAGAATTACTTCTACCTAAGCATCTTAAGGTGCTTCAGAGGCACTGTTCCTCCTGATTTTAATGTTGCTGCTCGTTGAAAGAAGGCTAAAGAGTTGAGTAAATAAATAGAAAGGGATTTTCAGAGGCACTGTGTACAAGTGCAGAAAAGTCAAAGCACAACTGACCTGCCAGCAAACCAGTGGCAGCGCTAGATGGGAATCTGACACCTTCACAGTCTCCTACACCAGCAGCTGCTCAGCCCGTAGTAGAACCACTGCGGAGAGTCTGGCGTGTGCCAGGCACCCCAAACCGAACAGCAGAACTGGTGTGAAATTTACCTGGGGGAAAAAAACCACTTTGGGCGAAGCATTGGGAGCTGCCCAAGAGGCAGCAGCCAAACTAAGCCCGCACCTCCTCGGACGGAGCACACTAGAGGGAGCACACACACCACTGCCGCCCCTTGCTGTCACTGCAGTCTGCTGGAGGAGACCCGCTCGAATTTTCAAGTCTCCTCAGCTGCTGAAAATGAAATGAAAATAATAAATCCTAATGAATAGACATAAAAATCACCATTGCAATTTTCTGGTGAGGGTTTTCTTTTAAATATATTTTATTTTAGAAGCAAGTCTGATTGTTCTGACAGGGAAAATACAGTACTAATAAAAAGATGAACTTGTTAATGAATAAATCCCATCTCCCTTTCCAGAAACACAAAGGTAGTTTTTCACCCCTTCCAATTTTCAACAGTTGCACTGGAATAGTAAAATAATTGCACTACAATATGATCTGAGCAAAGAGAAGGAACCAGAGAATCTTGACAGAATGTGAAATGAAGACTGGATTTTTTCCCCTACCTTTCCCCAGTTTATTTTCTTCATCCTGTATTGCTGATAGATAGTAGTGTAAACAATGGCATAATCAAATAATTAAAACCATCACTGGGGGCTGTTGGGCAGCAGTAGTTCTGGAAACAGCTGCTGCAAGCTCAGACTGAAATAATGAAGAGAGGACAATGTGCCATGGAACAGCTACTCTCTGCTGTCACTTGTACCCACTGTTCCAAAACAGATCAGTGATGTGCTTCAGGTGATTTTTTCAGAGCTGCATGCCAATGTGCTGTTGATTTGTTTAAAATAGAAAGGGCTTGTGCATTTGACTTATTATTTTTGCAAGTAAGAACTTTGCACAATAGTTAGACAAATCACCTGAGCCTGATACTGCTGGCAGTTATTTGTGGTCTAAAATGGCCCTTTGAAGTACGAGACTTCTTTAGTGAGCATATTTGGACATCCACATTCTCTATGTCCTCCATCCAGCTGAAGATGCTCTGGGGATAGTGCCTTTGGTTTTCCTGCCAAAGTCTGCATCTGAAGCAACTGTTTTATCTCCCAGACTTCTGCTCCTGGCTTCTCCCATACCCTCTTTTATTTTGTTTTTTTTTGAGGTATTGGGAGGGGGGTGTGATTGGGGTTTTTTTGCCCTTGTTTTTGCTTTTCAAATAGTTATGCAAGAAGTCTGCAAATGTTCTTCTAGACTCAACTACAACCCACTGGTGAAATTACCCCTGATTCTTCCCTTGCTCCGCATTCTTCACAGGTCATTTGCATTTGCTACCTGGCACAGTTCCTCGGGCACTGCTGCATGAAGGAATTTCTCTTCTTATCCTTACGTGGTATGTACCCCACTCCTAATTCAAAGCAGGAAGAAAACAGGACTCCTCAGGAGAAAGGCCAAAGTCACACTTAGTCACTCTTGCTGGCAGATGCACTCAAAGATTTGATGATCATTTCGGAAATGTCAGGAGGTTAGTAGCAATCAGCTCTATTTACATAGGCACATAAAAACCCACCACACGTTGTGACTGCGTGTGTGTTGGGAAATAAAGGGAGAGAAGGAGAAGAAAAGCCTTTGCAAATGACTAATTCCCTTGTCCTAAAGAGTCATAGAGAAATATCAAGGCAGTCACCACAGCCTGTAAATCCCAGTAACTTGGCAGTGTAAATCCAGTGTTGTCAAAGAGACAACCTTTAAAAAGAAACTACTATAGCCTTCTCTAGCAGTGTGCACCGTTCCAGCCTGTCAGATTGCTGTAGGTCATAAGTGGAACATATTGAGGGTTTATTTCTCTAATAAAGAGAGTAAGTAACTTTCTCTGCATCTGGATTAAAGTGATCTTTCACCAGCTGCCACAAAATCCTGCTTGGTGGTGATAACTGAGAATTTTTCCCCAGTGTTGCTCAGCAGTTCTAGCAGGCTCATGTGACATGCTTTCCCAAACAAATACAGATAACCAATTTATATAAAAACAAACAAACCCCAGTCAGTATAAAGAAAAAAGGCAATGTGTTCCAATACTGATGACAGTTTTCTCTATGTGCATTTTCTCACTCTTTTTTTCAGTAGCTCTTTGACATTTTAAATTGTCTTTACTGCCAAGCCTTCATTCCAAACAGATCAATCCAAACTGAGGGTGATGTAAGAATCAATATGGTTTGGGAAGAATTAAACCCATTTCTGTCATGAGTCTTTGAAGCCTCAAAGTGCCAAATATTTTTCCCATTAGCCGTACTGTAGCCAACCTACTAATTTTTTTAAGCATCACTCTGAATTAGTGAAAGATTAATCTCTAAAGAGTGTTGACTGCTAAGGGAACCTGATAAACCACCTACACAGACAGGACACAGGAGTCTGTAAGGCATCTTTATCTGAGGAATTTTGGATCTTCCACTTCTAGCTTTGTGCATTCCAACACCTGACAGATGAGAGGCCTTTCTGTGGCAAAGATCTCACTATAGTACCACTGCAGGGAAAATAAAATGACCCTCTAAACCTCAACGGAAGCAAATCTTCAAAAAGGAAAATAATAAAAGCTAAAGCTTTTCCTAAAATTCTTTGCTTGTTACTTTAGCACTCACACAATTCTTGTCAGTTTGGTAACTGCAGAAATACTTGTGTCAAGCACATCAGCTGCCAAGTTGGCAGCATGGTTTGCTGAGACACTTTTCTGGTGATTCCCCTCTGAAAGTATGACAGTTTATTACAAGCAAAGAAGAGAACATGTGAGACATTAGCATGATTTTGGGACAGAATTGGATAAGAAAGCCTAGGATGACACAACACAATTTGGTCTTCATGAAAAGATGGTCTGAATAGTCATATGGTAGTACTTAAAGAATACATTCAAAGAAAGAGAATACAGTAGGAAAACCCTTTGTCTGTTAAAATCAAATTTTCAATCAAGGCTATTTGAGAAATTGAACAGGATAATCCAATATAATAAATGAGTGCAGATTTTTGTTTAAAAACATAACCAGTAATTCACTGCTATCAGGCCACAGCACCAAATGGGAAATGGAAGCTTTTCCTCCGTTATGTGCAGCTTCTTGCCCAGCAACGAATTAATGTCACGCTCCTAATTTTGTCAAGTTTTTCCAGGCACAATATCAAGCATACCCAGCCTCATGTCTGCAGGCTATTACAGAGTTCTCCATTTGTCTAATAAGAGGTACCTTAGTGAACAACGTGCACTGCATTGAACTTTTGCACCAACTCTGTTTCAATCAACAGTGACATTGTACAAACAGCTCAAAAGGCAAGACCTCACATAGTCACAACTCACCTTTTGTTTCCTCTCCTCACATGAAGATAGATATTGACCTTGCCATTCCAGCATGTGTTGGCAAATATGATAATAAACCTTTAATAAACACCATAAGCACCACTTTGAGAGCAAAGTTGGTTCATGTTGGGAGGGAGATGAGAGAAGAAATATCTCAGGCAGTGATTTTGCTCCCAGTTCATTAGTAAAAGGTCTAGATAATCTACTACATGAGTGCTACTTGGGCCACTGAAATGCCTTTAATTACAGCTCTCATAATTGGAGTTACTGCTGGAATAAAAGGGCAAAAGCTTGATCTGGTCTGTTTGAAAAAATGAGGGGCCTATTAAAATTTAATTTATATTAGCAGGCTTTACTCTGATAAGGCCATATTTTTTCAGACTGATTTCATGCAGTGCTGATATGTTTTCAGTAAAGGAATGGCTCTTTCCAGGGCTAATGTTCTTGTGATGTAAGTAGAGAAATTACTTCTTTGCTAAATCTGGATATGAGCAGCTGTACATTACAGTCTGGCACAGGTTCTTCTCCTGTATTCAAGATGGTTAGTCTGGTAGTGTGTGGACTGTTTTTGCACAGTGTGTAGTGCTTGGCTAGGTGCTTTATTAAATTCAGAATAAACTAGCACATTCAAGTCACTTCCAAAATGCTCCCCTGAGTAAGAGAGAGACACTGCTATCACATCTGACCTGCTAAAGATGTTTCCAATCTCACTCTACAGTCTCTGCTCCTCTGTTGGACTTTATTTTGCTGAAAGACACCAACATTAAATTAAAAGAAGCAGCAAGGAAAATCCCTTGTCTCAGAAATGCATTTGGGGCCAGCTAAACGTGTATGGGAAGTAGAGCTGGTCAGGAAGTTTATGATAAATAGACTTCATCAAAATGAAACTTTTGTAGTCAAGGGACCGTATTTCCAATGTCTGAGCACATGTTTTTAGTCAGAAGTTTATGTGTCAAACTTTCCAGTACTAAAGTAAAAGTCAATTAAGAGATTGATAATACAAAAGTGAAAAGAAAGTGTAAGTGATGGAATTTGAACGGAAAGTAAGGATGATTATTGAAATACAACTTTTGGTTGATAAAGCCACATAATTTTCTCCCTTCGAAATACATGCGAATATACAATCTGTTTAAGAATTTAAGATTCAAAATTCTAAAGTTTCTCTCTGGGCAAATACCCACTCTAAGTGTCTCTATATTCTCATGTGTTTCTTTAATAAAATAGATGGGCCTTTGTTCTGAACAAGAGCACCGTAAAGCTAAAGATAATTCAGCTTCAGTGTTATACCTGCCTCAACCATGAAAAAAGAATACCTGCCAGTTAAATACTGGCACAAACCACCAAGTCAACTGTGATTGGTGTAAAAAACACCACAATAGATACGTTTCACAACTACAGGAACGCAGGAAAACTCTCCTCAAAGTGCAAATATAGCTCATTGAATCCAATGAGGTAGTTAATTGAACACCCGTTCACAGACTGCAGCTCTTGAGAAAATACTATGGCAAACAGAGGGATCTAAAAAGACCAAAAAAACTCTAAAAGCGTAATTGAGCAGAAAGTAAAGAAGTTTAGTCAGAAACTAAGAATTTTACCTCCTTGAAAACTCAGTTTGGCAAATTTTTTTTAGCAAATTAAAGATTTCCAGATGCCAGACTGGCAAATGTAAGACATTTTA
Organism: Hemiprocne comata; assembly: GCA_020745705.1. Classification (NCBI taxonomy): domain Eukaryota; kingdom Metazoa; phylum Chordata; class Aves; order Apodiformes; family Apodidae; genus Hemiprocne; species Hemiprocne comata. The sequence goes on from CM036586.1 coordinate 139,409,241, forward strand.
ATAATTTATCTAATTCTAGACTGCCAGCATGTAATAGGGAACTGCAGACTTTAGTTACAAATTGTGATGCAAACCCAACATTTTTAGGCAAATAAGTGTGTAATGTGCTCAGCTGGAATGCATAAAAAACTTTAAAACTCTTTTGTCACATCCATCAGTATAATGTTACCAAGAAACACTGACATTAGTGCCTAAGCTAATCTGAATGTGTAAAATAATTAATTCTACCATTCTGGGCTACCCAAATCCAACAATTCAGCTTCACAAGCACCTGTGTTGAGTCCAGTAGCAATCAACAGAGTAGCCTGCAAGAAGATACTTTACATACTCAGCTTTAAATTAAACTGCCTTCCACATCTGGTCATTGCACTTACAGAGATGTATTTTCAATGTAATATTCAATCACAGATTTCCTGTGTTAATCTGGGCAAACTGCTGTGGGTTTTGTGTACATTGATTTCCCACATATGGAATGGTACAGGACTTTTTTCCCTGATGAAGAGTGTCCCGGGAATACGCAGGTTAAAGGATGAAGCAGGCAGGTACTCTAGCAGAAAATATTGTACCAGCAAGAAAAAGAGCAAGCAAATATGAAACTAGTCACAACTCTCTAAATGACGAGCTCCTAATATTCTAGCAAGGGCCAGAAGCCATAAGCCATGAACCACATTTTCTAACTTGTGCTTTTCTGAGGCTAGGGGAAATGAAATTTGGTTGACAGGTGCCCACTCAGACAGCTTAGGCTCCTCAGCCACAGCTGACACTTAGTAAAAACAAGTTGGTGACATCAGTGACACAATGACAGAGGGCAAAGGGCCGTCAGACAGCATTGGGTCACATCAATACCTAGATACCAGAAAAGGAATTTTAGGAAGTGCTTCTTTGCTGCAGCAAAACCAATAATCATAAACAGAGCTTCCCTGGGAATATTTTCTGACCTCAACTGTATTATCTGTATGGTGAAAATAGCCACTTTGGAGAATCATAAAATCAGACAACAGGTACTGTCCTAGTAGAAATACCTACAGTGGAGGTTGTATAAAGGAGATAACTGGGTAACAATCAGTCTGGCCATAGCACCAGTCTCTTCAACCAGAGTTCTGTGTGACTGTCCCTTTTCTTGGCTCGATGCACAGCCCCTAGTTTTCCTCCCCTCTGGCAATGGTGCTCAACTTACATGTCCTGCAAACACTCATGTATTTACCCTTCCTCATCTCTTCTTCCTCAGTTGTTCCTTGCTGCTGTGGCTTTTTCTCCATTAATCTCCTGAAAAGCAGTTCATGAAGGACGTCAATCATGTATGCAGCTATTGGGTTTTTTTCATGAAATATGAAGAATAATTTGACAGACGTACATTTTCACCAATTGTCTTAGTAAATTGCTCTTATCCCGTTTCCTTCCTTTGTGGCTTAGCTTCAGCATTTTACTTCATCATCTCCACCTGCTGCCATCGCATCAGCTAAGGCTGTGAGCTCTTCAGAATAAAAGCCTTGTTTTTCTGTGCAGTAACACACTTATTAAGTGTAAGGTTCTGTAAAATAATGAAGACTTTTCTCCATTAATACATCGGTGATTTCAAAGCAGTTCCAAATGGACAGGCAGGCACATAAATGCCTGGCAGAAATTGGTGCTCTCAGCAAGGAGGTCAGGGATTGAAAAGGCCCTAAAGACTAGCCATTTTGATGCATTTGAGAACAGCTAGCATGAAATTGGTTCCATTCTCTTTTAAAAGATTAAAAAAAAGCACCTAACAGCAGCCAAACTCTGCTCCCATGGAAGTCAAAAGCTTTGCCATTCACATACATGCAAAGAACTGGATAAATGCCATGTGCTTTCTAAAGAAAGCCCTGTCCCACACACCTGGTTTATGTTCAACATATGAATGCATATATCTTAATGACTGCACTTCAGCTAGCATTACTAATAAAAATCCAAATAAACCCCCAGAAAAGACCAATATTTTTCACTTAATTTTTATGATGCTTATTTATTAGCCATGTAGTCTTGTAAACATTGCAGCATTTCCCAGTGCGAAATAAAATTTTTAAAACCCGTAAACATAAATGAGACATAAACCATAAAATAAAATAAACAAGCAAATATACATTTGTAGCTACTGCTGAAACCAGAATACCAACTTTACGTGTGAAGGCATTAGCATTACAGAAGTACTCTATCAGCTAATTAAACTCACCTTGCTATTTGTTCTGCAGCCCCCCTCTCTGGCACTTCAAGGACTGTGTAGATGCTTGAGGCACATGTCAGAAGGAATGTGGCCACATGTCTAAATCCACTTGGTGCTAGCAAACGAATGGCCATGAACTTGGTAACTGCACATGTTTTTGAGTTAGCAGGAAAACAAGCTCCTATTAGCCCCACACATTCTCTATGTTTAACACAACAGGAGTTGTCACATTTGCAGAGCAGGCAGCTTTTGCATTAATGGTAGATGGAAAATGCTCCAGTGAAGTGGAGGAAACAGTAGCATTGGCTGCAGGGAACAGACAGGATTCCTGTTTACTGTGGAGGTTACCTGCCCCTTTGTTTCTTTCCAATGTTATTTTTACTCTCAAGTTGCTTTTACTTTTGAAGTGAAGCATGTCTCACACTGCAGAGTGCTTCAGATTCATCACCTTGTTTTGGACAACAATGAAATGAGAGGAGCCTCCCAAACCAAGTTATTATACCCCCAAATACAACCCCAGGAAGAAATTTCTGTTTGATGCATGGCTTCAGAGGCATTGGTGCATATTGAAATATGGAGAACCAAGGCAAAATAGTGAGACAGATTTGAGTGGCAGAGTTTAAAACAAAGTGGTAGATGGGGAGGAGGGCCACTTTAAAAATGAACCAAGCTAGACACCCAAATGTTTTTGAAAAAGTGAGATGTTGGCATGAGAAGGCAGAATCTGATAGGCTGGGCAGGGGGAAGGAACCCTGGCAGTTGGTGGATGGGTAGAAAGCCCACCACCAGGGCAGAGGAAGACATTTTCTGAGCATTAAAAAAACTAAACAAACCCCCCCAAAACCAAAAACAAAATCAATAAACAAAACATCCCCCCCACATATCAGTTTTGCAGGACAGGACTGTTCTTTGCTTTTCAGCAAGTGCTAATGTAACATCTAAAAAGGTGCTTTCTGATTATTTTCCCTGTCCTTAGCCTGAGCTTTCAGGTAGCTGCGGTCTAACACTGTGTTTCGTGCCTCCTGTGAAGATGTAGGTATTGCACTCTTGACAGTACCTGCTGTGAGAACATGACATTCTCTCAACTAATCTTTTCCAACAGGGAGAAAATGACCTCTTGTGTGAAAGGTTTTCCCAGAGTTATGCCTCAGTTTACCCAGCAGGACAAATATGATTGCCAGAAGAAATATAAAAACTAGTTCAAACTAAGAAACAACACCAGCTCAGATCCTTACCTGCTCAGCAAGAGTCAATGCAGGAATTCTGCAGAGGCTTTTGATGAAAGTTCAATGAGATATTTCTACTGTAACACATTAAGTTTCTAAGTAGTATAAATAAGTGTGACAGTACAGAGCCACGAGGCATGACACTCCTGTTAGCCTGCTATGTAAGCTTAAACTTGCTAACAATTTTTAGGACATGAGCAAAGCTGTGTTGCCAGGAATTAACTACAGAATCAGGGACTAGGTTTGAATGGAAAGGACTCGCTATATAATGCAGGTCCCAACCTCATCCAGAAACAGAAGAAAATTACACTGAGCTTCCTGCTGCCTAATCAGCTCATTTTTTTCTCTTCTTGCAGGCATCTAACAATCTATACTTAAGAACTAGGATTTTATGAAAAGCAGAAAGATTCAAGCAAGGCATATGACCAAGTTGCAGTACCTAATTTTCAAAATTATTTCAAGATATTTTTTTTTCCTGGTAAAGCAACTGCTTAGGAAGGAGAAGTTTGTTTATCTCCCCCAGTGACAGTACACCACAGTGAGACCCTCCTCCCTGGCAGAGCTGGCAGGATTTGCTAGTCAGCAGGGTGCAGCTCCAGGTGCTGCTGACCCTGCAGGTGAGCTGCTCTCCATCCTTTCCACTCCCGCCCTACCCCTTGCTGCTGGCTGCCCTTCACGCTCTGCTCCTCCTTCCTGTGCTAGCCAATCTGTCTGGCTGTTTCTCTCATCTCTTTGTCCTCTTGGCCTTTTTCTTTCAGAAATACCTGTTAAAACTAACAAAACCATATGCAAAATAAGAGTTTTAGGCTTGCTCAGGGCCTGCTTGAAAGTATCTGTCTTCCTCTCAATCAGATGCCCAAAAAATCTTCTCATCTTATTGGACTGCCCTCTCCCCGGTATAGTCCTCACTCTTCAGGCTTACAGAAGCCATTGCTTTCAAATAAGCATTTTTTCCTGATTTCTAAGCTAGCCAAAAAGGAGCAATTTTGCCTTGACCCACAGCTCCATTAATGGGCTCATTAGACCTCTTCCTAATCTTTCCACTTCTTTTGTCCTGGCCTTCCCACTAATTATTTTCAACTCCAGACAGGTTGATCTTATTTTTTAGAATATCATTCATTTTCATTGTAACAGACTACTTTTCACTGTCAAAAGTATCTATGGACTGTCAGAAGAACCACAGACCATGACAGTCTGTGAAAACGATACTGGCTGTGGAGCACAGCAATTCAAAGCCTGCAGCCACACGTGGCTGTGCATTGGAAGAAAAACGGGAACAAGGAGACAATGGCCATGAACATGTAATTGCCAGAAGTTTAATGGGGCATGGAGTTAAAAGGCAGTTTGTTTTTTGCTCTTTTTCCTCTTTATTATAATGTCACTTAATTGCTTCATTTTCTGAAAGTCTTCAGACAGACTGGTATCCCAGGAAACACATCATTGAAGGGAAGACAAAGACTTGGCTAGCTAAAACCAGAAAGATTGCCTTCAGATCGCCTAAAGCAGTTCCAAGTCTGCTGGGGAAGAAGTAGCCAAGGAGCATTATGCAGCTATACTTACAAGTGAAATAGAAGTAGTGAAGTAGATATCCAAACTAAATTAAAAAGAAATAGAAACAAACTTTATTGTAGGAATTGTTAGTTCATAATTTATCTAGAGATGATGAGGTGTTTTCTGGGAGAATGAGAATTATTAAGCTTTAAGTGTGGTCACCACTTTTGAAAACTATCAACCCCTTTTCTACTTTTTCAGTTTTCCACAAATTAGGAATTTACAAATAGTTCAGCTTCCTCTGAATGCTTGGGATTGCCCAGGTGCAACATTCAAAACTCCTTATGCTAGACCGGAATAAAGAAATATCATACACAATGTGCACACAGGCTTGCAAACTTGGACAATATCGGTTTATGAAACTGACTACAGACTAATTTTTTTCATTGATAACCCCTTATGTTATTGCAGGTTTTAATGCTCCCAAGTACTGAAGGAATGTAAAATTATCATCTTAAATTATTGCCTTATATGAGGAGACAGAGCCTCACAATTTGCTTTTGGGGTCCATTTCATAATTGGTTAGGGAAATTCTCCTCTTCAGAATTAGAAGATGAAATTTTAATAGCCTAACTAGCCCAAAATAGAAAATAGCTTAAGCATTAGCAATGTCTTAAAAAACTCTATTAAAATTTTCAAAATCATGGAATTTTTATTAAAACATGTTTTTCAACATTTGTATCTATCATAGTTAGCCACATAGCCATAGCTTGGGCCAGATACTTTTCCTTTCTTTTCACTGTACTAACGCTGATGGCCCAAACCATGAGTAGATCGTCACTGCTCCCCCCACAATAGCTCTGTTGTTTTAAGACATTACTATTCCTCCCTTGTGCTGCTTTTTGCCACTCCATCACCAAAACTACTCTAAGAAAGCCCAAGAGCATTTCTCAGCCACCCAAGCACAGAGCCCTGCTCCTCATCTCCCATCACACCTTTGGTGTTGAGACACCAAGCTTTAGTCACAGACCCTGCTGGAGGGACATCAGCCTCTGGAACAGGTTGGTATCACCCACCTTGCCCCACTGCTGCAGATGCTTTGGCAGCACGCACCTTCCCTTGGCTCTAGGCAAGACCAAAAGCCATCCTCTGGTATTCAGAGACAGGAAAATTGGTCCATTTGTCAGCTGGCTGTCAAAGACCACTGCATGTTGTCTTCAGGGGTTCCATTAGTTTTTTGCCATAAGGGCACAGTCCATTCCCAGTGTAATCACCCACTGGCAAATACTCTGCCTAGCAAGTTCTCTTCCTAGTGAAAGCCTGTGCTAAAGATTCCAGTAAACTCAAGTTCCTTCTCCTTGAAATTCGAAGAGTCTTATTCTTGATCCAAGAACCACTGAATTTTACAGGGAATATCAAAGGGATGTGAAACAACCTGAGACCATGAGTAAAAAAATTTAAAAAATATGAGAAATGCATGCCTTTTTTACATTTCTCTAATCCAGTTGCAACTCTTAACCCATTTACCTTTATTAGGCTTACTGTGTACTTGAACTGCAAAGGATGTACAGCTCTTTTTGATGTTCTTATTTGTAGACCATTTGTGCTAACAGAGATCAGTTTCCCAGTTCTTTTGAGTAGCAAAATTTCAATTTGTTTTGATCATTTGGGCTTTAATATAAAAGAATCACGTTAATTCCAGATGGATTTTACTTGTTTTATGCCTTTCAGTCCTAAAATCAATGATTTTGTCTTCTTGTTTAAGCCACGCTCAGGTTTTTTATTTCACTGTGAAGTTACATACTGCAGTTTTATAAGACATTGTAAACTGGTATTTGCTTTTTGTTTTTCAGAATCCTATGTGGAATTGCCTAGCTTGCTAAACTTTGTTCAGTCTGTTTCAGAATTAGGAAGATGCAGATGTCAAAAACAGGTGAATCAGTCTCAGACTGCTCCATATGGCTTTACATCAGGAATAGGACCTCTACCCTGAATAGTATGTTGACTTAGGTATGCTTCAAGACAACAGAAGGACCAGCATCATGGCTTACCTTGTTATATTGCAACACCATGCCTCTGCTAACCTGAGTTTCTCTATGATGGTAGATAATGGTCACCTAAAGCCTATGGTTGCCTCTGATGTTTGCCTAAAGCATAGCTTTTCATCAACACGCATCATCAACAGGTAATCCATTGTCTGGAAACCTCAGGTTTGAGACTTAAAACTGCTTAGGACGTCAAAATCCTGCTGACATTAAAGGTGAATCTACTCTGAGCAAAAGTGCTGCTAAGCAACAGTAAAACACTCCTAGAACTAATTTTCTAAGAGTCCCAAATTTGGTACCTCAAATAAGTGGAAACTGGTGACTCCATACAGTGCCTTGCCTATATATCTGTGACTGCACCCACCACATGAGGCAGCTGCTTCAGGAAAGAGAGTGAAGCGACCTCTTAGGCACTTGCATGGAAAGTGGCATGGAAAGCCATACTGGAGAGAGAGTGTCTAACTGTTTTCTTAATCTTAATAACAGGCAACAAAATAGTGCAAACAGCAAAGAAGTTATTTGTTGTCTGGACTCTACACTGGCTCTGTCAGAAAGGATTTTTGGCATGATCTATTAAAGCACCAGCAGCTTTTCAGGTGAGGTGGAAAGTTCAGCCTCCACAAAGGACAATTGTTCTTTGTCACCAGAGAGCTCAGAAGGAAAAATTGTTACTCTCAGCTGAAAATTTAAGCTGAACTAGAATCATGCCACCAGGAAGACTGTTTGCACAGTTCGGCTTTTATAGTTACTGTCTTTTGATATTTGAGTGAGCGAGTATTAATGTGTCATGGTGTACAGGAGGCCACTCCAATTTATCCACTTGACTTCTCACATCTTTTCTTCACATCTGAACTCTTGTAACATTCTTAATCAAAGGTCACAGGAGAAATTGATACACAGGCAAACCTTATATACAGCAAGGCAAGGTTCTCACACCTGACAAATCAGGCCCTCTCTAACACTTCAGAATCTCTCAGAAGAGAGAGGCTGGACTTCAGGACTTTCTCAGTTGTTTTCAAGAAAATTCTTACATCTACATATATTCATATCCTATATATATATATGCTTATATAAATTTCTACATAAAGAGTTACACAGGCATATGTATTTGCACATTTTAACTCAGTAGGTTCTAGGAAGACTGCAACTACTTCCCAGTTAATTTTTTGGAATAACTAAAAAGCCAGTGTTTAAAAAATAAAATTAATGCTTCCCATTTCCAATCCAAATGAAAAACTTCCCTCCCTTTTACATCATGAACCTGAATAATTAATTTTCAAAACAAAGAACTTTTCAAGTGTGTTTTGAAATGTTTGTGGGAAATATATCATATTTCATTCTGCCCTAGCTTTCACAAAATCACCAGCAAAAGAACTGGAATTAAATGTTGTCTCTTGGAGGATAAATCCTCTTGTTTCATTGCTGTGAGCCATCTGCCATGCACTTTTAAGCATCTTGCCCCTAACATCAGTATTAAGTGACTGCGTGAAGCATCTTTCAGAGACCACTCAGCATCCCAGGCTTTTATCAACAGATTGGACCAGCTTCTGGAAAATACCACTCTAACAGCCTCTTGCTGGGGTCAATCTAGAGGCAATGGCTATGCTTTTTGAAAAAGGGACATTGGGGGTTATGGTTTTTTTACAATGGTGCTGACCATGGCCTACAATTGTGTTTAGCATGTGAATATGTTACATTTACTGCCTGAGGGTTTAAAAATAATTTAAGTCTTACAGGAAGTATTTAACTGATAGGGAAAATGAGGCATAGAAAAGGTCAAATAATCCCTCCCGCTTGCCTGCATGGTTCTGGTAGACCTGCAGAGATGGAATAAGGCACACAGGACTATTTCCTTCACTCCCATGTGTTGCACGGTTCAGTATATAACCCCTTTCAGCCTCCACTGCACTGTTCCTTGGAGACTCAGATGATGCTCCCAAATGCTGGGTATGCTCTTAATGGCATTACTAATATAATGAGATTGGACTAGCGTTAGACAAACCACGCTACAAAAACCTCTTACAAATGGCAAAACAAAATTCTCAGCTGAAACAGATAAGCAATGGGGAAAATGAGCCATTTCAGCTAAAAATTCTGACAATGCCATGCCAACAAGAAACATAATAGAAAGCTTAAGAACGTGTAGTAACCTTTTGAGCCTTTGGATCTTCTTTCCATATCCCATCACACTTTATCATGCACAACTCCCCTACTGCAGCCATTCTCATTAAAGGTGAGCTGGTTTTGTACATCTTTTTTAAGACATTGGTGGTGTATTTATGCCAGAGAAGCATGTTTATTTTTCTGTGCAGCACTCTGTTACACCTCTACGTCCTCTGTTGCTTTCCTGATGCTTCTTTTTCCCTCACATTTGTTCTTTTATTCCTCTTTCCATCCCTTGTTTTTGGGCTTTTTCAGGTTTGAATTATAAAGAAATGATAAATCCCTACTCAGAGCTGTTATAAAAATGTTTCATCTTGTATTTTGAAGCATTGACCCCATTGTAGCTGAAGGCTTTTTTCAGATCTAAATGGTGAATTTCTTCCAATTTGACCTGCTGTCTCATGTGTGTCCTTTAGTAACATGATATTAGAGCAGAAAAGACATCAAGATCCACTGTGGGACGTAGAAAAGATCATAACCTTACACAGTCAGTTTCTTTCAATTTCCTTTGACAATGTGTGATTTGGGGGATGCTTCTTCCTTCACAGGAGTACTGAGTGTTGCATAGGGTCTCACCTCACACGAAGAAGCACTTCCCAGTAACAAATAAGAATTTGCCCTCTCCTGCTCAAAGCAAATGACAAAACTCCAGCTGATATTGACAGCAACAGCAGAATAAGATTTTGATACTTACAGAAATAGATACATATATATAGACACCAAATACGTAATCATATGGAGAAGCACATAAAGAGTATTATAAAGCACTGCCTGATACATTAATAATGGAGTTGTTGAGTTCATTTGCACCCCATGAAAGAAAAATACTGTTTCATAAGAACGGCAAAGGTTCATACAGGGGGATGTTTGTTCCTGGGAAGCTATCTCTGTAAGACACAAGGGGTTTATTTCCTTCTTTTCCACATTGACTGCATTTCCAGGGAAAAAAAAAAAAAATTTAGAAGGATAACCCACCCATGCTATATTTTGTCCCACTGGTAAATCACCTGGCCTCTGAGCATAAGGGAGTTTTCACCCTCTCCTGGCTCTAGCACCTCTGTATTCTAAGGTAGCTGCTACTGCTCCAGGAGGGTGCTCTTTGTTTATTTAGAATTTAGTTGTTTATTCTTTAAAAATCTCATGCTCAGAAAAGGTTGAATGAGGTAGTTTCTTTTTTGCTCCTGTTCAATTTTCTTGTAATCAAAAACTCTATCCTCCATATAATACAAAAAATGCCATTTAAATACTGAATAAGCATCATTCTTAAAATTGTCTGAAAGCCTAAAAGAGTTATTAGGTCAAATTGACCACATCGCAGATGATTTCTGGCTGCCTTGGGGAAAAAACTTCCCTGGAGATCCATCTTAACCTTCCAGCACCACAGTGTTCAGGCCCAAATTATCCAAGCTTTCTGCAAACACTAGCTTTTGGTCCAAGATGACAGTGACCTGGTTGACCCTTCTCTGCTGCAACGAAGAGCACAGGTACAGGCATGCTGGAAAACTTACTCTCTTAGGTTAGAAATAAAGGAATCAGTCAACATGTGACAAACTAATCAGTTTCCTCCCCTTTCACAATGAGGAAGGCATATTAGTCAGCATCTGACAGACAACCTTGATAAAATGTTTTGCTTTCAGTCAAGTTTACAATACCTGACTGAGTTGGGAGTCAGTGGGTCAAAAAGCATTGTTGAATTGCTTATTTGCTCCCATTAATTGTCAGTGCTGGGGGAGGACAGAGATAATATGGTTAAGAGAAATCTGTTTTCAGTCTTCAAGGCCTTGACTCAAGTAAGACATAAAGAATGACACCAAAATTGGCCTACATTCAGGAAATGATGTAAAATTTGCAGTTCAGGTTACTGTTTCTAGTTGTGGAGAAACACTGGGGGGCAAAGGAAAGAACCAAAAGAAAAAGAGAGAAATAAATAAAAAGCTTAATTTTGTACCAAGCTTATTCTTGCTTTAGCAAACAGCAAAATCTCCAAGTGTTTCCAGTATCTGTGACTAGCTTTCAGAGTAAAATCCACCATGACATTTCAAAGGTCACCACTGGCTGACTTACACAGGCAAGTTACAACAAGCTAGCCTCTGTTACCTATTTTTAAGTTTAGTTAAGTAAGTACTTTTCAGGGAAGAATATGAAGATCTAAGCATAAACATAATTCTAGATCCCCAGATAAAATGGGATTAACTATGTGTGTGTGTGTGTGAGAGAGAGAAATCCTTCCTCCACCCCCTCACTTCCCAATTTACTTAATATTGATTAAAATACTGTAAATACATCCATTGCTTTTGAATGCAGAGATATGGACTGTCATTCAAAATCTCATTAAGCAGCCAGTAGACATCTCCATTGCACAGAACAAGTACTGACATAAGGAAATCTGATAACTTGTCAAAGAAAAAGCGTAGAAGGCATGCAAGAACAGCAGCCACCTTCTCTATGATGGAGCACGACTCATTATGTGCTCCTTCTTCTGTGACACATGCATGCCTTTATACTCCTGAAGAGAAAGGGCAACATGGGGCAGAAGGAAACATCTGAAGAAAAAAAACAGATAAAAGAGACAAGACATGGCAACATGAGCATATCTGTATTAACATACATAGATTTTAATCAGCCAGTAGTAAGCTCTGAAACCCAAAGATGGAGCTGACAATGCTGATGAACACACGTATAATACCTGCTGTCAAACAAAGTTGCATTGCAAAAGATGGTGGCAACCAGTGTCTCTTGGAACCAATAGTCTGTGGGAGATGGAAATTCAATGTAAAAAGGAAAATAATATAGGGCAATAGTTTCCACACCCAACCAAAAACTCATGCCAGGTGCTTTGGAAATGAATACTACAGGGATGTAATTTCCAATGTAAATTACTGTTTATATTTATTTAAAAAAAAAGAAAAAAGAAAAGAAAAAATACTAGTAACTTTTGCATATGTCTTCTGTGTGCATCTGTATTTAGATACAAATGCATGTGCATGCATTACATGCATGCATTAGTATGTGAATACCCCAAATACACAAAAAATTGAGGTAGAAAAAAAACCTTTTCCAAACCGTTGATAACATGCACAAAAGATGAGAGAACAGAGTAAAATCCAGAGAGGACAAAAGAAGTTACAGATGAGGCAACTGGTATACTGTGCATACCACTTGTGTGACACAAGGCCCACGTGTCCATGGCTGAGCCCTGTATCAGTGTTTTAAAATGCATATGTAAAACAGCACAGACAAAATGTCTATATATGGCGGCTGGGCAGTCAGTGGAGCTGAGCCAGAAGCAATGTTGTTCTGTCTTAGGCTGAGCTAGTACAAGTGTGTGCCCAGTGTGGGAATGGCCTTAAGATCTTTGTAACTCTCTGATTTCGTCTGTAGTGGCTTAACTGATTATATTGTTGCAGGCAAACAGCAGGGAGCTTCTCATGCTGTTTTCATTCCTGGTATTCTCTAATTAACTCATTGAACGTTTTCTGAAGGAGATAAAAAATCCTCTTGGAACATACCTTGAAAAAAATGTTTAACCTCTCTCCTGTTCCAGGGTATTAAGTACCTCTGATGCTCAGAGAAGGCTGCAACCTTCAGGACAGTTCCACGGGCAAGGAGGTTACTCCCACCTTCTGTGTATGCAAAGCTGAATGCCTAAGCATGCAATATCCTCTCCTTCATCCTTTTAATTGGATGCCTATGATAATATTTTCACAGAATAAGTTAAATTATAATTAATGTGAAATCAGAAATTGAGTTGTTTTATTTGTGAAAAGGTTGGGGGTTTTTCACTTGGTATATGAAGACTAAAGAAGTTCCTTGAAGCAGAACTGCTCTCTGTATCTAAACATCAGTAAATTTGCCTGACTCACCATCAAAAAGTCTCCATCAGCTCATCAGCTCTTAAAAAGGTTATGAAGCAGCTGTTTACAAAACTTGAAAATCCTACTAGCAAGATAATATCCTATTAGTCCAACTAATGCAACTGGGGAAAGCCAGGCAAACTTGGAACCTGATTCTATAGACCTTCTTCTATAACACTTCCTTTCTACATTAGAAGCTAATGTGTATCATTCTTCCACAATCTGTAATCTGACTAATTATAACTTCATCATTAAGCCATGTCTAAACCATAACAGAAGTACAAAGGTATCAAGATGTAGGGCTCTTGCTCCAAAGGATCACAGCGAGTTTTCAGGGCTCTACTAACCAAACCTTATCACTGAAAAGATGCTCTAGAAGTCAACACTCAAGCATGTCAGTGTGCCTCCCCTCAGGTAGGCACACTCCCTTTTCAGGGAGACAAGGTTAAAGGAAACAACTGGAGAAATTAAAATTATTCAGAAAGCAGGAAAGAGGAAGATGAAGAAAAGTGACAACCAGTTATAACATGTCCAGACATCCATACACAGGTGATAAACAAAATCTGTCTTGCTTGCCTCACCCAGACTCAAAAATACACGCTAGGTAACTACTAGCAGCCAAAGCAATGCCTGTTGTGCCTCTCTGTTTTCTTAAAATGCTTATAAGACTGCCAACCCAACAGAGTGGGAACCTGCAAGCCACAACCTCTATGAGTGTATCTGAAATTACTTAATGACCAGTTTTTACAATACAGCTGAGGAGATTCAATTACAGCCTCTTCTTGAGATAGGATGTCCTCCTTTTCTTGAAAAGAATCAAACATATATTAAGCAGAAGGCCATTTGATTTCTTTTTGGCAGGGTTAATTTTCTGGTGCTTTAAATCCCTGAACTTTCATCCCAAGGACCAGGCCTCCATTAGTGCCAACACAAGGGAAGAAACAGGAGTGTCTGGCAGAGGTGAGAATGAGTTCAGTTCTTCAGAAGAGCCCCTTGAGCTCAATGGCACTGTCCAAGTGCATAATAACATTCCTCTTGGGCTCATGGGAGTTGTTGTGGATGCACTCAGCAATCCACACAAGCACAGTACCTCTGTGTCCAGAGTAGCTTTTTTCATCTTCAAGGTGGCAAAGCTGTATTGTGGAGCCAAACCTCTGCTGCCTATTTCAGTAAAGGAACTGCATCTCTGTGCCTCACAGGAAGGGAAATCGCCTCCTGCCCAAACACACATGTACACACATACGTACTGGAGAAAGGCTCAGCACCAAGTTCCACAATTCATCAGGAAAAATGAAACTGAAATGCACAGAGCTGAGGGAATAGAAACTTCAAGGTTTCTTCTTGTAATGACCTGCCACACTGTACATATTGGGAATGTAGGCCAAGACTTCAGTTTTATTTTTTTAATTGACTAATGGGATCCGCTTATGACTTGAAGGCCAGTGCATTGCTGTTTTGGTTTTGTAGACAGGCACCTAAATAAGAAGGGACCTTCGAAATACAGCTTTGGCAAGGATGAGCATATGATTTCAGATTGCTTCTTGCTGCCAAAATGTATGCTTGATTTGCTTTTACATTGAAACAGTTAATATCACTCTAGGACCCTGATCTAGTCTGAGCTTTTGTTTTACAGGGCTTATCTGAGCTACATAAGTTTCTCATTTGTACTAGAACCCCAAAAATATGTTTGCTGTTGCACACTGTAACCTCACTCTGGCAAGTTATTAATAAAGGTGTTCAATGTTTTAACCCTGAGTGAACAAATCCAATTTTATGCCCTGTACAGAATGTTCCTCTGAAATGATTCAAGGAAAATTAATGTTATTTTGCCTGAGGCTGAGGAGCAACAGGAGAATTAGCATTCATGTCACTATGTTCAGATCCCTACAAAAGTTGACAATTCTATTTGCAAGTATAATTCCAGACTATCCAGGGAGATGACAGACAGGCAGGTGCAGGCTAGTCCGAGAGGGAAGCTGCTCTAAAGCAGCACATGTAACAGGAACAGAATTAATCTTCCCTGGAAAGATTTTAAGGACATGCTTTAACAAATTGTTTGACACATACCTGACTATATTAAAGAAGACAAGCAACAGAAGGCAGCAAAATATTAGCCTGTGCATCTTCTCCAAGACTTCTATTTGCCAAGGCAGCAAAAACCTCATTGTCCCCAATGGAAAACATGGGGAACTGAACATTCACATTACTAAGCAATGAAAGAAGTGGTTTTACTATAATAATTCAGGGAAAACACTGATGGTACTGGAATTCAGACCAAGGAACAGCTTTTGTAGCTGGCTAAATGCAGGAGGGAGGCTTGACAGAGGCCATTTTGGCAGAAAAACTAGATGTTATGTTCACTGTATTCTGAGTAAGTACTTGGCACACCAAATGAACTCAGCTGAACGTATTCAAGAAGCAACAAGCTGTGAAATGTGTATTTAGCTTAGTAGATTGGCAATAGCAGCTTCAGTCAAAGAAAAGACCACCTAATTTCTCTGGGGAGTTTCTCCTGTTCAGAGATCTTGCATACTATAGTTTATCATAGACAGTTTATAAACAGTTCATATAGTTTATTTGTCTGTAATTTGCCCATTAATAAAGGTGTGGCTGATTTTCCAGTGAAACATTTGTATTACTCAGAAATGAAAGAACTTGGTAAACCTCATTAAAAATTGTCACTGCAGAACATGATACATTTTGCTTAGTCACCTACCTAGCATTGGCTTTTACCCCTGAGAGAGTCAAGGCTATGGCCATTGTGGTTGAAAGCTGTCTGTGTTGCCCCAGTACATAATCCCTGAAGATCTGGGAGCCAAGTATAAAGAATGCTGTGCACACTGACTGCTGGCAGTGAAACATGCCTCTAAGGAAGAGACAATTACAGATCCCGTTGTGTTTCTCCAGCAATCTGATTTGTTTGGCTAACAGTAGCTAATGGAACAAATTGTACATGAGAGCAAATACTAGCTCCAGGCTATGGCTTACAAGAAAGCTGAATATAGCCATATACTAGACTGAGACTCCAGCAGCTCACACCCATACAACATACAGCCTGTACAGCAGAATAACACTGGGGGCTGCCACACAGACCTTTGTTTAGCATGGAAGTATACAGTATGATGATAACTTGATTCATGGAAGTGAACAGATACAAGGATACGTTTTCCCCAGGACTAATCCTTAATGTTTTTCTCAACCACACGGTTAGAATGACACATTTATTGCATCACTTTTTAAATCCTCCTCACAAAAATGGGGATGCAGGTTTTGAGTTTGGTAATTTTTTAAAAATCTCTATCCAATATATTCCTAGCAAAAGTTTGAGAAAATTATACTAGTAAAACAAGAAATAAAACAGGTATTTATTATTTAATGGCATCCTCTTTTTAAAATGCAGTTCTGGAAATTTTCTTTTGTTGTTCATGTGAAAGAGGTAAAACTTTTTCTTCAAAATTTTCCCTTGAATCCTCCAATGCAATCATTAGATGAATTTCTTCTATTAACCCCAAATGATTGGGAGCTGAAATAATGAGATGGGCTATACTACATGAACTAGCTACATCTCCACTTCAGGGGTAGATAATATATAACTCTTGCCTACTGATAAGCAAGAATGTTGGTTTAAAATTTACAGTGTTTAGAATATGAATTTTTTATGTACCTTAACAAACTTGTAGACAGATTTATTTCTTTAAATGACACCTTATTTCCAAGAAGGCTCTTTTTCCACCAGTTGAGGAGGCAAAGTTCTTTTATGCAGTGTAAAATACCACACAAAGTTGCACAAGTGTGAACTGTGCATCAGATTTCTTTCTAATGGTCTCTTTATACAGTGTTTTCTACAAATTGTTTTTACTCAACATAATTGAGCTCAGTCTTCTTCACTCCCCCAACAAATCTGATATTTTTAAAAACCAAACCAAACCAAACCATCATTGTAATACTTCACATTTGCTCACTAGCTTTTGGTGGGGTTTTTGTGGGTACTTAACTTCTTCAAGTCCTCAGACATATCTGCATGGCCACTTGCTTTAAACGCATGCCATAATGTCTCACTTCATTCTGAGATCCTGATGCCTGATTTTAAGAAAAATACCTACTATTGAAAAATATGCAATACTCGTGGGCTAGCAATGATTGATTAAACACAGATCTGAATTCCAATGAATTTCAAGTGATGGGCACCTATATTTAACGTTGAGACACTTACTCAGCAGTATTTAGCAATATGAATCTGAGGTCTGGATCAGGTTGCCAGTCTTTCATATCCTACAGATTAAACATTCAAATTTCTTCTGGCTTCCTCTGATAAACGTCTGGCTTTTTAGTATGTAAATTAGGTCTATTATAAACTTATTGACCTGCTCTGCTACCAAATGCTTAGCACAGTTTATTCCATTTTTGCACAATATAAGTTGTTTACTCATTTGCTCTTTATTTAGGAGGCTGATTACCACAAATGGATCCGTACGACAGCCAAGACAACGAACCAAAATAAGCACCATTAAAAATGAGTGCTGTTTGCAGGTTTCTAATGACAGTACAAAAGAATGCTTGTATTCAGGCAACAAGCATCATATTATCACTTAAAATACAATACATTAAGTACAGGAGCAGAACACAAATCCCAGAAAAATATTCAGCACACTACTTCTTCTCAGGAATTTACTGGACCCCAGTACTATTGTCATGCCACTTCATGAAATCAAGTTATTTAGCACTCTCAGCAGGTTAAGTGAGAACAGAAAGTGCAAAAGTAGTCCTCTAACAAAAACCCCATTCACTCCATTGAGCAGAAGTTCAGCTCCTTTGTTTGAAATAGCTCAAACACAGTATTCAACCACAAAGCGAAACCAGACTTGACTACCTTAAACAGCTGATGCATTACTGAAAATTGTCATGTTAAAGTCCTACATAACCTGAGCCAACGGCCAAACTCACCCGTGGTGCAATTCCTTTGACTTCAATTGAGTTGTGCTGGCAACCACCTCAACTGTGCTTGGCTCAGTGCCATTATTTGTGCAAGGCTCTGCTGTGTGTCTTCGCTTGATAAATGCCAGCATTGTAGACCTCTCAAAAATAAAGAAAAAAAACATTCTTCAGTAATCACAACAAGAGGAGAAATACAGACGCACAAACTGCAGCACAGCAGATAAACAAGAATTTACAGCTGTGATATATACAGGCACTTAGCAGAAGTCTTTTCTTGTATTTTAAAGAAAAATTTACATATCATAAATAGCATGAGCTTCTTTCTAGTAAATGGACTACAATTTGAATCTTTCATCTCTGCTTTGAGTCATAATTTTTCAATTAAAAATAGAAGCAGGGGGAGACAGATAATGACTGACTACGTATGTAGAGCCCCTAGCCCTGAGTTTAGCAGACTTCAGGGGGTGTATGACTTGCAAAGATACTGTTACAGATTTAAATTTTGAAATATGTACCACTACTGCATCAGGTATGGAGCAAGGCAAAAGTTTCAAGGCTCAGAGAAATATGATTGATTATCAATTTACACTCAGGTAACATGCCCATCCATTACAGTTACTAAGGGCTTTAGAAAGCCTTTAAGAACAAACATGAAAGCTCTAACCCACTATTTTACTGAATTGGTGTAAATTATCTCCATACACTTTTAAGGCAGTAGAAGGCACTAAACAGCACCTACAAACCAGATTGTGGCACATGTGTCTCAGAAGCTGACCAACATGAAAAGAACGCTGTCCCGGCACACAGCCTAGCTGAGGAGCAGTAAATGCAAATTCCTCCAGTAGCTCTGTAAAGTCAACATTTTGCAGTTCTGATACGTTGGAGTTTTTTTAAAAACAAATCAGTCTGGTGTGTATATATATGCCTATGTATGTAAGATCAGTCTATCTTCCCCTCCCCATTTATTTAAACAATAATAATTTATAAAAACTAGATGTCAGCTGGAATCAATGAATGCATAGTTGCATGTCATTCTTTTGTCTGCTGAAAGACAATACTTAACCTTGAACATTTGCATATGCAATGAAACTGTAATGCCTTCCTGACATGCTCACTTGCTCATTGCAATAAATGAAAGTTTGCAATGGCCATTTTTAAACTTTAAAAAAAAAAAAATATACCTGAAGAACACCCAAGTATCTGTATGCTCAGTATTGCTTAATGACTTATAGATCAGTAGTCTGCTAAAAAAAGTTGTCACAGTCAGTTAAGACAAACATGTATTCTATGAGAATATATAAAGGCATGTTTCAAAAAGGGAACAAGAAAGGCTTAAAGCATATATTTACTGAAATCTGGTGACACTAAATAGCTTTATTGGTGTAGGCAGCCTATTTAAGTGCTGCCTTGGTAGTACCTATTTGCAAGTATGACAAAATGTCTCCTTATCTGAATGGACTATTTGCACAGGGAAGTAGACTAGTTAATGACAGAAGAGACCTTTGGAGGTTATCTAGTCTAACTCCCTGCTCAGAATATGACCTACTTGGAAGTTCTCAGATCCAACTTCAGACCAAATAAGGCTGCTCAGGGCTTGAGCCAGACAGGCTTCAAATATCTCCAATGGTGGAGATTCCTCAGCCTCTCTGAGCAACCTGCTGCAATTCTTTAGGAACATTTATTTTCCCCAATTCCAAATGGGAATTTCCTGCATTGCAATTAGGTCCATTCCCTCATCCTGTCACCATGTCCCTCTGAAGAGAATCTAGTTCTGTCTTCCTTACAACCCCCTAGCAGGCAGCAATAAGGGCTCCCCCCCTACAGCCTTCCCTTTTCCAGACTGATCAAGCCCACCTCTCGCAGCCTCTGCTCATACACCCTGTTCTCCAGCCCTGACCAGCACTGTGGCCCACCGCTGTGCTCGGTCCAGTACCTCAAATTCTCTCTAGTACTGGGAAGCCCCAAACTGGGCACACTGCTTCAGGTGTGGTCTCATCAGTGTCAAATAAAGGGGAAGGATTGCTGCCCTCAGCAGTACACCAGTAGTGACAGGCCTCTAGCTCAACTTTATGGTGCTGATTACAACCTGGTGGTCCTGCCAACCTTATCTTAACCAATCCAAGACATATTTTGAAGTGCTCAAAGCCTCAAAATAACTGCAGAAATTGTTAAGTAGTATTTATGTAAAAAGACTGACAATTTATACTTTTTAAAATTCTGTCCCAAAGATATACTTAGCTAAATTATCAACATTTGAACTTTATCTGACAGAGAGTTCCTGCAGAGAGAGATGTCAGAGGCCTTTTAGCAAGAATATATTTATTATCACAATGTACTTAAATTGCTACCAGATGGAGATTTAGGGAAGGAATAAAAATCTTAATTTCATCATCTGATGTGACAACTGAGTTACTTCTTCCTATTTAAAAATAATAAATGAGAAGATGGTATATTTAGCTAAAAAGCAAATCAGTGATTGTGATTTTATTCAGATAAAGGACGAGTCCATTTCTTCATTTCCATATTGCTATCCTTCACCAGATCATCCACCTAAAACATGATTATTTATCATTCACGTAACACAATCAGGCTATCAGCACAACATGATCACTTGCTTTATGGAGTGTGAAAGAGGCTAGCAAACGACCCAGATGCTGCTACTGGAATGTGAATTTCTATTTCTTTTTTATACAGTTCTCTCCTTAAAATCTCTAGGGATCTGGGATGGTATCTGGGATGGTATTAAATTTCAGGTGTTGTCAGTAGAAATGCAATGCAGCCCAACAATATTTAGGAACACAACATTAGAAATGAAGGACAAATTAAAAAATCCATTGTCAATCCCACAAAGCTACTGAAAGAAACTCTTCAAAAATAAGCATTAACATTGGGCTTTAGGAATTCTGAACTTACAGTAGACAGGGTGAGCTAAGTACCTGTGCTCTTTGTCTTGGGATCCAGCGCTCTCATTTGGCACCTGCACAGCACCATGCTCTCTTCCACTATCTTCCTTCCAATGGCTTCAGCTCTAGTGGTGTGCCACTATTATAAAAACAAATTTGTTTTTTTTTTACCTCCTTTTTAATAATATCATAGAGTGCTGCCTTGTTGAAAATTTTTCAGACAGGTTTCCACAGAATCACAGAATCAGAGAATCACCAAGGCTGGAAAAGACCTTTAAGATCATCAAGTCCAGCCTATGACCAACACCACCACACCATCTAGACTATGGCACTAAGTGCCACATCCAGCCTTGCCTTGAACACATCCAGGGATGGCGCCTCCACCACTTCCCTGGGAAGTCCATTCCAATGTCTAATCACCCTCTCCGTGAGGAAGTGCTTCCTAATATCCAACCTAAACCTCCCTTGGAGCAGCTTCAGGCTGTGCCCTCTTGTCCTGTCACTGGTTGCCTGGGAGAAGAGCCCAGCCCCCACCTGACTACAACCTCCCTTCAGGTAGCTGAAGAGAGTGATGAGGTCCCCCCTGAGTCTCCTCTTCTCCAGGCTAAACAACCCCAACATCCTCAACCTCTCCCTATAAGACTTTCCCTCTAGACCTTTCACCAGCCTCGTTGTTCTCCTCCGGACCTGCTCCAGCACCTCAACGTCCTTCTTGAAGTGAGGGGCCCAGAACTGCACACAGTACTCGAGGTGAGTTCCCATTAAATCAAAAACATGCACATTACTCTTTGTCTTCTGCAGACAAGAATGCACATTCCCACAAGCTTTCTTTCCTGTGGCAATCAAGGTGGTCATATCTGAATGTCAGATACACCACCCTAGCAAGTGAGCTGCTCTTCCAACTGCTTAGTAGGATCCATCTACAGTAGCATAATAACCTATAATCAAGCACACACTTTTCTGTTATGTGAATTTCGGGGCAGACAAGCAAACCAGTTTTTTATCTTCCCGGCAAATTTGACAGAAGTAGTTAAATGCACCTTTCAGGCTTTGTCCAAACATGATTTTTATTTTTGATGACTATATTAATGGTGTGTAGGTTAAAAACATAGGACTGATATAAAACTTCCAGGTTAGTAAATCTAGTCTCCTGTTATTATAAATAAGGATGTCATATAATCCTGCTCATAAATGTATCCAGTTTCACTTTACACAGATTTTATTTTTTTTAAATCCCCCATTACCACTGAAAGGCCTACCTGAAGCTTACACCATCATCTGCTCTCCAACTCAAATATACTCTGAGCCATTGAAAAATCTGTGTTTCTTGTTCATAATCCTTTTACTTAGCTCTCTGGTTTTATTCTTCTCACGGTGGGGGCAGAGGAGATTTTGTTAGCACCCAGGTTGGTGCTGGCAGAGAAAAACTCACTGATGTAGTAGGAGAATAATTTGTAACACAATATGGCTTTTACATGTTAAGAGTCTTAAATTTCATGCCTGTAATGTCACAAAATATTAGATTATGCAGTTCAACATTTCTGTGAGTTCAAAACAACCACCGAATATTGTTGCCCTCTGACAGATGCCTGTCCAGTGGGCTGAGTAAGACAAATCAGTCTCGGTCCAGTTCTCACCTGAAAAGTCATCTTCATTAAAAGCTTCATACTATAAATTTGTACTAAGTGGTGATTGTAGAAGAGACAAAGATTGAATAGATGTTTTGTGCCACATCTTTCATGCCTACAGGCAATCCCTCGTGGTCATGGCTGAGATAGTTTGCTGAGAAGTAAAGACAGGGGTGTTTATCTTCCCACCATGTACCCAGCTGTCTTCTGGAGAGGTACAAATAGAGATGAAACACTTTCCAGACAGAACTTAGTCAGGTGAACTCATTTTGCATCCAGTTCCTTTTATATGCTTATATCTCAAACTATGTTTGCAGGGAGATATATATATTTTTCAAAATTTAAGACTGTTACTGAGGGAGTCATGTGAAAAATTTAACATTTACATGTAAGACAGACTAACAGACAGGGGCAGGGGGGAAGAGGAGGGAAGGGTTTAAGTATATTAACACAAAATAAAATTGCAGAAATCTCATTTACCATCCCACTGAGGTTAAACCTCAAGTATTTGCTTTTCACCAGTCTTTTCTTTTAACATTCTTAAACATTATTTTGTTTGTGACACTATACCTTACTTAGATGCATACTCATTTCCAAGTTTGAGACTAAGATATACACATCTTAGCCTCATGATGTGTTTTAAAATACCAATTAAATTAATATTTCATTTTCTAAGCATTTGATGCAAAACTAGACTGAAATACAAAAAAGTGCAGTAAATAGTGTGTTTAACTGGAAAAGAAATGCCTGTTGACAATAGTGGGAGTTACAGGAGAAAGAAAATAAAATATTATTATATCATGGTAACTAAATTTAGGGGGGGAAAGTGACCTAGGGACAAAAAAAATATCAACAGAAATTAATGTGTTGACAAGGCTGCTACTCAGATGTGATTGTCTTGTTCTTGGTCTGTAAAATAATGTCAATATTAACAATAAAAAGTCACATGTACAATGAATGGCAAAATTATATGCAAACTTCAAGGTGAACTTTTTGAATTACAGGGCTTCTAAGGAGCTGTAGCAAGTTGATGTGCCAAGCTTATTAGCATTCCACAATCCCTGCATGAGCAACATTCCCTTTTGTACTGTGAATTCAAACTTTTACAGCTCCTTGAATGATTTTATTCAGGGTGCTGGGGTTTTTATTTTTAATGGATAAAAGAAATTGAAGAGTAAAGGACTCGTATACTAAACAAAAGCTAGCTTACAGGCAAGTGCTAGCTAACAGGCTGGTGCTATTTCTAAAGCCTGTTTAGAGAGTTAGAAGACAGAAATTTTCAACCTACAAGATCATTATTGAATCTTTGTCTGATTGCAGATGAATATATTTGCTAGAGGAAAGTATACTGGTCAGTATTAAAAAAGCATTCTGCATGCTTAGGAAATCTATGTAGCAAGTGCCAACTGCTAATGCAGGAAGTACAATTTACCTCCCTTGGCACAAAATCAAAATCAATTCTTTTTGTGACTAATTTTTTAGATAATTTTATTACCTTATTTGCTACTAGAATTCTTTTCCTCATTAACACATGCTGACAAGAATGTGATAAGACATTGAAAACATTTTAAAAAATTGTTTCAGATGCTTTTGTATCACTGTTCACAGGTTATGAGATATGAAAAGGTACTACACCTGCTGTATCCTGGATTTTACAGAATGCAGGCTTAAACCTTAATGCATTTACTGAAAAACAGAGGGGGCAAAGGGGCAGGAAGAGTATACACATTCCTTTTACTGAAACATCCAATTTGGTCTGAACAACAGCAACATCAAATATCTGCCAGTTTACTAACTCCTATTTTTGATGCTCTGAGCATACTAAGCAATGTTGAACATTGATCTTTAGGACCTTTGTGTTCTGAATAGGACTTAGTTTGCCTGACAAGTCTTTGGAGGCTATATATAAGCACAGATTTACAAAAGGCTCTTTAGCAGGTTTGGGCAGGGCTGATTGTGGTTGTGGTTTGATTTTGCACTTTGCCACTCTGTTGATGACCTAATACTTGTTATGAATCAAAGCTGTGGGGTTAAGCCACTTGAACACTATTAGTTTAAAGATGCATGGGCTGTGGATTCTGTATTATCTTTGGATAAGCTGAGAAGATTATGGCATAACAGAAATATCTATTTCACTACTTAAACTCAGTTTAACTGGTAGATATTTGTCTTTAATTCCTTCTGTAATTCATTACCTCAAATCACAGGGTGTAATAACCTATTGTGCCAATTATGCTTTTTCTCATTTCTCTGCAATTCATCATTTTTATTTGATTTCAGGTATAAAATGAAAAGTACCAACCAACAAAATTACTTAGAACCATAATGACCTAGTACAACGAAGCCATTCATCATCAGTACTAAGTCTTGCTCTGCATAGATCCTACAAATAGTTTCAATTAATAGCTTTACACAAGTACTGCTGTAAACCACACATTAAACACTGTGCCCGATACTGAGGGCTGCTGACTTTGAATTAATAACAGTTGGAAGTCTTTTGTGCCACTCAGTCTGTATCAGAAGTAGCACTGATTCAGCCCAGTCAGACTCATTTAGGAAAGTCTTGACTCCAGAAGTCTTTGTGCATAGAAATATCACCCAAAATTTAGCAGGAATATGTTGAATTTACTGTAGTTCCCAAACTAGAAATGCCAGCTAGGGCATACAGGGAACTGAGAAAAACACTGAAGTTGACATCATTCACTACATATCCTTTCATCACAATATTTCCATACATACATAACTATTCACAATTTACATTTGTTTATAAGAAGGGAAGAGAGACAACCTTAAGCAGGATGACAACCTTAAATACATAATTACCTACTGCCCAGCACAGAAAACCCTTTCCCTGGTATTATTATAACAGACTCACGCACATGTATCTAGTTTGTTAATTTTGGCAGCAATTTGATTTCTTAAATTACTCCTGTAACCAGATCCCCACACAGATTCCCCATTCACAGCACGGATAACAAAGTATTTATTATCCTCCACTGAGAAGTCCATACAATTAATATATAGAAGCCCCAAAAAGGAGATATCAAAGGCAAGTCATGACTGGCAACATTGTACATATGCATTGCATTGTCCCTGTTTCCAAAGTGTCTATTACATATTTGAACACTACACCACTAAAATTGAGGTGCCATTCCTAGATGTTTGCCAGCTTAATTATACTTCAATTCACTGTCTGAAGCAACCAAATACATCTACCACACTCCACAAATAGGTGTTACTTTATAAATAAAATGTTTTTTGCAATAACATTCTCGTCTTATAAGTGGTTCCAGAAGATCAAATTAGTAGCTGTGTCTAACACTTCTATTTTTGCTTCTCTCTGGATGAATTACCTAATATAACACTAAGGCATTAGCAAAGAACATATTGTAATTGTAATTGCTGACTAAAAAACCCTAAACTTTTCCTTAAATATATTGAATGTCTTCTGTAGAAACACTTCAATTTGTATCAAATACTACAAAGCCCACCAGCACTTCAGTTGCACAAAATATTTCTATATCAACACACAGCAGCATGCCTTGTAACTGATTAAGATTTTGCAACTTCACTCTCTAACATCTTCCAAGTGTACTGAAAGACACTAGACAAAATAGGGTATATATTGGACTGTCACAATTTAATATGATGGCCAAAATTTACCCTGTCGTTGATTTAATATATTTTATTTTATTTTTGTGTAAGCTATTCTGTCTCCTTTCAGTGATATGAATGAACACAATCTTAGCGCAAGCACTGTGCTGCATAAAGATCAGGTTCCATATGCACATGCAACTGTTAAACTTGGCCAGGAGTGTTTCAGACAAAAAGGGGAAAAAAATAAGTCTCTTCTCACAAACTTTTAGTGGTGACCTATCAGCTCCAGTAAAACTGTTATCATAATTTCAGAGCCCACAGGCACTTTCAGAGGAACAAAGAAGAGGAGAAAGAGGAGAGGTGCTCAAATGAACAGCCAATGGTTAGGGTAGTCAGTTGAACCAGTTTTCCCATCTCCAGGTATCTGACTAATTCAAGAGTATGAATCTTTACCACGTCTCCAAGGATGGAGTCTTAACCATGAAGGAATTCTCTATTCTAGGCTACTCCACACTTTTTTAAGAAAAAAAACCCCTCAATAGCCAAATATTCTATCCCATTACAAAGGGCAGCCAGGAAAAGAAATGTCAATATGTATAAATATAATTCTTACCTTCTGACCAGTCCAGCTAATTTCTAATTCTATGACAAACTATTTATAAAATCCACAGATCAATGGAAAGAGATAACTGCACTCACATACATGTTCCATTGACATGCAGATTGGCTAGAAAGGCAGCTTGATGGCATCCTTTTATTTGTAACATGCCTATTCCCATTACTTTGATTGAAATGAGCAGTTTAGCTTTTTGTCTGCATGACCCTTAGGTCAGCATATCACAGTTTGCCAAGCACAATGCGCTTGCCAGAGCCTGTAATATCAATATGTCATGCATCAGCATTTCACTGCAGTCATCTCTCATCAGCATTGCTTTTCATCATGAGTTCTCACCTAAATTTTTTTTGCCTTTGTGCATGTGCTTGCATCACAGGCTATGTGATGGAAGGTTGCAGTGATACATGCTCACAGGGAAATAAATAACCAATAAATGTGATGCAGATTTTTTGGATTTTGGACAAACAAATGGGGGAAAAAAAAACAGTCATCAAATTAAATAGAAGGACCATGAAAGAAATCCACAACTTGAATATTCCATGTACTTACAGGCAAATATAGAACAAACACACTGGCATGGTACTCCTTTTACTTTGGTCAAACAGCATCACCTCTGGAGTTAACTAGCAGAAAGTTTACATTAAGACCAATTACTTCAACCAACTTGCATATGCTATAAAAGTCCATGTGACAGTACAGGGTGCAGTCTGCATGTTGAGATGCACTCTGTGCCATTCTGAGATCTCTAAAACCATGAAAGAAAACTGCCTAGGCTAACTAGACTCTGTAGAAAAATTAGGCACCAGTGTGCCAGCACAAGTTTGTTTGCTGAGCAAAGAAGTCTCAGGTGGGCAGCCAGAAATGTAGGAAAGAAGAACCCACCTTCAATCTTGCCACTCTCAGGTAAGACAGCTTTAAGTTCTGGGTCTGAATATGAGGGGGTAAAAAAGGCAATTGTGTTTAAAGAATGAAGTGTTTTCCTCAATATAGATCCCATAATAAGGAAGAAAATAGACAAGCAATACTTGGTTTGAATGTGACACCACATATGCAACAACTTTACTGTATCTTTGAAAGGCAATCTGTGCCACTAACTAGAAAATGTCTGAGGCTCTGATTTTCTGATCCTTGTTTTCCTATATGAATCTTAAAAAACAACATATCCATTTGACACAAATAAACCACTATTAATGTGTGCAGGAAGAGGATGTGAGATCTTCTGAATGACTTGAGCCTCACCATCCTGGTTTATGAGCAGGAGTGAATTGACTCTGTATTTAACTACAGCTCATAACTATTGCTCATGTATAATAACAAGCAAACAAGCTCACCTACTATATTGATAACCTCAGGAGCAGGGTAGCATGACTACACAAATCCATTTTAAAATCCATTTGACTCTGGTGCTAGCTGTAAATACACACAGTAAATTTTTATCTGAGGTCAAATATCTCTGGGAGTTTGTGTAGCTGTTGATATGGTTGTAGCATTAGAAGTCTCTCCAAAGACATATATCTAACCCACTAGCCAGCTACACATTCAATGAAAATCAATACTAAAAGCAGGTGCTAGTTTTCAGTGCAGAGTATTAACATTATCACTGACCTGTCATTTAAGCGTCATATCAAAGTTTGTCATATAAGAGTGTCATATCAAAACAGTGCTCATCTAAAATAAAGAAATTCATATAACGTTCATTTTCTTTGTAAAGCTTACTGGGTAATCAGCCCTGGAGTTGAAACCATCTCTGTATTTATTGAGCAGGCAAAAAAAAGATTGTGGTAGTATTTTTTTCTTAACTCTGCTCCACTAGGGTACCCTAACTTAAAAGCCACTAGATGAACTTTTAGCCATTTAGCCATTTATGTATGAAAAAGTTCTCTAGGCAACAAGAGCTAACAAAAGCAATTGTTTGTATTAATCATGGATTTTGCTGCAACATTGCTGCCCTTTACTAGATCATTTCAGAACTGAAGTTATTTATAACAGTCTACTATTAAAAAAAAAACAATCCAATAAATAATGGCATGTCTGTCAACATCACCCTACATCAAAATCTGTGATTCAAATAGAGCTAAAACTCTATGTATGAGTGATATAATTTATGAATTTGAGGGTCAGTGTTTTCCAAAAGAGAAAGCAAATACTCTTAACAGTCCTCAATCTGTTACCTGTGGTGATGAATTTTTCAATACAGTACAGGTTAAACGTAGTTATTAGAAAATCCTTCAGGAAAAAAAAGAAGGGTATGTATCCAGTTCTTTGAAAACTAATGAGAACATTTTACAGATTGGCGGCACTTAAGAGCACTTACAAATAATACAAAGTAAAAGAAGTGTAAGTTTGTAAATTCCCCAGAACCTTGCTTCTATTCAATAAAAATTTGAAACACAAAGGAATTTTATAGCTTCATCCCTTAAAGTTCAGTTTGTATTTCATCTGTTTTATTCAACTTGCTCAGGATTTACAGGGTGCCTGACTACCTTCAGCACGTTTAGCGCATATTACACTTACTACAGCAAGTGCAATCAAAATTGGTATTTCAGGAAGCTGGCTGAGGGCTGTAGTCAACAGGAGCCAAACGTCTGTTCCCTCAGAGTGTATCTCAGCCTCTCAAAGGCACCACAGACTTTTGACTTTCCTTCAAAGTATTAAGCACAGATTAATGTGAGAGACAGGATATTAGAGCTGATGGACTATTAGTGCTATCAAATAGGTAAAATCATAATTGAGAAAGAAACACTCATTCAAGGCGAAAAGAAGTGGCAAAAATAAAAAGGTTAAGACCTTCAAGCATTTAAATAAGTGTAATTACATCATTACACTAATACAAACTTTTCAACCTGTTTCACAGCATGAACTCCTGCTATTTCTAATGATTGACTTTCCCTTTGGGCAAGAAGTTTCCAACAAAAATAACTGGGTATTGGGGTTTTTTTTTTGAGGGAGAAAGATAATGGAGAGTATTTGAATAGATGAAGACAATCACATATTGAATTCATGGTGGTGGAAAACTGTATTTGAGGAATTCAGGAGGAAAGAAAATTTGGTGAAAAGCTGAAATACTTGTATAACCAGAAGCATGATATACAAAAGCTGCATTGCTCTCCAAGATGTTAGAACAGTTCAATGGCATGGCAATTGCAATGTAAAGAGTCAGCTCTTTGAGGCACTTTACCATATCCTTTATGGGGTTGCGAGGTTCTATTTCCTTCATTATTGCTGTTTTGTTTTTTAATAGCAGGCAGGAAGTGCTTGTTTAATTATTTACACATTCTAGTAATGCAAATGTTTCTATATAAAGACAGATGCACAGCATGTTTTAAGAAACTAATTATTCCATTTTTAAGAGGGTTTTGTTCCTTTCGTCAAACTCGCAGTGGTTAGCATGCTCTCCCTCATCCCCACCCTGAATGCTTCCCTAGCTCATCAAACTCGATTGTAGAAATGACAAAGACTGCTGTTATCTACCTGCTTTGATACAGGATAGTTTATTTGAAGACGAAAAGGATGAAAAAATGGTCACAACTTGTGACAAACAGCAAATAGCCACAGACACATAGAATTCACTTGAAGCTGGTCAAAAGCTGTGTTTAATGAATGACTATCTCAAAGTTTAAGAAAACGTTTGGGGAGCACATTGTTATAAATTACAGAAGACCCAGCTAACATTTTTGCTGTGACCTGGTTATGGGCTCCCGGGAGACTTCCTGTGTTACTCAGATTGTTCACTTCTGTATTGTCACCTGCTTCAGATAACTGAAATAGATCTGAAAACTAGTCCCTGACTGCTCTGTAGGACTATTTTCTCTCCTATATTCATGTAGAATATACTATCTGACAAAACTAGTATTGTACTGTGATGTCTAAGGAAATATATGGTGTTAGGCTAATTAACAGGGCTGGTCAGGAATATTCTACTGAATTATGCTGCTTGCTGTCCCATATTTTGGAGAGAGAAATGTCTCACTCCAGGCTTGTCTCTCAAATGAGAACCATTCTTTAGTTTCATTGCTGCTTTACCAAATTCATGGTCTGGCAACTTCAAAGCACTGGAGCACTAGAGTCCTCATGGCTCAGGACAAGTATAGAGTCCTACATTAACCCCAGAGTCTTTGTTTTTAAACAATAGCTTTTAATAAAAATTAAAAAATACCCAGATATCAAATGACATATGAAGACAGTCAAGCAGAAGTAACTGGCAGAAAAATAAACAGCACCTAGCCAATCTGGGTGACTTATCCCACTTTCTTGTGGTAGATTAGATGAGATCTTTCACTATAGTAAAACCAGCACCTACCTGCTTCCTCAAGATATCTCCTTGAGCATGTGCCCAGCCAGGTGAACATACTTGAGCAGCCTTGTTGAGTTATTGCTTTTCAGATTTCTTAGTCCTGCATAAGAAACTAGATGAGAGAACAAGATATATGCTATTCCTCCTTGGGCACTCAAACGTCCCAACAGGAATGTGCTCACATGAACTTGCAATGCTTTTGACTGCAGCAGAATCACATGCCAAGAAAAACTTTAACCAAAAGTTCCAGTTACTGGGTAACACTCTGCAGAAAGGTACTCAAAAGTTCAGATTAGACATCACCACAGACTACGATTAGTTTGATGATGTTATTGCCCTAAACGAGCAAACTATGACTGAAGTTGAACCTCACTCAATTCATTCCTGAGCTGGGATTTGAAAGAGCAGCAGTGACTAGCAGAAGGTACTTGGCCAGTTAAGACCATCCCCTGGTATTAAGGTACTGAAAAAGATTAACTCCCCAGGATCTTTTCAGACGAGCTTTTCACACTTGAACTAACAAGCCAGAAAGGTGTACCTGAAGGAATTATCTTTTGTTTCCTTAATATAATTCTTTTCTCAGCCAGGCATTTGCAGGCCATAAAAGTAGTCAGCATTAAATGCTGTTTCTGCTAGTCCTCAAAAAACATTTCATGTTTCTCCAGTTTGCTTCTTGTTAGCTATTTTAATGCAGAGGAGAATAAACAATACTGTGAATGGCCATAAAAAGACATTCCGATAGCTGCTATGCCAAAATTAACATAATTAGTTAGTTAGACAGTAATTTGCACCTATAGGACAAACAGGAGAAAATACATAAATAATATATAATAGCAGAAAATATTCTGATACATTATAGTATCATCAAGATGTAGTGTAAAATATTTGTTAATATACACCTCAAGCTTGTATTACGTAAGAAATTATGTTTTCTGAAGAAACCAGGAAACATTTTTAAATATAAAAAGCTTGCTTTAAAATAATTTTATGGTAGGCTGAGAGAGTAACAGAGAACCTTCTCATAGATATCAGGAACTAGTCGACACAAGATCCAGTAGACAAATGTTAACACCATTTATAATCTGTACTTCATTAAAATAAGAAGTATACTAAATAATTTGAAATAATGGGGGCAGAAAAGAGCCTTAATTATCTGAATGCAGACACTAGATTTTTGCTTTTCTTCTTCGGATTTAGATTTACCATTACTGATTTGAGGGATGCTAAATATATAAAGGAAGTTTGTGGAGAACTGCTTTTATTAAGAATCTAAATTTCCTGTACACACACTGGAAGATGATCAAGATCTCATTCTATAGATATAACACAGACTCTTTTATGCTCTTCAAGTATGTAGTCCAACCCTGTTTTGTGCATTGGTATTTCTGGCTAGACAACTATTTTTAGAAAACTGGTTCTTCACTGTTTCTGACTATGGGGCTATGTGCAATAAAATAAGGACAGACTGGAACCAAGAATCAATTATATCAAATTTATTGAGCCTGTGGTGGCACACTTTTTCCCTTCTGTCTGCATTTTCCCACCTTACATGCAGCCACTGTTGACAGCTGAGAGGATTAATATTTTTCTAGTATCTGAAGGACAATATACAAGTGCTATGTGATTATTAATAAAATGTCAGAGAAAATATCTTTGCCTTTAAAATATTTATAACTGGGGAAACAGACTTTGTGAGCCAGAGATAGTGTGCATTGACGGGACCAGCTGGAAGAAACAGGCATTCTTTCAGGCTCCAGTAGATCTACTCTTCAGCAGGTGTGATAAGCAAAAATTTCCAGCAAAACACAGGTTAAGCACAGGTACTCTTCACCTGTTTTTAGGTTTAGTTATATTGCTTTTACTCTTATCTGAGGAGACCAAAGGTGGTGTGGGCATTTTTTCCCCCAGATAGTCTAATATCTTATTAGATATTAACTGCTCCTGTGTAGTGAATGCTGTTACATCTTCAGGCCATTATCACAGCTACAAAATAACTAACTTTTACATATTCATCATCTACATGAATCTGATTAGAAATTCAGATGGAGATGTCTAGAAATCAACACAGGATAAACAAAAAGATAGATGACTCTGTGTCTCATTTACTTTCAAAACAGATGTGCCAACTTAACATCCTACGCCTAAGTTTTGATTAAACACTGAGTACCTGATGTTTTCCTCAGCCTGTCATCTAGCAAATAGCAGATAAAGTCCTTAAACTAACTTTGTATTTTATGAGAGTTTTTTTGGTGTGTGTGTGTGGTTTGTTTAAGGGTAAACCTCAGTCCTCCTCTGAAAAGCCAATATAGCTTCTTTATATTAGATTTAAAAAACAAACACAACCATATCATTCACAAGAATCCTTCTGGAGAGATCAAACAGTCCATCTGAAGTGTTCCTTCTGGCATTATTATCCGAAAACAAAGACTTTTATGTGATTGTTTTAAAATTGATTATACCCGACACTTAAGGCGTTTGTTCAGCAGTGGGATGTTCCACTTATTTCTCCTACCCTAACCCCCTCTTATTTTATGAAAAGGATGAGCTTGCATCACAGGAGGAAATGTGCTTGTCTGTGTTTTTTCCCGCCGTGCTATTTATTCTCTCATTGATTTATTCTACTGGAGGGCAAACATATTGTGCACAGCTACTTGTGATGCTGTGCCACCGAGATGTCTTGCTTCTGAGCATGTTATAAAATCGTTACTGCTGCCCTAAGGGTCAGTGCTTGCCCTCCAAACTGAAAGGGTTTAAAAAAGAAAAAAAAATCAGGGCAGTTGTGTCTGATTTCCTTAAATTTTCTGTATTCTTGTTCCTAATTTACTAAGGTGCTGGAATACTTCAGATGTTACCTATAAGGTCAGGCTGATTTACATGCAGTCTTATTCTACTTTGTAAATAGAATCCCAGTGAGTGTTCTTGCTTTTAGGCTATTTTTATGTGTACATATATACCTACGTACAAAAACGTATATACATATGTATAATTTTACTTTTAACTATAGGAATAACCTGTCTTCAGCAAAGAGGCCATGTACTGCAGGGTTTGAACTGAAACAGTCTAGCTAGCATGTTGCAACTTTCTGCATGCTTTTTGTTGCAGACAGCTATACAGCAGTATACAGCTGTATATAGCAGTATACAGTATTACAGCTACATCTGTAATATTTTTAGTTAAGAGAAAAAAGGAATCCAGTCTGCATCATCTAAATAAACACATTCCATCAGCATTAAAATTAATTAATAAAAATTAGATTAGAAGTCTCATGAGATGAGAAATTCCCATACATGGTTCCAAGGGCTAACAGTCATACTCCCTTTAATACATCTGGGAAAACAAAATGGTTAGAAGTATAAATCTTTCAGAGTTCCACTATGTTTATTTCCTCAAAGGGGTACCTTTTTGTTCCCAGTACATATAACTGAAGGACCCTGGGCCATTCCTGAGGCTTCTGGGTGCTAATGAAATACAAACAGCTAGGGGAACAACAAGAGAAGAGATTTGCATCAGTATGCAGGTAGAGGCACATAGCACACAAGATCTTACAATGCTCGTCATAAATAAATTTTTGAAAAATACAATAATTGCTCAATACTATTGATACATTTCCTTCTTAGAACTGAACGCCTGTGAATCATGAAGGCTAGTTCTGTTGAGGGCATGACCCAATAAACTGGTGAGAACAATTTAGACTTTTAAAAGAAAAAGCTCTCAGAAAAACTACTTATTTGCATGCTGAGTACAGCACCATAGTAGAAATGAGAGCATAACAAAGGGAGCACAACATGGCTTGGGAAAAGGTGTTATAATTTTAGGGCTTAAATGAATGCCAAGCTTTAGAAAAGGAGCTGGGAGGCAGCAGGAAGGGGAGCTGGAAACAAGGAAGAGTTTTAACAATTTCTGCTTTATATTCATTCAATGAAGCTCTTCTGAAATGACCAGCCAGTTGGAGAAAGTAACTGTCTGCCTTGAAAGTGGGTTATGGTAATTTCAGCATCGGCGGATGGGGCAAGGAAGGGCAGGAGACAGAAGTAAGGAAAGCATGTACACACATATCTGTATTCTGCTTTCAAGCCTGATGCTGGCAGTTCTGCTGCTTCTCACTTGGCATTGCCTCTCTCTGGGACTGAGCTGCCTGCTTGCTTGTGTCCTCTGCTCCTCCTGCTCGTGTTGCTAGCGCATAGGCTAGGACACTCCGTCTGCTCTTACCATGTTCCTGGAATTATAAGTCCTCAGGGTGATAGGTGGCCCAGGATTTACAGTAGGATGTTAACTCCAGGCAGTAGTCTGACATTTACGGGTAGGTATACTTTAAAAGTGCTTTGAACAGGAACTGGTATCATGCGGACATTTGGAGACAATTTTCCTGTGCCGGAACTAAGGGAAGTAAACTCAGATAGAGAATAATTTTTTTTAAAGCATGGAAGAAAAGAAAACTGGGGAATTCTGTCAACTTTAAAGACCTTTTTAAAGACCTTCTTTACTTTGAAAAAGTAAATTTCTGCCTTGTATCTTGCTCCTTAGAAGCTCAAATGAAACCCAAATATACTATTTGCACTGACAATAACACTAATGAAGCTATGATTCAAGTGAGGAGACTGTTAATTGATTTTAGATTATGACATTGGTATTTGACTTTGTCATGTCAGGCAATATCTCTATGAAATATCTATTAGCACATTTATGCGGGTTTAAGTGAAGTTATAACCTGTCCAGTTGAGGTGTGGATGTGATCTAAAAGAGTGGTAAGAGATAAACAAGAGAGACACAGTAGAAGAGAGAACTAGCAAGACTGTAATCATAAGGAAACATGTCATTTAGAAATGCAGTCACTCTTTCAGCATAATACTGTCAGGAGGAAGCCCTGGTATGTCCTGGAGACATGAAGGTTCTTGCTCTGACATGGGACACCCCAGGGTCAGCACAGAAACAGACTTTGGTCTCCGCTCAGATTAGGGATCATGCTCATTAGGAGCTTCTCTTACTTACTGAAGTTTGTCTGTAACACAGCCTAAGAGGGCCATTATTAAAAGTTTAGGCTGCCTCCATCCTTTTGCCTAATTACATTTTCAGTGTAGAAGGGAAATTCCATGGTCCCCTGTCCATTGCTGATGTAACATTACAGTATTTGATCACAGTCAGACTAGTGAGCCTCCATGGACAGCAGTGTATGAGCAAAGCCTTGTGTAGCCAGATCAAGATCAGTCAAATAATGGACACATTTAAAACTGTGCAGCAAGCTAAACAGAGAAAAGGAAAAGTCACACACTGGATTTGAGTCCTTCAAGATGAAGATAAAACCAGATTGCTTGGGAGGAAGGTCTTGTACTGGGACATTCCTTTTACAGAAATTGAACAATAATTGAAATAAACTTTCAATGGAATCTTTTAAAGGAAACTTGAGTCTAGAAAAGGGTTTATGATGTTTCTGGATGGAATTGTGCACTGAAACAAAGGAAGAGCATATGTAGGAATGAATGAGGCACTGCATGCCATCTTCAGATAGCCAATGGCCCCCTAGTAAGGGGGTGACACCATCTAAGTCCTGACTCTAAGAAATGCAGAGCTATGATTTAACTCTTCTTCATCGTCCCAGTCCCAGGTAATGCTTTCTCTGCTAGACTATTGTCTCTGATTTCTCACAACAAACTGAAAGTTCTTGGCTTCCTTCTGATTTCACATGACAACATTTTTGAAAGCTGAAACCTTTTAATCAGTTTGGCAGCCCTTTCACTGGGGCTTCCTAGCCAACTCATTTTTTGTGAAACAGGAGGAGAGGAGAAAATGAGAATCTCTAGCTCCTCAGTGTCAAACTGGAGTGAACACAAAGCTGCACATTGTGACAAACGGAGAAAAAAGGTAGTCCTGACGCTGTGAGTACTGGCCTCATTTTTTATTCTAATTACTCAGGTGGATTTCCTGGGGTGCTTGCAAGTGAAACATGAATTTTGACAGCTAATTGGATAGACATTCTAAGTCACATACATATAACTCGAAGATAAAAAACCTCTTAGTACTGTGCTAAGGAACAAAGTATGTTGAACTGTAAAAAAAGATACTTTGATGGATGGGGTGGGGGGCAAAGGAAAGTTTTACACAACACTTTATCATCAAGACTAACAGAACAACACCAGTTTGGGGGATCTTTGGAGAAAAAATCCATTTATTTATGAGACTTTTACTACCCATCAGCAACACTCCAAAAGCGCACCTGTCTTATGTACTTTGTCACTTTTTTTCTTCTATTCCCAGAAGAAGAACTGTAAGGATTTGTTATAAAGAAGGTCCTTGTTGCTGCTTTTTTATGAGAAAAGGAGTTGGTGAGAGAAAGCCACTAAATCAGAAATGAAGGTTTGAGATAATATTAGTCCTAAGGGAGTTCATGTCACAGACCAGATTTAATCTCTGAGAATACTCATTGCCTATCATCTCTGTATGGACATTATTTTGAAATTTTCAAGTGAGGGATATCACATTTTCCTGATATGTGACTTGCTTATAGCCATCAAGTAAGTCAGAAAGGAAGCTGCTAGACAAAACCATTAACTTGGTCTATATACCAACAAGGAGATAATGGCATTTTTGCCATTGATGTGACACCAAGTCCCAGCTCACTGGGACTATTTTGATATTTTAAGACATTGCTATATCAATGCCAATTAATAAAATTTTATAAACTGTCTAATAAAGCAGCATTATTTCCCCATGACAACTATCTCACCTGAAACTGTACATAACTAATGCATGGATGGCTTCAGCTGACCACAGCTTCTTCCAATCCCATGCCAGTACTTCATCTACACAGATGGGCCATTGTGAAAGGGTTCATTCAAGGAGAAGATCTGTCAAGCACACAGTTTTACTCAATCGAATAAATATTTGTATCTGGACCAGCAATCCATCATAGGTAAGAGCAGCATTAATCTTGATGAGGCACTTAAGCACTTAAATCTTTCTTTTTGCCAGTTTCACTTCTTCACGTGAAATGGTATTATTTTCCTACCTTAGAAGTCTATTATGAAGATAAAGACATTAATGTTTGAATATGCTCAGATATTAGAGCAAGGAGCAAGCACAGAAATTTCTACAGAAATGTAAATCTAACATAAAACCTTTCTGGATTCAAGTCAAATGTCACTGACAACTCTTGTGTTCACAGTTCTGCTCCTCTCTGCTAAGGTAACTAAATTTATAACAGAACATGCACATAAAAATATTACCACAAAACAAATGTTACTACAGTGCACTAAAATGTTACTTTTCTGCAATGAAAACCCTATGTTGTTTTAGGAATATTTTTATTATTTTTGTCCTACCATGTGCTTGTCATTTGTATCAGCTTTGCATTTTAAATTTGAAAATATAAAAAAGCCCAACTTCTCTGAAAAGCCACTGTTGCATGTGCAGAAAAAGGCAAAGCTCACATACATTTAAACCCCCTCTAATAAAAAGCCCTCAACAAAAGAGTTCAGCAGCAGAAGAAACACACTTTCACAAAGTTCCAGAAAGTAAGTTTTACTAGTATTTTGTTTGTTTGTTTCTTGATAAGGTATATTTAACTTGACAAGATACTTCAACAATGCAGAATTTCATATGCATGCTTCAAAGTCTCTAAATTACAAAATTGTCTTAAAATAGATTTTACCTAGTTCTGAATTATAACTTTAACACTATTCTTCAGCCATATTTTAAAGTTTCCCTTTGCAACTTCGATAACTAGAAACATTTTTTTCATTGCAAGTTCTTATAAAATTTAATAAAGCTAGTTTCTGAAGAGAGCAGATTTAAAAAGAAAACTTGATGGGATACTTGTGATAAATTTCAGAACTACACACTCTCAAGCTTCCTTTTGAGTACTGAAGCTTCTTGAACCTTTGACCAAAACACAACCACTTAGGGAGAGAATGTAAACAGCCTAGGAATGGCAAATAAATATTCACATCAAATATTTACTAGTTCCAGTGATGACTAATTCTCCTCTGGATCCATAGACCTAGTTACAGTTTTCTAATAAAGTGCTTTCTGAGAAAGCCTTTGCATAATCTACACATTTACATAAGCCATACTCTTTCTGAAATGAAAAGACCCCTTTTGTAAGTTAAAGAGTTGTGCAAGTTAGGTTTAAGGTAAATGGAAAAATCAGACCTAAAATTTCTTTGTGCAGTGAAGCTGGACAGTTGTATATCAAATGTGTCATCATTTTCAGCTCTTCTAGATAGTGACAGACAATATGATGAGGATTTAGCCTATCTAGAGGAAGTGAGTCATCAAAACATTGGCATATGTATATTTTCTCCCTTCAGAAAGGGTCCAAGAAATTTGGAGAGACACGTCATCCTCTGAGCGTGCTGTGTTTTATGTTGTTTCTTTTGTTTCTTTTTTTGTTTGTTTGTTTGTTTTCTTTTCTTTTTTCTCAATTAGGTTTAGACTATGTAAGTAATCACAGACATTGCCCTCCTTTTATATTCCTTGGAAAAAAGATTACTTAGAATTTTTTAAAGGCATTATAGGCATGTGTTTTCAAGGCAACGTGTTTCCTTAGCACCCCAGATGAACTTGGTACACAATTACTCATTTTCTCAATTAATCTTATCAGTGGCAAGCTGATAAAAATTCTCCCAAATTTTTTAGTAAGTGCCTCCTTTAGAGGTGTGTTTAAAAGAAAAAAAAAAAAACAAACCACCAATGTCTCTCAATCTTGTTATCATTCCTTGCTTGGGTAGTTGTGCTTATTTGTAATTCTGACTCGTTCACATGCTCTCACTATGGTAAATAATTTTAAACATAACAAGCTGCAATGGATTATGTTTATTGTTCATGGAAACAGGTTAGAAGATTTTACTATCCTTATTCAGTGCTACTTCCCAATGAAAAGCAGATAAACTATACTTACATTCTGCATAGAATAGCTAAAATAATTTGCCACTCTAGATAAGAATGTAATTACCCCCAAGTTTAAATTTACTTTTTTTTTCCACAAAGTAATTAACTTCCCTGAGGTGTATATACCTTTATCAATAGGGGAGGTTTATCATACCATGTACAGCATTAAATCTTAGTATTATGTGTTAATTGATCAATTAAGGCATTTATAAACTGATAACTCCATAATCATTTCTCTATATGTGTAATTAGATCTTGGCAAAATACTGACTCCCCATCCTGCAGAATAATCTGAAGTTAGGTTAATCCTAAAGCTAGATTCCAAAGTAACCAATTCACAAATATGTATATCCTGAAAAGAACATTTGTTTTCAACCCTACTGTTTTATCAGGTCCTGCAAGTTAGTAGCACATAATTGTTGAAACAAGTGAAAGACTTCCCGAAAAAGTTGGTAGAACAGATGCCCCTTCACAACACAGCAGGGTTAATTAGACACACTCTTGGTGATGGGCTGCTTTATAGAGCTCATGTTTGGCCCTCTACTGAACCGTTCTATGGTAAGCACAGTAGTATAATCTCCATTTAGTTACTCAGTAGGAAGAAAACTTTTGTCGGAACAACTCAAAGAATACTTTCAGCTTCTCTAGACTTACAAAGAACCCTTATTTCCCACTGATTTCCAGTCTGTCTTAATGTCAGCTCAATTCAAAACAAGTGCCTCGTTTCAGGAGGCACCTGTAAGATAAGCAAAAGCTCTTGTCTCTCAAGCAGCTGAAACAGACCTGTTAGAAGGGGTAGTGCACTATCCCCTTTTCTGCTTGCAATGCAGCTTTGGGAAAGGCAACACAATCCCGGAGATCAAGTGTAGCAGAACTAGCCCCTGCCTGAGGCAGGGTTTATGCTGGAAGCTTTTCCATGCATCACCCCTGCACACTTATCTACCCATTCCTGTTCCAATCCGCTCCCAACTAGCCAGCTGCCAGCCAGGATACCTATCTTGGTTCACTGAAGTGCAGGGTAGCTCTGTATGTCTTAAAACACAAGACAGGTTTCACAGCCTGAAACTCATGCTTTTAATCCTGTTTTTATTAATTTCCTAAATTTCAGATCCAAGCAAGTTTCCTCTTTTTTCTCTCTCTTGAAAGATGATGTACAGTTTAGAAATGAGGCACAATCCTTTGGAAAGACAGCTTTGCAACTAACTATTTGTGTGCATGAGGAATTATGCCACAGCATCACATTTGCACAAAAAAACCCCAACAAACCCACAGCCTGTTAAAACAACAAGATTGGTCTTTTTTTTTTTTTTTTGTTTGTTTGTTTGTTTTGTTAGATCAAAGGATACTTTAATGTTGGTCAGGAACACCCCTGTGTTCATATTGATACAGATGTCTTTTTTTCCCCTTCTGACTTCAACGAAAGAAGAACGAGGCATTTCAGATTTTATTACTACGGTCACTGCTGAAATGTGTATTAAATTAGAGATGTGCCAGTGCTGGGGTTTTAACAGTAATTCAGACAGCTATGAAACCACTACAGATATGTCAGCCTCTTCTCTCTGCTTGACATCTGCTTCAATAAATCCAAATCAGATGCTGGCTTGCCAAGTCCACAGCAAGGCCTATGAATTTAAAACAAATACCTTTCTAAACTACCTCTTATTAAGGGAAGATATATAATACAATAGATGAGAGCATGGATTTCTGAGTCACTCAAGTTTACAGAAGAGAATGACAATTAAACACAGATGAGAGAGTTGTATTTTCCTGTTAAGGTAGGAGTAGAATTGGAATGTCTTTGGGTGTATATTCATATGTATAGACCTCACCTCCACCTTTCCTAAGCCTAATTTCATTTTTTGGGAGTGGGACATCCCACAGTCTGATTAACCCCTCCCTACCAGAGGTAGGATAAACCAAAATTTTAAATGTCAAATACATCCCCTGCAAGGAAACTTTGGGAAGAAAGGAGGAAAATACTCATCTCACAGTATCAGGGAGATGCTGTTGAAGTTTATTTGATTTGCTGCCATTAGTTATATATTTTAACTAACCCCCTTGCCTATTCTTTATGATTTATTTTTCCTTGATTCCTTTTAATGAGAATTAAACCACTTCAAGAAGTAGAAATGACCAAGGCATTATGCACCAGATATTCACCTACAACTATTCAAAGAGGTAGGTAAAACACCACAATGTCCTTGCGACATGCAGTAAAGGAAAAAAAGTCAGAGTGCTATTGACAAGCACAGCTGAGCAGAAGAGGCAATGGAAGAGATTGATGATACCATAGTGGTTCCTCCAAGTCACTGGGCAAATAGTCATAGCCACAGTAAGTGACACATTTCAGTAAATTAGTCTGTGGTGGCAGCAGAAGCTCAGGCCATCTCTGAAAGCCCAGCCACTGGTTCAGAGGCAGCAAATGCATGTTGACAGCAGCACTGAGCTAAATACATGCATCCACATATGAACAAGCTGGCATGCTTCTTCCCTGCCAGCTAGCAGGGAAGCAGAGGGAGGCTGAGCTAAGTTTGGGAAGGTAGCACAGGCAGCCATCAGAAATGACCACTCTGTAGCTCTGCAAGGGAAAACGCAAAGCACTGCTCTGCCCCAACAGGCTGGGTAGGAGTTTGCCTTAGTATTTCTTCCCTGGCACACACCAGGGGTAATTATGGTTACCATGTGCTAGTAAATAACAACTACCCTCAGAAATACAAAGCCTTTTTTAGACCAAGTATCTGCAGGGAGGAAGCTCCCCCAGCCTGCACTGCCATTTGAATTCAGATATTTGTCGTCCCTGCATAATTTTGCTACATTTTCTAATGTAAGTGTCATATATGAATATACACTTATATACAGTGACCATAATTCTTTCTAATCATCAGAGATTGATATAATCCCCCTTTTTAATATGGGCTTCATACTCGACATCCTTGTAAAGGTGCAAATCACTGCAGTTAGAAAAATGTATTACCATAAATTTTGAGGCAGGGCAAAGAAATGTTAGCAGCAGTTCTGTGGTACTATAAATGCTCACTTTTACCTGCTTTGAATATTATAGAGGAGTGGAGGAAGTAATTTCGATCCAGAGAAAGATTTATGAGAACTGGGAGATCTATAAGCACTTCAGCATGTTTTTCTCAGTTCTGCCCTGATGCCCAAGTTACGGTCAGGCTCGTGTGTTTTCACTAACACGATTAACAGTTGTGAGCCTTTCTCTAACAAGCAACATGGTGAGATATTAGAGATGCCCCATAAGGGAGTTCATAGTGCAGGAGGCCCCCAGAGCAGTGCCTGTTATCCTGATGGGTGCTGAGTTGTACCAAACAGCCCCAGAATGGCAACATGATGAACTGGCTATGTTCCCTCTCCTTCCTGCCCTGTGCAAGGCAAAGGAACATCCAGTGCTACCCACTGGCCTACACTACCCCAATGCTTCCTCCAAACTGTGTGATACTCTAAGCATTTGGTATGCCAAGATGGGTGGAAATATTCAAGCCTTATGTTCTTTTTCTAAGTGAAAAATGGGAGGAGGGAAATATTTTATTTTTGATAACATCCTGTCAAGCCTAAATACTTATGGGATCACAACAGCTTTCCAGAAGAAACTTTTCTTGACAAAATTGCTGGCGTTTGGAAGGCCTGAACATGAGCAGAAAGACCCTCATGACTCAGCATCAGAGTACTTGGCTGTGATGAGCCCCAGTGCCTAACTGCAAGCTATTCCCCACATTGTACGTGAGTAACCCAGACACCAAACTGTGAAGTCATCTAATATAGCTTCCCTCTCACAATAGAAACCTATTAAATACCCTGATTTCCTTCTGCTTTGGATAGGGAAG
Source organism: Hemiprocne comata (assembly GCA_020745705.1). Lineage (NCBI taxonomy): Eukaryota > Metazoa > Chordata > Aves > Apodiformes > Apodidae > Hemiprocne > Hemiprocne comata. Next base: position 139,452,903 of record CM036586.1, read on the forward strand.
CTTCCTGACACCCTCAGTATTCTCACCCACCTCTGTTGATAAGATGCCTAGCAATCATTAAGAAGCCATATGACTGAACTGGACATTAAGTTATTTAAAAAAATCCAAACCTTACAGAACTGTATTGAAATAACATTACTGCCCTTTACAATTTAGAGACATTTAAGGGACTGAGGGAGGGCAGGAGAAGACAGGACATCAAGGAGAAAAGAAATTCCACCTGTCTCCACTGTTAAAATCCTATACCTAAACAAAGCACGAAAAATGTAGGCTTGGTGGGAAAAAATGCCAAAGCATTTCAAACATTTCTCACTTTCTCAGGTTGTTTAGCCCTGCTTGACTAATACTTTCAGAAGGTGTTGACCAGTTGCAAGGATAACCATTCCTACTCTCTCTAAAATGAGAAGTGTTTCAGAAGAAATTTATTTCACTTTCTTCCATAGGGCTCAATAGCTTGCTAATCAGACCTTGTACCACTTTGGAGGGAGGAAACAATTCTTATAGTCCATTACTTGCTCTTGTAGACTGATGGATAATAAGAGAGAATGGGGACAGGTTTCCAGCTCTGTCTTTCGAGAAACACCTGCTAAAGGAACTATTAAAGTCTGCATGCTAAAAATCATACAAGACAACTTTTCAACAATGATTGGAATCAGAAGAAAAAAGTAAAGTAAGTGCTATAAGCACAAAGCCAGAGTGTTCCCTTTTATTTTCTCAAGCCCTTATCTCCTCAAATACGGACCCCTGAAAAGTCACATAAGACAGAAAGCAAGTGTAACTGAAAACAAGGCAAAGTGATAGGAGACTTGAAAAAATGTTGCAAAGGGTAAATAACAGTTTATGGGCATATTCAACTGTTCACATTCTTCTCTGCTGTTGCTTCTGAAATCCTCCTCTGCAAAAGCAGGGGCTCCCTCCAAAAGTCAAAAATCAAAAAACCTTTTTCCTCACATGCATCTGTGGGGGTAGCAAAGCTTATGCATTTGAGCTAATGGCATATTCTTTAATTATCCAATCACTCATACAAATAAAATGCTCAAAATTATGGACAGATTATCAAAACAGTGAGAAGCCAGACAGCTGAATTTCAGCTTTTTTCTTTCCATGGGATAGTGATACTGCATAGATGATACTGCATAGGTAGTGAGTGCTTGCAACATGCAGAGATAAGATGTTAAAATAAGGCAGAGCTAAGGAGTAGAAATAACTTTGTGTGCTTAACTCAGTTCCATATGAGCTTGCTTCTTGGCAAGGTATCATAACCTTAGATATATCTACTAGATGATCAAGAAACAATAGTGGACCCATGGCTAAAGTTATTTAAAACAAGGATGCACATCCTCCTAGACCAGCGGACCATGTGTTTGGTTGGAGGCCAATGGCTCAAATGTGTCCTGAGCTGAACCAATGCCATATAAGGGTAATTCAAGGGAGAGGATGCTCCCTAAATGACCACCCGAGGCCACTGACCCTGCCAACAGAGCACGTGCTGTGGCGAAGGAGACTATGTTAATGATTTCTTGGAATTAATTGTAATATGTATGATTATTCTTGGGAATGTAATGCATATGTCTGAGTTAGTAACATAAAAGTGTTGTCTCTCTGTTGAATCAGCATGCATGCTTGAAGGAGTAATCCTTCATGCATCCAGTGCTGCAACAAAGATATGCCTGCCTCCTAAAACTTCAAGTCTTAGAGGGTTCTTTCAGCAAGTGAACTTTACAATAGCCATCGGATGGAATAGGGTAGAACCATCTGTATATGCACTTGGGCTTCAGTACAGAAAGAATCAGAATTCATTAGAGGATATTTTAAACATGTTAATGTCATCTTGTGTTGTTCTACAAAAATCTTACAGAGGTTCTTAGACTAACCCTCTGATGTAGCAAACTTCCATCATATCAGGATCCTACATTCAAGCAAGAATTCTCCACCTGTTTCTGAGTTTAATTCTACTTCTTACCTCCATAACAGCATGAATGAAAACTTGAATTAGTCTGCTCTGATCATGCTATAAGATATCCATACATTCTGGTGATGCATATATATGTATGTGCATGTATATGTGTTTTTACATATATATAAAGGAATTATAAATATGCATATATGTACAGAAAAATGTACAATCACGTCTGTGTATATAAATACAGAATCACAAAATAACAGAATCACAGAACTACCAAGGCTGGAAAAGACCTTTAAGATCGTCAAGTCCAGCCTATGACCAACACCACCACACCATCTAGACCATGGCACTAAGTGCCACATCCAGCCTTGCCTTGAACACATCCAGGGATGGCACCTCCACCACTTCTCTGGGAAGTCTATTCCAATGTCTAATCACCCTCTCCGTGAGGAAGTACTTCCTAATATCCAATCTAAACCTTCCCTGGAGCAGCTTCTGCTGTGCCCTCTTGTCCTGTCACTGGTTGCCTGGGAGAAGAGCCCAGCCCCAACCTGACTACAACCTCCCTTCCAGTAGTTGAAGAGAGTGATAAGGTCCCTCCTGAGTCTCCTTTTCTCCAGGTTAAACAACCCCAGCTCCCTCAGCCTCTCCCTATAAGACTTTCCCTCTAATCCTTTCACCAGCCTTGTTGCTCTCCTCTGGACCCACTCCAGAACCTCAATATCCTTCTTGAAGTGAGGGGCCCAGAACTGCACACAGTACTCGAGGTGAGGCCTCACCAGTGCTGAGTACAGGGGAAGAATTACATCCCTACTCCTGCTGGCCACACTATTCCTGATACAAGCCAGGATGCCATTGGCCTTCCGGGCCACCTGGGCACACTGCTGGCTCATGTTCAACCGGCTGTCCACCAGTACTCCCAGGTCCCTCTCTGCCAGGCTGCTCTCCAGCCACTCTTCCCCCAGCCTGTAGCACTGCCTGGGGTTATTGTGGCCAAAGTGCAGGACCCTGCACTTGGTCTTGTTGAATTTCATGCCGTTGGCTTCGGCCCATCAATCCAGCCTGTCCAGGTCCTCCCTACCCTCTGGAAGATCAACACTCCCCCCCAGCTTGGTGTAATCTGCAAATTTACTGAGGGTGGACTCAATCCCCACATCCAGGTCGTCAATAAAGATACTGAATGGGACTGGGCCCAGTACTGATCCCTGGGGAACACCCCTGGTCACCAGACGCCAGCTGGACGCAGCTCCATTCACCATCACTCTCTGGGCCCAGTCATCCAACCAGTTTTTGACCCAGCTTTTGTCAGATACTTCTGCTTTTGTCTTGAATCCAGGAGGAGTGCAAACTAAAAAAGTTGTTAAGTCAAGGTGTTGCACAATTGCATACATTTTAATTTCTGTTGCTAGGACACCACAGCCATGGCTGGAACCTGTTCCTACTCATGCCAACTTACATGTCTCTCCAGGTGGTGTACAGATACATAGTAATGGGATCATTCAGGGAAGTATTGGGTGTTTCTAAAATTTCTGAACAGTACTAAAATAACCCCAAAATTTTTCACTGAAAGATAAATTTCTACCTGAGCTCAATTCAGGAAGTTTCTGTAAACAGTTTATTACCAATAAAAAAGCCAACAATAACAGAATGTCTTCATAGTGAAAATCAGAGTTCAGTTAATATAACATGGGTGTGTTGTGGTCTAATTTAGTTTATGCCTTGACCTAATCCATTAAATCCATGGTACATGGCAATTGTCAAATTTTACAGTACTAGCCTCACTGTAAAATGATCTGTGTACTAGTACTGTATGGCACTGGTGCTTCTTACTGGGACCAAAGCCAGACTTTTTGGCCTTAATTGAATCTGCAGTATCCATTCAGACCCTCTCTGTCAACACTAAACTATTTTAAGCAATATGACTAGTTGGCTGAGGCTTCCTTTTATTGCCTAGATCACATCTGGATCTGTGAAGCAATGCTTTATGTTATGAGGTAAAGGTTTAGGGTATAGTCTGACTACACAGATACAACTGCCATGAAACCTATGGCTGGACAATTTTTCTTTTTCTTCTTATTTATTTAATTTTTTTTATCCCTTTTTTTTTGGCTGCTCAAAAATTTGTACTTCCAGACAAAAGGGCTTAGGAAAATCATGGCTGCCAGACTGAATTATTTGTTATTCTGCCATGATAAGTATTGCAGTCAATCATTTCACCACCTCCACTGTCAGCCCTAGGGACTGCATTTGTCAAGATCCAAATGAACACCTTAAGATTTGCAAGATTAATTTTCATAAGTGCCTATATAAATTACTTCCTTCAGTCTGCAAAGCTGAGCCACTCATTCCAACACACAGCAGCTAAGACAACTCAGCACATACTTTATTTCATATAGTTGTTTCTTATCTCAGTGTGGCAGGTCCCTTTGCACTGATACTTGCAGTACCTAACAGACATGATCACTATTCTATAGGAATTGCCTATAAACTCCACACCCCACACGATTTTAAAGGATAGTGGCTAAGGCTCATGGCATAGCACCAGTCATGATCGTTTCTGTTTAAATGCCAAGATACTAATTTCCAGACTTTTCTACCTCAGTAACTGTTCCCACTCCAAATGAAAGACTGACATGAATTATCCAAGTGTCTATCCTCCTTTCACTCAACAAAACTTTGTGCTGCAGATGGTGCAAATGGCCTGGCATATGCAAAATCCAGTATATTTCTCTGTGAAAGACTGCCAAAGGCAGCAGAGAGTTCATGCATAAGGTAGACTGGCATAGCTCTCTAGAGAAGTTTGCTCATTTATACCATGTCTGACCTCAGGCAGGGCTATCAGCTCCCCACTTCTATAGAAGCTGTGCTGGCAAGTCTTTGCAACTCATTGCCTGAACAACATTGACAGTCGAGGCCAGGAAAACTGCCTGAAAATAAGTTTCCAGGTGGAAATTCAGGAACATAGCCTGATACAAGTCTTAGTCTGATACAGTCTTCATTTTCTCAAAGTGCTTTGGTACAATTTTCCTGAAAAAAACAGTGTTTAGAAATTGCTATCGAATAAACATTACAATTACCATTTCATTTTCATTTGTCAGTTAACTTACTCCTTCAAACATTTAGATCTTTTAAGTAAAAGTAACTTAAAATTTTCTGTGAGGCACTGTGGTTACAAATCACAGTGCTTGGCCACACGAAAACCTGATGGAAGTTTCCTACCACTGTTCACCTTTAGGAAAATATAGGAGTTAAATTAACAGGGTGAGATATTCCTGAGACCTTCAACCTTCCCCATATCCTTTTGCAAGGCTCATGACTACAAATTCTATTTTTCTTCAGGTAATCACATATTTTCCTGAATGCGGACAGAGCTGAGGCATGTTACACAGCTCATAAGACCTATTAAAAACCAGGATGGTTCAAAAAAGGAGAATTAACATAATTGCCCTTCTCCTTTTGATATATCTTCCCCAGCACTAACTTCACGGAGTGAAATTGGGAGATCAGTAGTGTGAGCAAGAATTGTTTTCTTGGCTTCAGTGGCCAGGTCTCAGACACTCTGGGCTGACTATCTCATATTTACGAAAAGTCAGTAAAGAGTAAGTGCTGACACCACATTAGAAATGAAAAAAAATATAGCAAAATCTTAACAATTATTTTCTTCCTTTTTCACATACATGTGTCCCTAGAGCTCGTGCTTCTTTCTCAGCAATGTAAAAAGGCAACTTAAAATAAAATTTTGTAGAGGGCAAAACCATACAGTTCAGACATGTGTGGGAAGAGAAAAAAAAATGTGTGGACAAAACTTAAGTTTTTAGGGGGATAAGAAAATAAAATGAAAAAAACCCAAACAAACCCAGAACAATAAGTATGCACTTGGGAAAAATTATATGAAAGAAACAAAGGGATACAAAGAAGAAAGTAGATATAGTGAGAATATAGTCTGAAACTCCCTTTTCATTCTGGTTTTGTAGAGAGAAACCAATACTCTGAACTAAGGATTCTTTAAAGTAAAACAGGCATTTGATTTCAAGATTTATGTTGATTACAAAATGCATATGTTGGCTCACCTAAGGAGCCTTCACAGCTGCTGTCATCCATAATCATTTTTAAGGCTCAGGCAAAACTCAGAAGAATAGAAAAAGGATGCGTTCCTATCCCAAACACTACTTTTTACTCATTTTGTAATACTGGGAAGCTCAGTTCAAGCACATACTTCATCATTTCTGTAGGACTGATACCAAAAGAAATCTTTGCAATATATTTGTGGAAAAATTCCAACTATCCAAATGTAAATATACTTGAAAAATGGTATTCCCCCTACCACAAAAGATGCTAAAGAATAGCCCACATAAACCTTTTGCAAATTGTTATTTTGAGAAGCATGGTGACACAAAGCAGTTGCTTGCTCCCTGAAAAGCAGTGGATTCACCATGACCAATGAACATGTACTGGACACAATGTTTTTATTATTTTAGAATAGCAGGAGCAACTCCTCCTTTTCAGTTAAATTTAAAAAGAAAGTTTTAAGCAATTCGGGTAGCATCATCCCCATTTTGTTTTCTGTTCTGCCAATTTAAACCTCCACACTCATCAGAGTTCTGTGGGCTGAGTTCCTGGTAACATTTCAGAGTTAAATTCCTGATTAGCATTCTCTGAGCAGAAGCTATAGGTTCTTCAATAAAAAGAGAGAGACAATGACAGAATGGCCACCGTATGGGCAACACAATGCATTTAACAGTTATGGTACTAAGCATAAACAATATTGTTGAGTGATAACAAATAGACTCTGTTTTAATTTACATAGCAGATAAAAACCACTCTTCTGTCAAATTAAACTTTGGAAAATGAGTCCATCAGTCCTTTTAAAACAGAGCCTTTGAAGATTAAAGTTCATGTTCCAGATGGTCCAAAAATAACCACTAAAAGCTTCCAGCTATGCTTGAATTAACAAGCCACTATGTATGGTCCACAAATTTGACATACTATGAATTAAGCATATAATGATGGGGAAGGGGGAAGAGGAGGAAATGAATACAAAATGAGGAATATTCCCTTAGATTTAGATATGTAGCTTAGGCATCCAAATTATACAGTTAATTCCCCTGAGCTTTTTTTTTATTATCAGGAAAATAGGAATCAGTCCTAACAACTTTCTGGCATAACTGTTTTCTGAAGGTATCCATACTGTGCTCTCTCCAGAATCTCACCTGGTCTGGCAGCTGAATCCAGCACCTTCAAATTGAACAGCGCAAACAATCTCCTAAAATTTGCAGGGATCATCACTAACAATGATAACTTCAGACCATCAAATGTGCTTCTGTTGGATATTATGGACATTTAGTCAAATGGGTTTGTTATGGCATCTCATTATTCTGCTTTGTACTTCGTCTGAAGAGGACACTGGATCCCCAACAAATTATTTTTTGTTGTTGTTTTGTTTTCCCCAAAATAACTGAACACATCAGATGAAAGTAACATTATTATTACAGGAGTTTTTAGAGATCTGGCTAGGGGAAGGAGACTGTAAGAGTTTATTACAACTGGTTTGCACAAGATTTTAATTCCAATTAATAAACCAAAGCTGTTAATTTTTGCCCTGGTTAGCTCAATTGCCACAGAACTACCATACAGATTTAAAAGGAGAGAGAGAGAAGTCAGATATCTATTTTATAAGACAACAGGGAAAGAAAAGACAAGCTTAAATGATTCAACAATTTAGTACGCCCTACCATTTAGACTATGAAATACACCCAGCAGAATAGAAAGTAAAGTACACAAATGAAATAGGACACAGGGGGTTCTACAATCATGTTATGAAGTGATGACCAAGTGATAAGGAATCACTGATGATTGATGCCTAGATACAGAATACAAACTTTATCCCAAGCTGCATCACCAACACATTTCTTCTGTAAGCCTATACCTGATGGTAGCCAGAACGTAATGGTTCAAGAGCCAGATCTCAGAGATCTGACTCAGACTAGACCAAAGCTTCTTTGTCTGCACAGATAGCAACTCAGTCTTCCCAAGGTCTAAGAACAAAAATGGTCAAGATAACACATTCTTTCTAACTTAAACAACCAACACAATTTCTCCCGAAAAGAGAATAAAATGAGGAAAAACAACCAGAAAATGATCAAAAGGGAGACATACTACATATTGCAGGTTTTGAATAACCGTTTGGAGAGTATTTAAAATAAATGTTCATGCATTTTGAGAAAACCTCGGGTAAAGAATTGTCATGAAAGAAATATTTAAAACATGTTGAGGAGAGGGGGAAAAAGAAAACAAAATAGTCCTTTGAGAAACTGTGGAGGAAAGGAAAGTGGTCTTAAGTGTCCCCTTCCAACATACATCAAAAGGAAAAGATGACTAGGGAAGACATTGCTTGTAAACAACTCCTAGCAGGGAGCCACGGGTTCACAAAGATTCCCCTTTCTACAGGCAGAAGATAAGAAACAAGCTGAGAAACTCAATCATAGTAAACTGCTAGATTAGAAAAGTATTTATTCATGTTTCTGCTCTGAAGGAAAAAAGGGATGAAATAGCAAATGAAGACAAAGCACCAAACCACAGATATTTCTGAATATATAAACCTGCCACGTAACATCCATTTCTCATGAGGAAGTCCAGATTCATTTAGTAAGAATATGAAAGCTTTACCACAGAAACTGATAGACATTTTATGGTGCAGCACAGAGAGAAACAGAATTTGATATGGTCACAGCATCATGTTTTTTGTTCAGACTTGCTGCGGAGTAAAACCAGCATGTTTTAACAACATTGGATACTTAAACACTTCCATGTGGAAGACCATAATGTAGACTAAGATGACACAAACGTTAGACTGGACTGGGGGGCAAAGTTAAGTGAACAGAGAACTCAGAGCTGAGAAAGATGAATAAAAGTGCACCCACAGGATTAGGTCTTTGTAACATCTATTTTGTATATGGATGATCAGCAACAGAAAGAGCAATTTGGGAAAATTTGCTGAGGAATCACACTCATTTTTTAGTTTAAAAAAAATAGGACCTCTCCATACTCATGAACATGCCACAAAATTCCACCATGGTGCTAAGCACTAAGATTAACGAGACTTTCAGACTGAGAAAGAATATTAGCATAATGAGAAAGCTAAAATATCCCTTTTTTAAGTAAGAGATTTTTTGGGATACTCTTATAAGATATCCAGGAAAAGGTGAAGACTGAAGAGCAAAACAGTTGCAAAAAGTTGCTGGAATTCAGACAGAATTTTTCCTTTGCTCTCTGGTGCACAGATTCAGGGAAAATGAACTCCCTCACAACACACTACCAAGCATGGTGATATATACCAGTGTCCTATTTCTCATGCTGGGAACATTAAATTATACAGCAAACAGATAACCAGTAGTCAGATGGATTGCGTTGTGTTTTGAACAGCTTTTAGGCTATCATCAGAAAAAAATCACATTTGAAGGAAGACAGCCACAAAGGTACTCAGAAAAGTGTGAATCAAAGAGAACAGCATGCCAAAGATTGGTTTAAAGCCCTCAAATTATTTATCCCAGGAACAAGAGAAGTAGGTAGGTTTCCTCTGTGAGGCATTACAGAGTTTTCCTGTGACAGCCAGTCTTTTTTTTTCCTTTCAGAAGCTCTAGAATGACACTGTGAAAAGAACAGCAGTGGAATTTAAAACCAAGAAAAGAGAACTTTTCTTCCAGCTATTCACACTCATAATTTGTGAAATGTATTGCCTGAGAAGACAGCATTGAAACTAGCCATCCCTTCTTTAAATTGAGCCCAGGGTTTTACAATCCATCTAACAACTTTTCAATATTAAACATAGGCAAACAAAAATCATACATGAGGATAACACATTAGCAAAAGTTTGGGGATTTTTTCTTCTTTGAGTTATAAGGATTATTCTTTGGCAAAAACAACACTAATCATGAAGTTTTTTCCTTTTTCTTGGCAAACCTAATTTTTTTTTTTTTAATCTGGCATCATATTCCCATACTTTACAAAAACAAACAAGCAAAAAACAAAGCAAAACAACAATGAGAACAAAAACAAACAAGAGAAATAAATTTAAAGGTACTGAACCAATGCATTTCACAACTGAAAACTTCCACGCAAGTGCTTTCATGACCTCGCAATATCGTACCTGGAAAGCAGGATCACTTTTACACATGGCACTGACAAACTGCATTTGCTAAATCAGCCAAGGCTGTTGAATCCAGATAGCTTTGAAATAAGAAATTAATGTGGTCTGATGAAAAAAAGATGAAGCAATCTATTAGCTCTGCATAGCCTGTTAGTGCTAAATTTTAACTGACTTTTCTGTTGCGGTGTCAAAATTGTAACTAAAAGGCCATTGATATCACAGATACCAAACATAATTTAGGAAATCAGAATTTTTTGTTTCATTTCAGGCACTGTTTTCATATCCATCATGAGTATAAGTAGCACTTCTATTGTCTTTTTTCTTAAATATGCAATGGTAAGCAGGTGAAATATGCAACTGGGGCCAGTTTTAATGAAATAATGATTAAACCATAGCTATGCTCTCACCTTAGTCTGAAGGCGAGATTGTAGGATACCAAAGCAATGAAAAGGAGAAAGTATAAGTAAAGAAAGAACACAGAAATAAAAGGGGCAAGCTGAAACTTTAGTAACAGCTTTCAAGTAAGAGACCAAAGATTCAGAAAAAGGCAGTAGTGTGACAAAATTTAAAAAACAAACAAACAAAAAACAAGACAAAAACAGAGAGGAGGAAAGGGCAGCTGAGTAAAACTGTGAATCATTCTACCCTAAGATGCCATGGAGTTTTACTCTTCCACGTTTGGCTGGAAGCTGTTTGGCCAGTAAGACTCATTGTGGGAAACCACCAGAGACAGTGACCTTAAAATCCCCACCCAACAGTGTGTTAGTTCCAGCTCTTTACCATGTGTACTAATAACAGAAAATTGTTGTATACTACACATGGTGTATGCGTGATTTTTTCTTGACACAGCAGAAGATGCCTTCATAGGAGTGACCCATGGAGCTGAGTGCTACAGAAAATGGAGCAGGAAGCTATGATTTTAATTAAGAAGTTAAATCTGTTTATTATCTTCAACAGCTGTCTTAGAAGCCTCTTTTGTATTCTACTCTTGACTTTATTTAAAAGCTTTGTACAAACAGAACCACAGTGGTGCAAGCTTGTGAAAGACAATGTTGAGCCTGGTGCTAAGGATACCTGCAAACAAAGGGAAACATTTAGCTACCAGTTTTACTCCAGCTAATGCTTACACTACAGAACTTCATTTATTGCTATAAAAAATTGTGCTGAGCTTTTTATTCCTCCCTCCCCAAAAGTTAGCTGGTAATTAAAAAAAAAAACAAACAAAACAACAAACAAAAAGCAAAACCCAAAACTTATCACTGAGAAACTAAACTATCTACCTTAGTGAGTCATATAGTAGAATAATGAACAAACCATTGATAGCTCTAACTTTTCTAGCTTTTCTGATGAATGAATATTGAATGAGTGGAAACTGGGGGAGAAAAGTTACCAATTATCAAACCTTGGACCACTTCTACAGAAATGTTTCCCATAAACATAGTATGGGAGTGCCTTTTGACCTCTTAATACCATGCTGACTTGCTCCACAGCTGGATTCTTTATCCAAAGTTGCTTTTCTGAGAATAAGAGAGTAAAAGCAGTCAGAGAAGTCAACGATTTTGCAAAATCCTATCTATTTACAAAGCTACCAGTTGCAGCAGGGCATTTTCTCACTCACCTATACCAGTGATGATGAAATTCAATTATAAGTGAGCTAACAAAACTCTGCAGATCTGGACATCCTCCAAGGAATGAAGCAGAAAAACCCAAACCTTGCAGGACCTAAAATTTCAAGTCTGGGGAACAGTTGTACTCTCTCTCCCTTTCTGGATCAACATCTGAAGGAAGACTGACATCTGCCTTCTGTTCAGGACTCACTATCTCAGGAAGACAGTCATGATCTCCTCAAAACCACGTCAGCCTTTGCCTGAATTACTCAACCCACAGTGGAACCCACAGAATAACCCTGTGAAGCCTTTCACTGCTGTACACATCTACAAGTATTTGAGAAAAAGTATAGTGCAGTTTCACAACTCATGACAAGAAAACCTTCCACTATTTTGTCTACCAATTCTTTAATCTGAGGGTGATCAAACCTTCTAGCTTTTGCGTTTGTGGGCAGGAGGGGTGTTGTTTTTGTTTTGGTCCCGAATGGGAATAAGAGAGTTTAATTGTTTCTCTGTTTTCTAGGTCTGGCAGAGAAATACCACAATTGCTGTGGTTAACCACTGTCTTAGGCTGGCTTATTTTAGGTATGCTAAGAAAACAGGGACAGTCCCATGTAATTAAGCAAAGAAACTGAGATCCCTTATTTGGAACAAACTTTTTTCTTCTTTACAACTGCTGACTGGGTAAAGAGGGCCCTCATTACTCTCATGTCTTCCAGTCGCCTATCTCCAGCATGCTGCTATCCTTAGCATGCTTTTCTCAGCTGGACCCCTCTGTTTGTCCTTTAGTGAGAAAGCAGAACTATTGTATTTTTTTCCAACAGACCAGACCCAGCTGCTCTCCTGGGTCATTAAGAGCCCCTTCACTTTTCTGCATTATTCAAGCTTACCAATTCATAAGGCAAAATTAGAAGAAAGGTTTCTAGCTTAAAAAAGCCATAGCCATTGCCTTAGCACTAGTCATTTAAACATACTTGGTGTGTAGAAATCCTGATAAAACTAAACCTACTTAGTAACTAAATTCCCTGGTTCCTACTCATCTCTCTTACATCTGTGTTTTAACAGGATTCCGGTGGGCTGGAAAACAGCACCACAGAAGAACTGGAAGAGGTAAACTTCACAGTTGATTTTGAAGTTATTGTCCAGTTTTTAGCACTAAAATGTTAATTAACTCCAGTTTGGGTTATTAGTCCTACCTGCAGAATATTGCAAAGTGGATGGTACCTAGCTAGTTTCTCTCTGAATGTGCGACGATTACAGAATTACATAATTCAAGCTGAGATTAAGACCAACAAGTTTTTTAGACTTCAGTGCTCATTTCAGTGAGGTACTAGCACATAACAAAATTACCTGTGGCAGTACTACTGTTTTTTTCTTTTCTGAAGTATTTTATTAAGATCTATACAAATAAAATGCCAAGACACCCTTTTTTCAGTTAACAATTTATGTTCTGAGTCTGAGAGCACAGTAGTCAGACAGCTGATAAACTCTGACTAGCTCTTCCCAACAACTGTTTCTCACAATTTACAAAATAAACAAACAAACAAAAACACCAAAAAAACAAAAACCAAAAAACAAACCACCCAAAAAAACCACCTCCACCACCAAAACCACAAAAAAACTCCAGAGGAACATAACATACAACTAGTGAATTTTAATCCTCATCTGACATATAGAAACCTGAAACAAGGTCAAATTGTAGATACATTTGACTTAATATCCTTGAGTGACAGCTTATCAAAAAAGAAAAAAGGAAAATATTTAGAGGAAAATATTATTCAAACCATCATCAATTTGATTGTACACATAGTTTGGTTAGAGATAACAGGTAAGAATTTTTTTTTTTTAAATTCATGCAGCTTCCTACTTGATCAACAAATGGCTTTAAACTTCTATACACTTATTTCTAAAGCATCATCAACAGTTACCTCTTAACCTGGCAGATAAATCCTTTCTTTCGAAACTTTTCCACTTTCCCTGTTGTTTATCAGAAGTGTTCTTCTCTCACAATTTTCCAGCATTATCACTGATACAATAATTACTAACAGATACCATCAGCCACTGAAATAGAATCACAGAATTGTCATGGTTGGAAAAGACCTCTAAGATCACAGTGTCCAACCAGCAACCCCACCCCATCCTCTCCAAAAAAAAAACACACCAAAAAACCCAAAATGTCCACTAAAACATGTTCTGAAGTGATTAATCTACATGGTCTTTAAATACCTCCAGGGGGGTGACACCACTAACTCCGTGGGCAGCCTGTACCAGTTCCTGACTACTCTTTCAGTAAATAAATTCTTCTTAATATCTAGTCTAAACCTCCCATGGCAGAATTTCAGGCCATTTCCTCTAGTCCTGTTGTTATTCACCTGTGGGAAGAGGCCAACACTCACCTCACTACAACCTCCTTTGAGGTAGTTGTAGACAGAAATGAGGTCTCTCCTCAGCCTTCTCTTCTCCAAACTAAACAATCTCAGTTCCCTCAATTTCTCCTCACAGGACTTGTTCTGCAGCCCCTTCACCTGTTTGGTTGCCTTTCTCTGAACTCGCTTAAGCATCCCAGTATCTTTCTTGTAGTGAGGGGCCCAGAACTGAACAGTACTCAAGGTGTGGTCTCACCAGTGCTCAGTACAGGGGCATGATCACCTTTTTTCTCCTACTGGCCACACTATTCCTGATATAGGCCAGGATGCTGTCGGCCTTCTTGGCCACCTGGGCACACTGCTGGCTCATAGTCAGCTGGATGTTGACCAATACCCCCAGGTCCTTTTCCACCAGGCAGCTGTCCAGTCACTCTTCCCCAAGCCTGTAGCATTGCATGGGGTTGTTGTAGCAAAAATGCAGGACCCAACACTTGGCCTTGTTAAACCTCATACAATTGGCCTCAGCTGATCGATTCAACCTGTCCAGATCCCTCTGCAAAGTCTTTCTACCCTCAAGCAGATCAACACTCCCACTCAACTTAGAGTCGTCTGCAAACTTTTTGATGAAACACTCAATCCCCTCATCTAGTTTGTTGATAAAGATGTTGAACAAGACTGGCTCCAAAACTGAGCCCTGGGGGGGCTAGTGACTGGCCACCAACTGGATTTAACTCTGTTGACTATAACTCTCTGGGTTCAGCCATACAGCCAGTTTTTTACTCGGTGAAGAGTACCTTTGTCTATGCCATGAGCCACCAGCTTCTCTAGGAGAATGCTGTGGGAGACAGTGTCACAGACTTTACTAAAATCCAGGTAGACGACATCCACAGCCTTTCTCTCATCCACTAGGTGGGTTAGCTGGACATAGAAGGAACTCAGGTTGGTCAAGCAGCACCTGTCTCTCCTGAACCCGTGCTGTCTGGGCCTGATCCCCTGACTATCCTGCACCTGCCATGTGAGCACACTCAAGATGAACTGGTCCATAATTTTTCCAGGCACCAAGGTCAGTCTGACAGGCTTGTAGCTTCCTGCATCCTCCTTCCAGCCCTTCTTGTAGATGGGCATCACATTGGCAAACCTCCAATCATCTGGGACCTCCTCTGTTAACCAAGACTGTTGATAAATGATGGGGAGAGGCTTGGAGAGCTCCTCTGCCAGCTCCCTCAATACTCTAGGGTGGATCCCATCCAGCCCCATAGTCTTGTCAGTGTTCTGATGCTGTAGCATGTTGATAACTGCTTCCTCCTGGATTTTGGGGGGGGTGCTGTTCTGCTCTCCATCCTTATCTTCCAGCTTAGGAGGCTGAACACCCTGGGGGAAGCTGGTCTAACTATTATAGATGGAGGCAAAGAAGTCATTAAGTATCTCAGCCTTTTCCTCATCCTTGGTTGCAATGTTCACCCCCTCATCCAGGAAGGGATGGAGATTCTCCCTGGCTCTCTTTTTATTGTTAAGGTATTTTTAAAAACTTTTTTTTTGTTGCCCCTTATGACAGTGGCCAGACTGAGCTCCAGCTGGGCTTTTGCTTTTCTAATTTTTTCTCTGCATGACCTAACGAGATCCCTGTACTCATCCTGAGATGCTTCCCCCTTCTTCCAAAGGAGGTAAACTCTCCTTTTTTTCCCAAGTCCCAGCAAAACTCCCTGTTCAGCCAGGCTGGTCATCTTCCCTGCCATTTTGTCTTATGGTGGATGGGGACAGCCTGCTCCAGCACTTTTAAGACTTCCTTCTTGAAGAGCGTCCAACCTTTCTGGACCCCTTTGTCCTTCAGGACTGTCTCCCAAGGGTCTCTCTCAACCTGAACAGGCCAAAGTCCACCCTCCAGAAGTCCATGGTGGAGGTTTTGCTAATACCTCTCCTTACCATACTAAGGATGCAGGATTTAAATGTTCCATGGTCACTAAGCCAAAGACAGCCTCTGACCACCATATCTCCCACCAGTCCAAGAAATATTTCCCAAGAAATATCTTCTTGTTTCAGCCCTTTCACATGCATTCAGTTTCCATACAAAGAACTCAGAGTATCAACATGAGAAATACTGAAAAGCAGCACAGGAAAGGAAAGACATGGCACTGTTGGAGAGGCTCCAGAGAAGGGCCACAAAGATGATCAAAGGTCTGGAGCACCTCTGCTATGAAGACAGGCTGAGAGAGTTGGGGCCTTTCAGCCTGGAGAAGGCTTTGGAGAGACCTTACAACAGCCTTCCAACACCTAAAGGGAACCTACAGGAAAGATACAGAGAAACCTTTCACCAGAGAGGGCAGTGATAGGACAAGGGGTAATGGTTTTTAAACTGAAAGAGGGGAGATTTAGGTTAGATATTAGGATGAAACTCTTCACCATGAGGGTAGTAAGGCATGGGATTAGGTTGCCCAGGGAGGTTGTGGAAGCTCCCTCCCTGGAGGTGTTCAAGGACAGGTTGGATGAGGCCTTGTGTTGCCTTGTCTAGTGGAAGGTGTCCCTGCTCATAGCTGGGAGGTTGGAACCTGATGATCTTGAAGGCACTTTCCAACCTTAACCATTCTATGATTCTAAGATTCTAAGTTGAAGAAAAGGTCTAAGCAACTCTGTTGTCAACCTAGAGCCAAAACTACTCTTCAGCCACTTCTGCCTTTCCGGCTGCCTGATTAGTGCATCTTCAACAGTTCCCTGGTGTGTTTACACCTTTACACATTCATATACCCATACAACTACCTTCCGACAAAGACTCCTGTGCTTTGACGCCTTGCACACTGAGAAAAAATCTGCCACTCATGAGAAATCTGCAGCTTTACTAAGACAGCTAGCAGGTATCATCTGCCTGTACAACATTTTGTACTCCTCTCTTTGACAGCTTCCTAGGAAAACCTCTAACTGGCTTGCTAGACTTATTTAACCTCTGTTTCATGGTGATTTTACTGTGTATTTTGTTCCATGTTGTGAAGAATGAATAACAAGAAAGAGGAAACACTACAGCTCACTGCATTTTTTATTTGTAAAGGCAAAGAACCTAACAACAGAACAGCTTTGGGGCCTGATTCAGCACTCTTTCAGATGCTGAATTACATCTAAGAAATACAGATTCCTGGCATCACCCATTTTCCAGAAGAAAAAAACCCCACAGCTTAATCTGTCTGCTTATTTATATGAGAAAATAAAGAACTTCACAAACCAGGTTATTAGCAAAATACAATGCATTGTGAAAGAGTCTTATGGAGGAAAAGAGAGAATTATGTTGAAAATACACTATTAGAATGGAAAAAGGGACAGTAGGACCACAGAAATTTATTGCAGTCTGAATACTGAGTAGTATACATGATCGTAATAGGAGTTTTCTTCTATCAGTTTCCATTATTCAAGTGTTGCAAATTCCTTCACAAATGAATCATCCAAGATCTACAGCTGATGCGACAAGTAGCTTTGCAGGTGTTGACACACCAAGTGCTATATTCTATAATTTTTTTTTTTTTTTCTCTTTTAAATACAGCCTTTTAAATTTTTGCTGCCTTCAGAAAAAGAGCAAAGAGATGATCTTTTCAGAGAGACAGGAATCAGATACCCTTGAGATACTCCTCAAATGTAACTGGGGTCCTTGGGGTCCACAGGGGAGCCCTTAGGCTAATGAGTTCTATTGGGAAATAAGGTCATTTTTAATGACTCCAGGAATGCTTTGCAAGCTCCTGCTGGCTTTTATGCAAGCAGATTATATGTATTTAATTTATAGTGGTTTTACTGTGGTTCTTCAACAGAGAATGCCCTTTCCCACCATTCATCATGTTTGTGTATTCGTGTTTAAACTACTTCATTTCCAAATTGCTGTGTTATTTGTCATTATAGGACTGTTGAACTGATAGCACAAGAAATTAAGTGACTGGAAAACTAAATGACCTGTTCATTAGTTTTTACTTTTGTAGCTTATTTAAACTGCTTTGCATATAAAGAAATCATATAGTTTCACACCAGAGAACACAAAGCATTCCAAACACCAAAGAATTTAGGATTGAAAGTTAAGGAAGAGTTTTAGGATAATCAGTTATGCTTAAGGTTTCCAGTCACTGGCCCTTAAATTCTAAGGCTACAGCTGAATGCGTACACCTCAAATGTTGGTGATTATCAGAATTTACAAGCTTGCATCTTTATTGTTTTCTCTGCAGACATCTTGAATGCAATTGATTTAACTGTGCAGACCTCCCAGCTGTGACACTGCCTGTTCCACTGTCAACTGTTTAATAACAGTTGTATATTTAGCTGCATCCCCTAACTCCCTATTGGTGGTAGATTTCTATTAAGTGATTTGGCCTGGATTTAGGCAAGACATCAGACATTAGATATTCTGTGTCTTAATAACACTCCCCTAAGCCATCTACCTTCCTTGCCTTTTAGGTTGTTTACTAACCAAGATAAATGAGCTTGCCTAGACAGGACAATGACAATAGTTGGTAGATGCATTGCTCACACAGCTGACCCTACTCAATTTTAGAACAAAATAAATTCATGCTGTTTTGTTTTATGTATGACTTATTAAATTTATGATATATAACTTGTCTGCCCTGGATTGCAGGGCACCACTAATGCACTGAGCTGCAGACACTACGTAACCTTAAAAAAAAAAACAAACAAAAAGGTTTATATTAAAATTAACATGAAAAAGAGACAGGTTCAGATGGAAAGAGAGATAAGGGGAAAGAAAAAAAGGCTTGTTTAATTGTCTTCTGGGAATCCAATATGCTATCAATTGCTATGATTTACAAGGTAACTGATGACTGGGAAAGACAGGTATGACACATTAAAGCTATTCATTCAGAAGGTTCACAGTGCTTCAGAAATGGCTGTATACAAGGAGAGTCTGTTGAACCTAAATAACTAGAAGCACTGAGAAACATCCTGTGAAAGCATTGCAGTTATTGCTGATTTGAGAAAGACCCATAAGAATTATCAATTTGAGGCTAAACATTTTCAGCTAGAACTATGAATTTAGGAAAAACTGAGTATTGAGTTGTCTTTGCTAGTTCTTATGAGGCATGCGAAGTGCTGGTATTAGGGTCAACAAAACAAGACCATGCTTAATTATATACAACTGTTATTCTAGTCCAATTCTTGGGGAGCTCGCAAAAGAAAATATTACAAGCTTGCAAAACAATCCTAAAACCATCTCACATGTGGACATTTGGTCCCTCCCTTATCACCATATACCTCATGTCTTTCTTTACAGGAGCACTAAATAGAAAACGTCAGAATGGACTCAGTCAGAGAAGGTCTACATGACACAGAGATTTATTCAGGAAAACCTTTCCAAACTAAACTGAAGAGAAGACCCCTCAGAATGTCCTTGAATAATATCAGTACCAGCACTCAGGACTCCCAAAGGGACAAACATGGGACTTTGCTGCATTCTTCAGGCTTTTTTCCTACGTTTCTAATAGAAATCAGTGAATGAGGTTGTTCATTGCATTATAAGAGAATGTTGTGGAATAATGAAATTAGAGAGACTAAGAAATGAAACAACCATTGCTCAATGGGTTGCTTAGCAGGAGACAAAATGGCATCCAGGAAAAGAACACATGGAAAAATAAAACACTTTACTTGTAGCAATTTAAAAGTTATGTTCTACATATATTTGAACAGACCAACAATAAACTTTTTTTTTTTTTATTTCCCATAAAGTAATCCCTACTTACACACCAGACTCTGCTTCAGACTTCACATACTCCCCAAATTTTTTTGCTCTCCAGGGAGTTTATAGTGTGCATGGATACTCTGATGCATGAAAACATCTCCATTGTTCTTCACATTCTGTTAGCAAGAATACAGATAATTTATAAATAGCCAACATATTGGATGGATAAAATGTAAATCACCATACTAGTCAGAAAATACTTTAACATGGCCTACAGTCCTAATCCTATCCAATTATTTTCCCCACCCTGCTCCCTGCTAGTTTGAGGGTAGCTTCTTAAAACAGCACTTGAAGAATAATGTAGGTATAATACAGCAACAGAATTTTAAGTGTTGAAAGAGTCTGGATGGAGCTTAGGAAGTGCCAAGCCATCCTGCAGTTTCTTCATTTTCTAACAGAAAAAAACTGAGCAATTCCCTTAATTCCAGTTTTCCCCCCATCTGTTTTTTGCACTGACCTTACACGTACATCAGAAAAACTATGGAGAGAGGTCTCAGATGCTTGTGCTGAAGGCGATTATAAAAGCTCAAGTTCTCAGCTTTTATAGGATAAGAGGAGATGTTTGGATAACTTCAGACTTCAGAAAGACAATGGATTTGGCTGCATGAGTGATTAGAGAGTTAGGGCTCAAGCATAGCCTGGAACTCTAAGCTAAAATCACAGCTTAAATCAGCCTCATGATCTCAATCACAAAGTCACACAAAACACAAACGTCAAAAAGGCACCTAACTTGCAACCAGAACTTAACTAAAATCACAGGTACAGGAGTCCAGAATGAACAGAGGATCATGATCCAAAATACAATGGCAAGATGTTTTTTCCAAGCACTTCCACCTGTAATGATCAAATACATAAAGTAATACACGGTTTAACAAAATCATTTTGTGCTATGTCAGTTAAAATAAGATAAATATATTTTTTCAAAACTGTGGATTATTTTTTAAATACAGTTGCATGTTTTTAAGCAACAACTAAAATGAATCCCAGGCTCTGTTTTGCTCACCTCTTATCTCCATTATTTTAGGAGATGATCACTAGCAAGAAGTCACTTTCTTCACCTCCTTTCTGAGACAACACTTAATTCCTAGAGATAATATAATAAAACTAGTTAAATACCAGCCCAAGTAATAGTCCCAGTGTATCATCTTGCCTTGCAAGGTCCTTTCTCCTCTTTCTGTTTTCAGACTTAGAGGTTTTCCACTTCTTTTCTTTGATATCTGGAAACAGGACCTCATCAAGCAGAAGAGAAAATCTATAAAACCACAAAAATATCTATAGAAAGGAAACACTTTTGATTTAGTTTTTAGTAGTTGCAGCTTGCTATGTGTTAACACCAGACACTTTACTACTTCTCTAAGATCCCACTAGCCTATGTCCTAACAAGCAAAATGCCACTGGCATTTGATTACATTTGATTACAAAAAAAATTGTTATTTACATATGGGGGCACATATCCATAGGTGGCTCTAGAACTTTTTTTGTCATATTTGACTGAAGTTTCTTAACACTCTCATTATTTCTGAAATAAGGCTGAATTGTCCATCTCATCCACCTACATTGTGACCAATGAGAATCAGTAACATTCCTTTAAGCATTCCTGTCTTAGCAACACAAAGTAAGTAACACATGCAGTTTCATTTCAGGTAGTACAGAGGACAGTCTGAGTCAAAAAAACTTGCATCCGCCAGCCATTTGGGTGTGGTGACCTGCCCTCAGCTTATTTTGTATAACTGCAGATAAAGCTGTCAAGCAGGTTTTAAAAAACAAGTACGGAAAACACTTTCAGGATATCCAGGCAGCTCTAGTTTCATACCCTCACAATTTATTCATTATTTCCTATTTTCAACATACCTGTGTTTATTGTTCCGTCAGTAGTACCAACTTCAGAAGCTGCCCTGCCCATCAAGAAAATTATTAAGGTAGACATGGCAGCTTGAACACACACTGAATCACAAGCCCTTACCCCAGATGGTCCAACTGGCTTAGCAAGAATAGAAAACAACCCTGTAAAATACAGAGAAGACAGGCTATGACTGGAAACCAAGAAAGAAAAATGAAGCCTCCAGCTCAAGAGCTGCTTGATAGCAACTCACTTCCTTTCTGTGGCTAAAGTTTAAATCCACTTTAGACAACACTAACTATATTTTCCTAATTGGCATCTAAATTATGCTCTCTGGCTTCTGCATTCTTATTTAGGCTAAAAACTAAGTGTTGCTTTTTGGCAGCTTTATTTGGAATGTGAACATTCTCTTTCTCCAATCCCACAGGAGCCCTGCGTTGTTCCATGAATGCAAACTAGTGCATTTCTGAGACCTGCAATCTTAGTCCATTCCCCCAGAACTTATCCCCAAATATTAAAGCAAGTCATCTTCACTCATGAAAGTTCTTCTATCTTAAAAAAGTAGCCATAAAAGAAAGTTACTTTGATTATTTGAGTTTTGTGTAAAAATGTAATAGGATAAAGATTGGCCTACTAAAAAGAAGTAACACATGAGAAGAAAAAGGACATATATTCTTACACTGCCAAACAGCACTTTATACTTTTGAAAGACACAGCATAATAGAATAGCTTGCTTTATTTATAGAATGCATTTAGTATATTCATTTCTTACATATCTTATAACAGTGGTGTCTTCTGCACATTAAACAATTTGCCAGGCATGGCACAAACAGTATAAATATTTTACATATTCATTACATTTATTCCCAAGCAAGCAAGACAATTAGTTCAAATGCATGCTTTTAATCCTAAGTTAATTTTTAAATTATTACAAAAGGTAAGGTAGGCAGCATCCAAAACTATGATTGTCAAAATGGAGCTTAAGGAGTGACAGAGTTCTCTATGAGATTTCCATTTAGTCTGAAGATCCCTTCAAGTTGGCAATATGTCACAAGTCAGAGCCAGTGCTCAGAACAGGATCTCTCCATTCAGCTCTGAGACCCTACTAAAAAGCAGACAACTTCTGATCAAACAGTTTTGCATTTTTAAATACTATCCACTCCTGTCTATCCTTTCACCTTTTCTCCCAATAAAAAATGCAAAAAAAACCTTTTTGAAAGATCCTGACATCATAGCCAGTGCATAAGACAATTAATGATCTCACTCCATTCCCTTCACTCTCTATTCTCTCTGAACAGGCCAATATCTCTTGCCTGGAAAGACCATCTATTATCATGTTGACAGTTATTGATTTTAATTAAAGCAGCAGAAAGAAGCTGAAAATATTAACCCCTATTCCTTCACATTCCAGGTATCAAAATGAATGGTACTGAGAATTTACACTGACACAATCGGGTATTTATGCCCATGTCCAAAGCTGCAGCCAATCTGCATAAGAGGTGCCAACAGAGCACTCCAGCAGCTTTAATTAGTATATAAAGTTGATTCGATGGTAGGGACAACATGTAATAGCCTTGGCACCAGCAGCTCACCAGGAAAAGGGAGTCCCTGTTGCAGTGAAAAACTTGATGGGCAGCAGTAGTCATTTAATTTGTTTATATAACTAAGCAAGATGGATTTGCCCTTTTGTAGTTTGTTTTGGTTTTTTTTTCTGCCTATTGCTTATTTCTTGTCTGCAAAGAGAGCAAGTGTTTGGGTTAACATCCAGCTACTCACAATGACAACTTGAGATGCCTGCCAAATGCATAAATCTCACAACCCTTGAAAAGGAAAAGCCTTTTTCCTAGAATAAGAGACCTAGACACACACACAGAGAAAACAGTACAGTTTGCCCCTAAGCTATGATACAAACCTATCAAAGATTCCCTATATAATTCACAAGCAATAACAAAATCTTGACATCCTCAAGTTGCAGAAAAGTATTTCAGTAACAGAGTTCAGAGAAGGAAACTGACTGAGAAAAGTTGTGTTTCATTTAAACTTGCACAAAGTGCTTTTGTTGAGGGTTTAGGTTTTTTCCTGTCCTGCCAAAAACAGCACCATGTAATACAGCTTTGTTGCCTTGTGAGAACTGACAAAACTATGTTCACAAGGCACAGGGCACACCATTTGGTAAGCATCAGGTACAAAGGACTGCTACTCTAATGATAAAAAAAAATAATCTATTGATCTCTTAACCTCAATTTGATCAATGGGATCAAACTGGTTTTAAATGTGATCTCACTATATATTAGAGTAAGCTGACTGATGGACAGACTGATGCAATCTATCTTCCTTCTTCTGGAGATTTCAGGTCTTTGCTGCTATGTGGTCTGATTGGCAGAAATTTTTTCAGTGTATTACATTTTCTCTGTGGAATCCCTGCAGAAAAATAAAGTTATTGCCTTCTCCCAATGATTGCCCTGTGTTAGTGCTTAGATTTTAATTGGCAATTTTACTTATCAGGGCAATTTTGCCCAGTTTCTCTCAAACAACGAAAAGATTATAAAAAATCCGTAACAGCCTTGTTCCATCTGTAAATCCATCTGGTTTTTAGTGTGTGCCCTTGAAGTACTGATGCAGTTAGGGAAAAACACATTGCAAATAAACAAGTTTAATATACAGCATTACAGTTTTGGAGTGCAAAAATTCATCATGCCTTGCAAGGTGAAATTCCACTGTATTCCTGTATCAGATAGCACTTTCAGGTTGTAATACATTCTTTTCATCTGAATGTTCATTCCTTTCTCTACAATACTGGTTGAACAGGCACCTCACTTCAATAAATGAAAGATGTGACAGAAGAGCCTCTTGGAAGCCTGACATTTATCCATCACTTTTCCCAAGGATCTGTGGATTTGGCCACTTCCCTGACAGTTCTTCCTCTGTTTTATTATCTGCCTGAATCTTACGGACACAGAGATGGCAGGAGACCTGATGTGACTGTGGGTCCTTTTGGAACAATACACTGAGCAACCCTTTCGGTCCCAGCTGGCTGAGTGACAGGTATTGAGCACAAGTATGTCTCTCTGATCAGGGTCATAGAGGAGAAACAACTGCTTCTGATGCAGTTCTGAAGTAAAATAAAAGCGATTCTATGCTAGTCAGAAGCATCATCTGAACCAATGATTCTTTTCCCTAGACAGCAGCATTAAGTAAGAGATTAACCATTTGCAACAATTTTCTCTGCCACCTAGAGAGAGACTTGGAAGAAACATGGTGTGAAATTCACAACTGTCACTTGTTTACTTAATTTGCACAGAGAAAAATATAATTGTTTCTATTGATGTTGAGCTTTGACAAGGGAAACAGGATGCTAATGTTTCCAGCACGCGCTGTCTGGGGTAGACTGCAGCATAAACATTCATCAATCCTGAAACCAATTACTCTTCTTCTAATGTCCATCACAGCAGACATCATTTTCTATGTATGAATATTCATTAATCAGACCACTACACATTGCAGATAAGTTCAAGGAGGCTTTCTTTTTCATGAAGTCAAAATATTACTATGTAATAAATACATTGTAATATACATGGTTGAACTTTGCCAGCATGGTACAGTTCACTCACAGTGCCACTGGGAATTCTCTAGACATGTCACTTCTTGGCTTGGTCTGAGTTAATGACTGAAGTGGCACACACAAAGGATTTGGGGACGGTGTACAAGCATTTACCCACCAGCAGATGCCCTGTCTTTGTTTTCTTTCAGGGAATGACCCTTAAATCATGTCATGAGCAGTAGAGAAAGAATATTTCAGAAACCTTATGCAGCTAAGAGATGAGTATACCAAAAAAATGGAGTGAATGAGAAGTGCTGAATTTCATGCTATTCTAGGATGTAATGAAAAAAAAAATAAAATTCCTGAAGACATGAATCTTTCAAGGTTCTCAAGAGCTCCACATCTCACTCTTGGCTGACAAAATACAGTCACCTTGGGGTTATATTGGACAGAAGTAGCTATCGATTAGAAAAGCGTTTGCAGATTAGGAGCCTTGCAAAAGAGTTACTCAGCAATCTCTCTTAATTGGATATGTTCAGCACTTGAAACTTAATTTCTATCTCCATTTAAGTGAGTCAATATTGTGGAAGCAGCTAGAAAACAGGTCTGGCACAGTAAAACTCCAGTTCTGTTCCTGTTTGCTGGGATCAGTGTAGTCAAAAGCAGAAGGTGTCTGCCTTTATTTCAGGTCAAATAACCACTGGCCTTACACTCTTTGAAAAGGCAGTAATGACTTCACAGAGTCACAGAGAATCACAGACTGGTTGGGGTTGGAAGGGACCTCTGAAGATCAACCCCTCTGCTAGAGCAGGATCACCTACAATCGATCACAGAGGAACACATCCAGGCAGGTTTTTAATGTCTCCAGAGAATGAGACTCCACAACCTCTCTGGGCAGCCTGTTCCACTGTTCTGTTACTCTCACAGTAAAGAGTTTTTTCTTATGTTTAGCTTGAATCTCCTATGTGGCCCTGGGCTGGACTCTTTCCAGTTTCCATTTAGCACTGGGAGTCATGGTCTATACCAAGTTTAGAGAATCACAGCTTATCTAGGAAGGGATCTCTGGTGATTTCCTAGTCCAAGTCCCTCAGCTCAAGCAGGATCAAATACAGCAGGCTGTGCAGAATAATCTGCAGTTGGGTTTTGGATATCTCAAAGGATGGAGACTCTACAACCTCTCCAGGTAGTGTGTTCCAGTCTTTTGACTCTTACTGTAGCAAATTTTTTTCTAATGCTGAGTCTTCTCTTCAAGGATAAAAAAAGTCCCATCTCTCTCAGCCTCTCCCTGTATGTCTTCATATGTCCTCCCTTAACCACCATTGTGACCTTTGCTCCAGTATTACTGTGTCTCCTCTCGTACTGGAGAAGCCAGATCTGGACACAGCATTCTAGATGTGGTCTCACCAGGAGTAAGTAGA
Source organism: Hemiprocne comata (assembly GCA_020745705.1). Classification (NCBI taxonomy): domain Eukaryota; kingdom Metazoa; phylum Chordata; class Aves; order Apodiformes; family Apodidae; genus Hemiprocne; species Hemiprocne comata. The sequence goes on from CM036586.1 coordinate 139,479,443, forward strand.
GAGCAAGGGTCACCTCCCTCAACCTGCTGGCAATGTTCTTCCTAATACAGCCTTCCTTGACACAAGGTTGCATTACTGGCTCATGTTCCTTTTTTTTTTTTTTTTTTTTTTTTTCATTCACCCAAGGCCTTTTCTGCAAAGCTGCTTCTCAGACAGTCAGACCCCAGGCTGCACTGGTGAGTGGGGTTATTCCTCACTGTGTCAGTTTGGCACCAAGTTGGCAGTCTCTCGATTCACCCCTCCCCCCACCTCCTCCCCCAAGGTAGGGAAAGGCTCTCTGGGTTGAAAAGTGAAACAGATTGATTTTAATTATTGGTGACAAGGGAATATATATTTGCAAAGGGATGTGCAACACCCGATCCCCTCCCTCCTCCCCTGACCACTCTCACAGTCTCCCAGCTGAAGGGGGGAGTGTCCGGGCGCACAGACGGGGTCCTCGGGTGTCGGCTGTGAAGAAAAATGGAAAAAAACAAAGAGAGAGATCTGAAGAGAGGGTGATAGAAGTGACAGTAAGCAGAAAAGTGAGAGAAAAAGGAAAATGAGAGTCTTGACTTCCGTGATATATTAGCCTATACTGAAAGCCAAATAGAGAAAATATTATGAGAAGGCAATATTCTGGTTTGCTGATCCTGCCTTCGGTCTAATCTGCTCCCCCGTAGTGGGGGGAGGCTGCAGACCAAAACACTCACCTATGGAAACTTTGTGCATGCCTTTGTTGAACTTAATGAGATTCTTTTTGGCTTATTTCTTCAGCCTGTCAAGGTCCCTTTGAATGGTAGCACAGCCATTTGGTGTTCCAGCCACTCCTCACAGTTTTGCATTTTCTGCAAACTTTCTGAGGGTGCACTCTGCCCTGTCGTTCAGGTCAAGAATAACAGCACTGGCCCTGTGGTACAGCATTAATGACTGGCCTCCAGCTAGATGTCATGCTGCTATCACAACCTTCTGAGCCCAGCAGTTCAGCTACTTTTCAGTCCATCTCCCTGTCCACTTATCTAACACATACTTCATCAGTTTGTCTACTATTCACAACTTTTGGAAATCACGAACTCCAGAAAAATCAGGATCTATTAAATTCTGTTTCTAGTAGAATCAAGCTATTAATACTTATAGTCTGTTACATGAACAGTTAGGCATTGGCTGTGCCTCAAAAAGGTGACTGGTTATAGCAAACTTGTCAATCTTGCTCCTCAATGCTGTAGAAGATGACATGACATAACATACTGAAAAAGGATCAAGAGCCATTACACAACTGAGCCAATACACTGTATTTCTCCCCTCAAAGGCTAATATGCTAATGTGACTAAAGGAGAAATATTGAGCACATTGTCTGAAAAACAACATGACATTTAATAGAAAAACTCTGGTTTTCCTTCTGGTACTCAAAACAGAGGGCTCCTGCTTGAAAACACATAAAATCTGAGCCTTAAGCTAACATCTGGAGTCTTGCACATCTGTAGCTTAAACAACTCAGAAGCAGAACATTTTTATTAAGTAAGTTCCAATGCGCACGTTTGTGCAACACTAAATAGAAGGAGGTAAAATTTTACAGTACTAACAAAGACAGGATGGAGACACTGAGCACAAACATTTTAGTTTGGGTTCATCCACTTACTAATTTTCAAGGTTTGTCAACTTTTTAAACTATTAGAAGCACAGCATCTATTTAATACTTAGAAAGACCTGAACTCCTCATGACAATTCTGCCAACAAAAAAAGCAATTATAGCTCTCCTGCACCTACTTAAGACCAGGAATAACAGATCTCACACACACACACAAATATGGACACAAACTCCCACAATTCAGCTCTTTCTGGCTGTTGGGCTTCCAGAGGGAGAGGTGCCTCTTCACATGTTTGAAGGCATCAACTGTTCACAGATGCTGGGGCATATAGTTTTTCAGGAACATGGAAATTAGCTGACTATGTACTCTCATTTTGTGTAACTGCTGTAAATTTCAGCACTTTGCTCACCCAAATCCCCACCACACAGCTAAAGTTACCAAAGGAAAGTATCTGTACCAAGCAAAGACAAAGCTCTCCTAAAGCTGGTTTATGGTGAGTTCACATGTCCCTTCTTGGCATGTGATCATTTCATCCATACTCAACATCTGCAGTGAGAAAGCCAAACTTTGTGAATGCATCTCCCCTAATTTCCTAAATCCCTTTCTCTCTGAATGAACACTTGGTCATGCCATTTGTACTGATGTGTCCTAATAACTTTCTGATTCGGTGTTACTTAGTGTCTCAGCAATTTTTTTTTTTCATCATGGAGTTCTCTTTTCAAGATTATTAGTCACTGCCAAGGGTGACCTGCTAGCCTTATTGTTAATGGTTAGTGAACCATTTTTCTTAATTTATACCAAAAATTAAACTTCAAAGGTTATGGCAGATGTTCCTGATCCTAAAGTCCAAGTCTAAAAATGTGGCTATTACAAAGGTGAGAAGCATGAAAGCAGCACAGCTATTCTTCGGCAAGCATTAATAATTAGATATAACTTTGGAGAAAGGGCAATGCTTCATCTGAAGATGAAGTATTATCTTCGATATCTTTTTGTGCAGTTGGCAGAACATTCCCACTGATTGTGCTTCTCATCTCAGAATAAGCTGGCAGGTTTGCCCTTTTCTAGCTGAAATATAGTCTCTTCTGGGAAACTTTTACCAACAATTCCTGAGAATTGTTATGTCCTATTAAAGGTTGTTCACTGATATTTGTAGTATCTTAAATACACACTGCATTATTACAGGTGAGTTCTACGTTTGCTTAAAGATTACACTGAAAATAAAAGCCAAACAGATATCCACAGGGTTACCTTGTTTAGGAAGCAGACTCATTACTGTATTGCTGTACACTGTGGAGTTGCTTCAGGAACAGCATAGTCAGCTGGGGATGAAAAACAAGCAGTTCTTGGAGCCTGGGAGAAAAGCAGTCTTTTATGATCTCCTGATCTCTAAGAACAAGAGGGTTTTGCAGACATTTTAGATAGAAAGGCAAAAAACCCAGAATGACTGACGACTACACCAGACTGATATTAAAAATTACTCCCAAATATTATTTCATCTTTCCCCAGATGGCAGTAAGAAATTTCTCTGCATGTAGCAGAAAAGTTTGTTTTGTTTTGTTTTTTAAAAAAAGGTTATCACATGAGAAAGTACAGGATTTTATTGCTTTCATGAAGAAGGAAAATGCATGTTAACCGCATTTAACAGTTGACAAAATTTACCCTGGCTTCAACAAAATAATTTTTTTTTTAAAATCTGCTTGCTTGCAATACTGAAGAAGCTATGCTAGAAACTAGTGAATTCAGTGAATTATCCCTTTAGGGCTGGCAAAAGAGTCTACACTTTCTGACTTTTAGTCAGAAATCTACCCTGGAAGATATGATGTCAAGACAATTTAGCTTTTAGGTTCCTAAAATTTTTAAGGCACCCATTTATGTTTAATGTAGTAGCAAAGGACTGCAAGAGTTAGTTAAAAAAAAAAAAAAAAAGAAAATAAACAGCTTCAAATCCTTTTCAGAAACACAAGTTAGTGTTCAGTAAAATAATTCCACTAGGTGAATCACTGCAGAGTGTTACAATATTGGTTAACAAACAACATTCTGATAACATCCAACAGTTAATATTCAGAAAAAAAATCCTATAAAATAAATTAACACAAAGGCCAATTATGATACTACACATTCTCCTTCCTAAAATACATATCACACTTTTTGTGCTGCTTCTAAACCTGTGCAGTGGTACCAGGAAGGTAACAATATGATTTTTTCAAATTATTAAAGAAGTCCATAAGAGTAACTCTGCTGACATCTGTCATGCATTCCTGGGCTAAAAGACAAGTGTCACTGCAAGGTAATTGCATATAAAGTGCTATAGCATGTAATTATTAAATCTCTTTTATCTTAATAGCCACATTTAATCAGTATGACTGGTCAAAATGGCTTTATCAAACATCTTTCACTAACTGGAATCTCAATAGACAGATTCAGAAGACTATGTTTGCATGAAAGGAAAGAAAGTAATTTGACCTTGCATGCAATTGCATGGATGAATTTGGAAACAGCACCAACCTGTCTCAAGTCAGTCATATTCAGAATGTCTTATCTCCCACTGTGAGCAGTACATCCTGCTGAAGCATGTATCCTGTGCTCCTGCAGCTCCCCAGCAGCAAGATCCTTGTGCTTAGGAATCCAGTAAGTGAAGCAACAGGGGCATTTTCAGTTTTCAACAGTCTTAAAGCAAGTGCTATGCACACACCTGCAAATTACAAAATCCATTTAGACTAGTTCTTTGTGGGGAAAAAAAAAAATTACATGGCAAGTTTAACTTGTTTGTAACTTTTTATTAGCTTGCCCATCACAAAAAAGTTTCCAACATTTATTGCAAAAGCTACAGCCTTTACTGCTATTAGTGATCCAACCATAACCTATGAAAATGAGCCAAAGTCTTTATTTAGAATTAAACACATGCAGAGTATAACCAGGTTTTAAACAAGGATTAGAATCTGTGACCTTCAAGTACAAACTTATAATAGTGACTGAATCTGTAAGGTTAATTTAATGACATGAGGTTGAGCACACTGTTAACCTCAGTTCAATAAGTTTCTCTTTATATGCTGCAAGTCCTTATACAGGCATGAGAAATAATCACTGATATATATTAATATAAGTGTTTTTTCTTCATGACAGACTTCAAGGTCATATGCTTTACTGGGTGGATCTGAGTCTGTGTGTCCCAAGTATTTATTCAACAACAAAGATGTGTAAGACATCCCTTGTATCATGTCTCTGAGAATACAAAACACAGTTTCACATCCAAAACATACTCTACTGAACAAATTAAATTAGACACTCCCTACTTGATGAAGTAAATTGTTCCAAACACACCTACATGGATTAATTCTAGCTGTTTGACTATTTTAAAAAATAAGCGTAGACTGATTTTGAAGGGGAGAATTTTCAGACAAAATTAAGGAGAAATCTTCGACCTTTGATCTCCTGTCATTTTGATTACTGGAGAGGGGGGGGGAGAAAGATTGGGAAGAAAACATTAATAATTAGATAAATTCACTTTTTTTTCTTACAATACATGAGAAAAATATATTTCAGACCTTAAACACCCCCCCAAATTAAAAAAAAAAAAAAAATCTGTAATTTTATGTATGTCAGATAGTGTTCTCAGATGAAAAACTAAGTGACATTACTTAAAGCCAAAGCTCACATGTCCCCTACACATTGAGCTGTAGTTCACAGAAGTAACAAGGACTAAAAAGTTGTTCCAGGACAGTAATTACAAAATAAAATATAGGCATTTATATTCAAAAATGTGAGTCACCAATCCAGTTAATTGTTTCTCACTTTTTCCAAAATATTTCTTGCAATAACAATATGTGCATGGTAATTGAACCTACAAGAGGCAGGCCTACAGAGTAAGTATGATTATATATTTCTAGAAGCTTATGAACCAAAAAGATATTTTAAAGGATTTTTTAGGCAGCTGGAATTTAGGAGTTTGACAGTGTGATAGGGAAACAGAGAGAAAGAGAATGTGCACAGAAGGCAGCGTGTGAGAGGGCATGAGAAAGCGTGAGGGTGAGCGAGAAAGCATGAGAGGGAGAGAGCAGCAAGAAAGAGCAGGGAAGAGCAAGTGAGGAAGAAGAGCATGAGTGAGCATGAGAGCACACATGAGTGCATGCAGGGGCGAGAGGAAGTGCAACAGTGAGGGCAAGTGAAAGCAAGAAAGCAAGCACATGAGAGCAAGTGGGAGAAGGAGAGGTTATCTAAAATGTTCAGTAATGTCCACTATTAATAACAGATGAAGGAAACTGACTTGTCTCCAGTGAACTGTGTTTCGACCCACTTGTTACAGAAGTCAAATACAAGCTAAAAAAAGTTGGGCTGGGAGCACTGAAGTACAGCTACTAACACCATGTTTAAAAGAGTACCAATTAGTTGGATGAGAAAGTAATTTTTAAAAAAATAATAAAAAAGATCGGAAGAGAACCCAGAAGGGCAGGAGGGGCCAGAAGGAAAAATCTTTTAATTGCAATAGGCTTTTGGTTTCAGTTGCTGGTGATACACAGTTGCACAGTTTGTATTATTTTCTCTGCCTCTTTTGCAAAGCAAAACTTGCAAGCAGGTGTTGATTAAATGACACCATGTGCTTACAGAGAGACTAAAACTGTTGCCCTGAAGTGTTCCTGCTAATAATTTGTTTTGTTTTTGAGGCCAAACTCATACTAGACTATAAAAGAGGAGGAATGCATGTGAGAGCCCTGGTCAATCAGCATGGACCAACTGATCCGAATTCACCCATGTCCTGCTGTCACCCCATGGTCTCAGGTGGAAATGGAGTTCCGGAACTGCCTCTCAGAGCAAACAGGTAGCTTGGATCAGTGCTTCCTACATGGAAAGGAAAGCATCCATATGATATCCAAAGTGTAAGCAAAAATAAGATGAGAAAGGAGTAGCAGTAACTCTAGAAATACAGCTGGAAACCAGCTGAAACTAGTTCCAGTCCTTGAAAGAAGCAGTTTGGGTTTTGGCTTCACTATGCTTTTTTTCTGCATCCTATTACATGATTTTTTGTCTATGACTTGCAGGTTTGCAAGTACAATGTCTTTATGAAGTATATCTGTGACCTGCAACTACACCCTTCTGCCATCTATCCCATATGATGCCAGGAGTCACACCAGAAGATTGGACTACTAAACAGATGCATCTGCCATTTTGCACTGGGCAAGCTGAGATGACTTCAGGTCATGCTACCCTTGCATTGGAGTGATCAGGTAGGAAAAACCTGAGCTTCCTTAAGGATTTACTTTCCAGGATCACACTTGAAGGTTAGAAACTACTACTGTATACCACTCCTTTGATTTTTATTTTAATTGAAAATCATTTTAGTTTCCTTTCTAAAACTAAGAATCATAGAATGGTTTGGGTTGGAAGGGACCTTAAAAATTACCTAGTTTCAACTCCCCTGCGTGAGCAGGGACATCTCCCACTAGACCAGGTTGCTCAAAGCTCCATCCAACCTGGCCACAACTGAAAAAAACATGTAATTATTCATGCAAAACACTGACCAAGGATAATATTTCTTCCTTTGTAGCTATGCTCCATAGTATAACATTAAAAAAACAACCCACAGTGAAGAGGAGTCTGCTTATCAAACATCCTTCTGCCTTCTGGAAGCAGTGAAATGTTGCTGCTTAAGGCATGGAATAATTCTAAGAAAACTGAAAGAGGCTTTTCATAGCTCTTGGATTAATGAGATAGGTAGCTTGTCACTGCTTGTTCTTTATAAAACAAGCTCTGATCAGCAGTGACTAAAAGTCCTTAACTTCTGGCAGAAGCTCAGTGACATATGGAAAGAACTGATGGTCCCAGCTCACTTCTTAGAGCATCTAACATTTCTCAATTGTCAGCCCTCACAGAAGGACTACAGTTTGAATGCAGACTGGAGAGCTGCTTTCTGCACCCCAACTATTACAGCTCCTGGAATTTGGAAACTAACAGATGAGTTACACCTGTGGCTGCTGGGAGTTGTCTTCCCTGAGCAGCACACAGAAGTTTCGAAGTAGGTAATTTGGCATCTGCTGTGGGGACTGACCTCAAGGCAAACCCCAAATGACTACACTCCTTTAAAAGCCACGGGAATCTAGTCTATGTACTTACTGCTTAGTCACTCTGTTTCTCTCAAATCATGACTTCTCAGTTTATTCATGTCTCTTCTGTTTTGAAGAGCTGCATAAAATGTCACAGTGTTTTCTTTTAATCATGGCTGTACTTGCAAGAAAGTTGGAATTTACAATACTTGGGATTTACCAAGTAGAGCTAACACACAACTTCCTTGAAATGCTTTTACAAAAACATGCAGGTAACTGGATAAGTTTATACTAGGGTTTTTGGGTTTTTTCAGTTAGGTGAAATTCCCATTAAAAAATACAATTGTTTGAACACAAAAGTTATGGTTTGGTCAAGGGCTTGATCCACCAGTGGTGAGGTACAGTTCTATCTTCAGAGTGAGCAGCAACATTGTCAGACCTGTGGCACCATGTTAGTTGAAAGAGGCAAAATATATATAGAGATAGAATAACTTCTGATAAACTAAGCCAGTACATTGGGAGGGAGAGGAAAACCCACGTCAGAAATGCTGCCAAGCTTTCAAGCATGTGAATTCTTCCAATACACACTGAGACATGTAAGTTCTTGAGGATCTTCTTCACAAAAGCCACTACCATGTCTTATGTTATTTAAGCAGTAGAGGCTGAATTCAGACACAGCTTACAAAGCAGTCCCTGTGAAATTCCAGTTTATACAAAAAAAACCCAAATGTCATATTTCACATCAGAACAGACAATTCAAAAGCTTTATGGTGACGTGTTTTAAGAAACCATTTTGGCTTCAACCAAGCTTCAACCAGTTTTGTACTGTGTTTGAACCCAGTATCAAGTTGACTTGCCCTACACTGTATCCTGGTGGCATTTACATGTCTACGTTTATACCAAGTAGAAATAAAAACAATAAAACCAAGGAATTTAACTCAGCTCCTTTGCCTTAGGGCGTGCAGTTACTTTTCTTCAACATTTCTTCTCTAAATAGCTATGCCACTTTGAGAATCAAAACAGCCAGTGACAGAGAAGTTGCCACAACACTTTGCTCATGTTGTTTCTTTTGAACTCAAGTCAAGACACTTATGAACAAAAATACATGGTTTATTTGGGTTTTTTTGCTATGAAAAGCATGTTTTACTTCCATTGCTGTTCCTTACCGCCAATCTTTTAACCACTGAGTAATTCACTGCTGCCTACACCATGACAGCTAGCAAGCCTGACATGCACAGCTTTGTTTCTGTGTGTTTTAGTATTTTGCAACTGAAGATCCTGTAATCAGTCCAAGTAGTACAGTGTGGAGTCAGGACAATTCTTCTTCTAGAAATTGAGGACTGATTACTGGCTCTTAAGGCAATGCTGTTGTTCAGGTATCAGAGATGATGTTTAGACATAACTACCAGTGAAAATGTACATTCCTAGAACTTAATGTTATAAGAAAAGGTTAGCTGTATTTCAAATAGAGTTAGGTGGAGGTGCAAAAAAAACACAAAAAAACAACTAGGAGAAAAAATAGTGGACAAGCTTTAGCCAAGGGCTTTCACCTTCTGTTTCATTGTGTTAACCAGTAAAGGAAGTCAGTGGATCCAGAACATCTAGACAGGGTAAAGTTGTAGCTTAATGGCACAACGGAAACATTGGCTTTCGTAAAAGAGTCTGAGATAGGATGAGCAGTCTCAAAGGACAATAGATGGATTTTCAAGAACAAAAACAGACCTCAGTGCTGCCTCGGACACTGGAAAGTGAAGAGCCATGCCATGTTTCATTAAAAGCTAATTGGAGAATCATGCTGATAACCATAATATTTGGTTGATTTGATAGCACAGAAGGTCATAGACCTTTCCGCCTGAGACCATGACATTAGTTGCAACTATTCACAGGCATTTACAGAAAGAGACATTCACTGTTAAAAAAACCACTTAAAGCTGTACTGTAAAGTAACTACTCTTAAAAGGGGAAAGCATAGCAGCTCACTTAAACCACAAAGTATTCATAAATGACTCCCTCATACAATGATGGGAATATAATTATACCCTTTGCTATACTTTTGTAGAGAGCTTATTTGGCTTTTTAATTTATGACAAAGGTCTTCTTGCTTTCAGATAAAGTATGAAGCCTCAAACTAAAAATCTAAAACCGACACATGACTCTTATGACCTCACCCCTCGGAGGAAAATGAAGGAGAAATTCTGACTAGTGAGGATCATGTTCAATGTCTTGCTAGCCTTCTGGGGAAATATTTTCAAATACAGATTTCAAAAAATGTTATCAAACTGCAAGAATAAGGTAATTCTCTGGGAAGGCCTTAATTATACATGAGCTTCGAAACCTAAGAGCACCTTTCTGCAATTCTCTTTTCCTCACTTTAAATCTTTTAATAGACAGGTCACCATCCCTTCTTTGTTCCTTGGTTGCCCTGCAACAGTATCATCTCCTTTGAATCACACCTTTCCTACACCTTTATTCTTCATTCAAAACCAGCTGTGGGGTTTCTACCTGCTCCACTAGATTGGGTACTAAATTAAAAGTGGCTTTTGCTAGTAGCACACCTGAAAGAATACACATAGTTCCACCTCCAAGGGCAACTAAAGCCATTGTGCCATTTAAGGAGAGAAACCACAAGTTCACATAGAAAGAAGAAAGCACGCAGCTGTGCAAAACAAACCCTTAGTTATAACAATGAGTTTTGCATTTCTTTTGCACAAGCAGTGCAAAAACTTGGAAAAGTTACTAAAAATTACAAGGAATGACACACATGCCACACCTTAGTTTTGAGGGTAAGGAGGACCATTTCAACCTCCAGCAGCAGCAGTAAATAAGTACATTAATACAAATCCTGATATTCTACTAGAGCAATGTCTCTCATCCCTTCCTCAGTTCCCAAATTACCATGTCATTACAGACAGTTGGGTAAGGGCAGCAAACTTCAAAAGAGAAACGATGTGAAGAACTTCCACTGAGTTTTGAAATACCATGGACAATCACACATTTTAAAGCTACAATTATGGTTGGTAGGTTTGCTCTCCAGTGGAGAAAGTCCAAAATATCTGCAAGTATCACACACCAGGACTCACACTGTCTTCACCAACTTCTACAGCAGATAACTAAATAAGGCAGAGGAAGGGCTGCTTCTTCTGAGGGCAGGAGATTAATGAAAAAGTTAATTCCTACATTGGCAAAATGCAATAAAACATGGTCATTCTGCCAAATTATTTGGAATTGTAGAATCACAATCGTTTTAGCAACTGTGTAATTTAATCCCACACAGCTCCATCTGATGCTTTATTCTAACATTTTTGGAGAGGGGTGCCAACAGTGATTGATTCAAGATGTTAACGTGCTCCAATTTTATGTGATTGTGATCTGTAATCAGAAAGAAATGAGCAGTTAAATCTGAGAATTACTTTGGAGTTACTGAAAAACATTCATAATAGCAGCAAGTGGTCTCCAAATATTTCCCTCAAGGAAAACAAAAGAAAAAGAAATTATTATTTCCTCTGTAGCTGCTTGTTTTCTTCTACTTATAGCTTCAAGTTTGGTGTCTGTGAGCTGTGTCTGCACCCATCAAATCTAAACCCTTATTTTTAAATGAGACCCGAGACCCTGCACTTAGCTGAGATTAAGTGCAAGTATACCCAATACTCAAAATAATAAAAACTGGCAGTGAGTCACTGGCAGTGCTTATGTCAAAAGTCAACTCAGACAAGTGTCAAAACCCAGAAGGATTTCATAAAATCCAACAGGATCTAGAATTCTTTGAATCACAGTTACTGATCTAATCTGAGGCCTGATTATAGCATTGCCCTGTGCTTCACATTTATTGGTCAAAAATAGAGTAAAACTTATCTTTCCCCTCAGTATATTGCTTCATGCAAGTACTGTAATGTTTCCTTTAGAGTACAAAGTCAAGATACATTATAATACCTTTGGGGCATGAATCTCTAAAGGATAAACCCATTAAGATTTAAAAAAAGCCTGAAAAGGCAGCATGAAGTAGACGTTATGACATTTTAGACAGAAAGCAAGGAGTTAGTGTTAAGACAGCAGGGCTGTTCTTCCCAATTTAGCAAGAAGAACATTATTCGCTCATACAATCTCAATTCTAAAGTATTCAGTGAGACATTGTACCTCTACAGCTGAATAATTATCAAACAGGATTCATTTCCAACTCAAAAATGGTCTCATTTTCTTCACTTTGTTTAGAACACTTTATAGAATACTACTAAAGGAAATAAGAATATTTTAGTGCTTAACATCAGTAACCTACATTAAAATAATCTGCTTTTTGTTATGAAAGAAAAAAGTCCTAGAATAATAAAAATTATTTGAACTACCAAAGAATCATAGAATGCCAGGTTCGAAGGGACCTCAAGGATCATCTGGTCCAACCTTTCTAGGTACCATTATAGTTAATATAAGATGGCTCAGTACCCATGGGAAATACTCCCTTTCTATATTGAGTCTTAAAAAGTTACACAAATGTTATTATACTATCTTTATGGAGATGTTTATTTTTAATCCATTAATTGATGGGTTACTAGGCTTAATTGTAATCCCTCTGTTAAAGCAAGTTGTAGCATTGATTTACAGAGCATAAAGGGACAACAGCTTTCCCTCTCACCTGCCCTCAGATTTTCTACCAGAGAAGTCCTGGTTGTGAATTTATAGGAAAATTATATGCAGCCAAATCATATTCCAGTCAATACACATCCTGTAAGCTTCCAATAAGCACTACACATAGGACAGGGCAACTCTGGTTATTGAGCAGTTTAGCTGAAACACCTAGTTTCAGTCAACACACATTTACTCACAGGACCAGGAAATATTTTTCATTTAAAAAAAAAAAAATAATAATAAAAAGCTCAGGACTCCAACGAAATTCACGTAACAGGGATGTTGCTCACCATCATGCTCTCTATAGTCCAGATTTAGTTTCAAAAAAAAAAAAAAGTCAGACAAAGATTCTCATTTGTCCAAGCTACTGATAACGCATTCCAATAATGTGCAGATCGCGGCGGAGGCAATGGTTAAGTCTGTGACTTTGTGCTTGGCTGTTGCTGGACTGAGCGGACTGCGGGGTTTCCTGCAGCCAGGGAAGCCAAGGAAGAAAGGGAGACCTGCCAGAAGCCAGCAGCTCTTGCAGGAGAGGGTGAGGCAACGTGGCATTACTGGAGCAACCGTGGGAAATTTAAATGCGGGCAAGCGGGAAGTTCCCTCAGACCGGGTAGATCCAGCATTCTCAGTGAGGCGCGGGAATGCACAACACTGAGAGAGCAGCCAGCAGGGCGTGCGGGAAGTGCAACAGCACAGGGGAGTGCACCAGTGACCTGCCAAAATGGTAGGAACTCGCCTGAGAACTAAGACCAGTGCTCATATGGATATACTGCCTGGGAAGTCTGGTGCATCCACTCAGACAGACCTGGTTAGCAAAGATGTTTCAGTGCAGGCAGTGGCTTGTAACCAGTGCCTAGATGCTTCTGCTCATGTGAAGGTAAGTAACTGCTCAAGGTGTGCACAGGTAGATGACCTGTTGCGCCAGGTGGCCAAACTACAAGAAACAGTAGCAAGGCTAGCTAGGCATAATTAGAGGAGCTGAGATGGATACCGATAGATGGTTGCAAAATCATAATCCTTTATCAAAGACCCTGACAACAAGACACCTTGGACCCTGGTTACCCATAAAAGCAGGACCAAACATCATCCCCTACCCCCTAACATCAGTGCCATGAACAGATATGATGCTTTAAGGTCTCTAGACACTCATGAACAAGTACAATATAGTGAAACTCCACCAGAAAAACATAGTGGTTATCATAAAAAGAAACTACAGGTGCTCGTAGTGGGATACTCTCTGTTAAAGGGCACTGAGACACCCATCTGCCAACCTGACAAAGAATTGCGTGAAGTTTGCTGCCTCCCAAGAGCAAAAATCCATCATGTTCCTGCAAGGGTGCCATAACTTGTGAAGACCGCTGACTCCTACCCATTGTTACTCTTCCGTGTGAGTATGAATGATGTTGAGAGCATGAACCTGAGAAAAATCAAGGCAGACTATAAAGCTCTGGGGGCATAAGTTATCTTTTCTTCTACCTTGCCAGTTACACGAAAGGGGGCAGCGAGGTGTAGAAGAACAATGAACATTAATTTATGGCTACGTACTTGGTGCCATCACGAAGGTTTTGGCTTCTATGACAACGAGACATTCTATGATGACTATAACCTTCTTAGGGTGGAATGGAATACACTTGTCAAGTGAAGGCAAGAGAATCTTTGGGGGTAGGGTGGCCAACTTAATCAGGAGGACTTAAAACTGAAGTCCGTAGGAGGTGGGATCCAACACGGCAATGTACGTGCCATTGCAGCCATTGGGCAAATAGACCAGACCAACCACAACAGTAACAGATGCTTCTCAACTAAGTCTCTGAAGTGTCTGCATACCAATGCAAGAAGCATGGGGAATAAACAGGATGAACTAGAAATCTGGGTGCAGATGCAGGGCTCTGTCTCATTGCAATTGCAGAGACATGTTGGGATAGCTCACATGGCTGGAATGTGGTAAGGGATGACTATGTACTTTTTAGGAAGGATAGACTGATGAGATGAGGTGGTGGAGTTGCTCTTTACACAAGTAAGCAACTAGAATGCATTGAGCTTAACCCAGGGGGAGACAATGAAAGTATCAAAAGCTTATGGGTAAGAGTTAAGGGACATGCAAACATGGGTGATACTGTTGTGGGCGTCTACTACAGACAGACCACCAAACCAAGAAGTTGTCAACAAGGCCTTCTACAGGTAGCTGGAATTAGCCTCAAGATCATGTGTCCTTGTGCTCATGGGTGACTTCAATCACCCTGATGTTAGTTAGAAAGATCACACAGCCAGACATAACCAATCCAAAAGGATCCTGTAATTCACTGATGACAACTTTCTGCTGCAGGTAGTTGAAGAACCAACAAGGAGAGGTGTGATACTGGACCTTGTATTAACAAAGAAGGTTGGGGATGTTAAGGTTGGGGGCAGTCTTGGCTGTAGTGACCATGACATGTCAGAGTTTAGTACTGTTAGGAAAGAAGAAGTGAATAAGAATAAGTGAAATTTCTACCCTGGACTTTAAGAGGGCTAACTTTGTCCTCTTCAAAGATCTACTTAGAAGTATCCCATGGACTAGGGGTCTAGAAGGTAGGAGGGCCTGAGAGAGGTGGTCAGTATTCAAACACTACCTCCCCCAAGCTCAAGATCAATATATCTCTTGGGGAAAAAAAAAAAAATCAAGTAGAAGAGGCAGGAGACCTGCATGGATAATCAACGAGCTCCTGGAAAAACCCAGATAATTCACAATATGTGGAAAAAGGGTCTGGTTAATTGGGAGGATTACAGAAAAGCTGTCTGAGTATGTAGAGACTCAACAAGAAAGGCCAAGGTTCTCTTGGAACTTAGTCTGGTTAGGGGTATGAAAGAAAACACGAAAAGCTTCTTCAAATACATAAATGAGAAAAGGAAGAGTAGGGAAAAAGTGGGTCCACTGCTAAATGAGGTGGGAGATATGATAACAGAGGATGCAGAGATGTCTTTACTCCTAAGACCAGCCCTCAGGAATTCCAGTCACTGGAAGTAAGGGAACAAAACTGGAGGGAGGATGACTCTCCACTGCTTAGTGTGGATTGGGTTAGAGATCACTTGGATAAACTGAAAATGCACAGATCCATGGGCCCTGAAGGGATGCACCCATGTGTGCTGAGAGAGCTGGCTGGTGTTCCTGAGCCACTCTCCATCATTTTTGAAAAATCATGGAGAATGAGAGAGGTGCCCGAGGACTGGAAGAAAGCCAATATCACTCCAGTCTTCAAAAAAGGCAAGAAGGAGGACCTAGGCCACTACAGACCAGTTAGCCTCACCTCCTTTCCTGCAAAGGAATAAGCAGCTCATTCAGGAGGTCATCTCTAACCACATGGAAGAAAATAAGGTTATCAGGAGTAGCCAGCATGGATTTACTAAGGGGAAATCTTACTTGACTAATCCAGTATGTTTCTACAAAGGCATGAGCAAAAGGGAAGATGAAGGGAGAGCAGTGGATGTCATATACCTTGACTTCAGTAAGCCTTTTGATACTGTCTCCCATAACATCCTCATAGGAAAACTCAAGAAATGTGGGATAGATGATTGGTCTGTGAGGTGGATTGAAAACTGGCTCAACAACAGAGTTCAGAGGGTTTTGATCTGCAGCACAGAGTCAAGTTGGAGGCCTGTGGTCAGTGGTGTTCCCCAGAGATCAGTACTGGGTCCAGTTTTGTTCAATACCTTCACCAACAACCTGGATGAGGGAATAGAATAAGTAACAGTAAGTTACCCATGTGACAGCAATGTGCCCTTGTGGCCAAGAGGGCCACCCATGGTATCCTGGGGTGCATTAAGAAAGGTGTGTCCAGCAATTCGATGGAGCTTCTCCTCTTCCTCTACTCATCCCTGGTGAGACCACACCTGGAATACTGTATCCAGTTTTGGGCTTCCTAATTCAAGAGGGACAGGGATCTACTGGAGAGAGTCCAATGGAGAGCTATGAGAATGGTTAAGGGACTTGAACATCTCTCCTATGAAGAAAGGCTGAGAGAACTGGGGCTGTTTAGTCTTGAGAAGAGAAGGCTGAGAAGGGATCTTATGAATGTCTATAAATATCTGAGGGGTGGGTGTCAAGAAGAAGGGGCCAATCTCTTTTCAGTGGTGCCCTGTAATAGGACAAGGAACAATGGGTATAAGCTAGAACATAGAAGTTTCACCTCAACATGAGGGGAAACTTCTTTACTGTGAGGGTGACGGAGCACTGGAACAGAGAGGTTGTGCAGTCTCCTTCTCTGGACACTTTCAAACCCCACCTAGATGTGTTCCTGTGTGGTCTGCCCTAGGTGATCCTGCTTTGGCAGGGGGGTTGGGCTAGATGATCTCTAGAAGTCCCTTCCAACCCTTAACATGCTATGATTCTATAATTCTAGGAAAATACAAACAGTAAGTCCCCTCATCCTGGGAGCAGCCAGCTACTTTTTCCTGCAATTTGCCATCCACTTCTCAACCGATGTAAGTGTCAAGAGATAGTCACTACCTACACTTACAAAAGGAACATGTATGAAAAAAAATCAGCCAGCCTCTCTAACTCTCCTTCTCTGAGGCCACCTTTTACCTTAGAAAATGACACATACTCACCAACACAGAACTAGTGTTCGTATTCAGGCACCCTGGGTTTTTTTTTTCCCATAGCTACAGGGGGAAGTCCACAGTGACAGCTGCAGTTGGAAGGCCCTGTCCTCTTGTTAACAGTCCTGAAAATATTTGCTAAATGGGTATGGGATGCTACTGACAAAAACATTATGATCCTACAGAAATCTGCAAGGGTTGTGAATGCCTTGATATAGGCACTTGATATTTTTTGAGAGTTTTTTTCTCATATTCAAGACAGAGATGAGCACTCAGGAAATGATAGGAGTCAATCAAAGACATATAATTTTATTTTCCTCCTGATTTAAATTTGAAGCCTTGCATAAAAGTGTATTACAGAGATGAAACCTAAATCACTACTTCCTGGCAAACACATAAAAAACATCCCAGCGCCAAGTATTTCCAGGTGCACAATAGTTTTGCCAGAATTTATCCATCCTGAATGCTTGCCACACCATAAACAGCTTTAACCGGGGCACTTAATCCACAGAAAGCCTCTAAAATAAGTTTCCTTCATGCTTCTTTGTTTCCTCTTTCTTTCCTTCCACCATTTCTCCTGAATCTTGAAGTCACTGCTGCCTTTGTGGTATGTCAGAGATTTAGTACTAAGCTGCTGTTGTCACATTACTACCTTGGTTTTCAGCCACAGTAAACATAGAAGTGGCAGCACATTGAAACTAAAAATTTATAGCTCTAAGAAATTATAGTTTAAGTTGCTATTCATCAACATAATTGGATGTTAATAATAGGGTGTACAGTGCTGGCATTCATAGCAGGTACACATGCTATACATTTATTAAGTATAATTCATTCTCCTGAAGTTCTAATGAGGGCTGCTTAATTCCAGCTTTAATCAAATGTCAGAGGAGCCAGAAACCCAAGCAGAGACTGTTTTTCACAGGTGGCATTTTTTGAATAAGTCAAACAGAGCTTTTTTACCAGTAAGTGTGATTATACTTGGCTTTGTCTCTGCCTACATCTTCTCTTCCCTATTTGCATTTATTTCTCTTTCAGCTTGTAACTGAAGATAAATGGAACTGAATGTTAAGTTCTGGTAGTCTGCTTGTTCCAGAGACTATTCTTCATTGTATGACTACCTCTAATGGATATATAATATATATTTTAAGACAGGTGGGGAAAAAAAAGTAATGTGGAGATTTTAAAACATTTTTTGAGATATTTTTGAGCTACATATTATATGAGCTTTTCAACTGCATACAAACAAGCTGATAACATGCTTTTGAGCTATTATGCTAAATGCTGTGATCATGTAAATTACTCACTCTTTTGTCAGAAAGTTCTGCCATTGGCACAACATTTAAAAAGTAGGATAAACTAATAACAGCTCATAATATTTGCTAATCTCTGTCATCCACCATGTTTGTCAGTCACAATCTGAATGCAAACTGGTGCATAGACATGTTCATAATAACAAAGTAAATTAATTGATCACAGAATTACTGCATCCTATCCCCTAGAGAGGACCATTCCAATCCCTCTTTTCTTTGGCATATGCTGTGAAGAAAATGGAACTGCTTATGTTAAGATACAGCAATGAACAACAAGAAGGACACAAAATACTGCCATCTTCACAGTGTCAGCTTTGCAGAACAAGTTATGCATTTTTATGGTAGTAAATCTAGGACACTCAGATGGCATTCTGATTATCTTCACAAGCAACCTGGCTCAAACACTGATTTCTCCCCCAAATTTGGAAATTCATCTTCTGATTGAACAAATATAGAATACTCGCTTATCATCCTCAATTTCTTATGTAGCATGATCAGGAATCAAAATGGTTGCTTAGAACCAACAATATACACTAAAATAATAAAATCCCAAACGGTACACATATCTATTCCTGTTAAAATGTAAACATCTGAAACATCCTTAAAAAAAGCTTTTTTTCCATAACTAAGCCCTCAGATTTCATTTTGTTCTGAGAGGAATATACCGCCTCTGCAACCAAGAGGATGTTTACACAGAAGGGCCCTCATTTAAGGAATTAAGTCAGATTTTGAAAGAAACACCCAAACACTGTACAAGAACTTCCGTAAAAGCCTCTGGTCCTACCCTGTGTTTGAGCCACATCATTCAGAGCTAGTGCCTATACAGAAAAATCACCAACTAATTACAACATATGTTTTCTTGAAATAAGTCCTCCTAGAACCGACTGTTCTAGTCTTCAGATGACTCCCAGTTCCTGCTACATAAGGAGATGGAGTCTACCCTGAAAGGAGAACTCCAAATACATCAAATTAATCTAGAGCAAGCCTGAACAAGTGTAAAACTTGTAATATCTCTGCTACTGACACAGTAAAATCTTCCTAAAACAAAACCATCAACATCTTTGCATTTCTGGGAACATAACACTTCATCCACTCTCCCAGGTGGCTTTTCAGTATCTACACAGATCAAGCTGAACAAACATTTCAAAACTGAATAAAGTAATACAGACAGAATGTCCAGTTGCCAGCGAGGGAACACAAAACAATCACTCAATTTTCTCATCTTTCATTCCTGAGTGATAAATCATAACTCTACTGGGCATTTAAAATCCAGCTCCATCCTTCCCACATATATAACCACTTAATCTTGTTTCCCAACCACTTTGTACTCTACAAGTATAAGATACTGCTGCCTTTCACTATCATTGCCTACCTAGTTGAAGTAATAAAAATTGTTTCCAACATGTATTTGGTTTTGAAGTTTGCTACTATCTTTTCTGATTTGACAAGTGGCTTGAACACCTCATAGCTTGTATGTTGTTTCCAAAATAGTTTATGCTTATCATATATTTAGAAGAGATCACCTCTACCTTCACAGTTTACCTGTGTCATTATCCTTAGATCATCTTGAGTACAACAGATCTTCCAATGGAAACAAAACACAGTATGTCCAGCATGGAAGATCACCTTTTTACTATGGTAATAAACATAAAATCATAGAATGGTTTGGGTTGGAAAGGACCTTAAAGATCACCTAGTTCCAACCCCCTTGCCATGGGCAGAAACACCTCCCACTAGACCAGATTGCTCAAAGCCCCATCCAACCTGGCCTTGAACACTTCCAGGGATGTCACAGCCACAACTCCTCTGGAAAACCTGTTCCAGTGTCTCACCACCCTCACACTAAGCAATTTCTACCTAATGTTTAATCTAAATCTACCCTCTTTCAGTTTAAAACCATTACCCCTTGTCCTGTCATGACATGGCCTTAGGAAAATCCCCAGCTTTCCTGTAGGCCCCCTTCAGGTACTGGAAGGCCACTATAAGGTCTCCCTGGAGCCTTCTCTTCTCCAGGCTGAACAACCCCAACTCTCTCAGCCTGTCTTCCTAGGAGAGGTGCTCCAGCCCTCTTGATCAGCTTCGTGGCCCTTCTCTGGACCCTCTCCAACAGCTCCATGTCCTTACTTTGGGGCCCCAGAACTGGACACAGTACTCCAGGTGGGGTCCCACAAGAGCAGAGTAGAGGGGGAGAATCACCTCCCTTTATCTGCTGGCCACACTTCTTTTGATGCAGCCCAGGACATAGCTGGCTTTCTGGGCTGCAAGCACACATTGCTGGCTCATCTTGAGCTTTTCATCAACCCACACCCCCAAGTCCTTTTTCTCAGGACTGCTATTTAGACATTCTCTCCTCAGCCTGTATTTGTGCCAGGGATTGTGCCAATCCAGGTGCAGGACCTTGCAGTTGGCCTTGTTGAACTTCATGAGGTTGGCATTGGCATTGGCCTACCTCCTAGCCTGTCAGGGTTGCTCTGGATGGCATCCCTTCCCTTGAGGGTGTCAACCACACCACACAGCTTGGTAGTGTCAACAAACTTGCTGAGGATACACTCAGTCCCACTGTCCACGTTGCCAACAAAGATGTTAAACAACACTGGTCTCAATACTAACCCCTGAAGAATGCTGATCTCCACTTGGACATAGAGCTGTTGACCGCAACTGGTTGAGTGCGACCACCCTGTCAATTCCTTATCCACCAAGTGGTCCATCTGTCAAGTCCATGTCTCTCCAATTTAGAGAAAAGGATGTAATCCATGACAGTGTCAAATGCTTTGCACAAATACAGGTAGACGACATCAATTGCTCTTCCCTTATCCACCGATGCTGTGGGATTTGCATTTAATGAAGCCATGTTGCCTTTCAACTCCTTATTTTCCATATGCCTTAGCACAGTTTTCAGAAGGATCTGCTCCGTGATCTTGCCAGACACAGAGATGAGACTGACTGGCCTGTAGTTCCCTGGGAATTTGCATTTGCATTTGCATATCACTTTAAGAATATACTGAAATTTACTATCAAGATATTTGAAATAAGCAGAAGAAGAATTTGTGCAAGATGTAGTACATCGGTATGCAAACACTACTCACAGCAAGTATCCCTAATATTTTTTGGTCTCTGTTACTCATTTATTTTTAAAATCCTAGAATTCTATCCTACTTCATTAAAATCAGACCATTACATAAATACATACTGTTGCATAAATAATTTCTGCATGTTAGCATTTGTAAGTCATGTAATTGGGTTCACAGGGATACAGGATTACAAGATCTGCATTTGAGTATATAATTTGTCTTGGGGAGAACTGATACAAAAGCTGATGAAAAATTGTGCCTTTTTTGCAATTGTATTAGTTTCATATATACACTGTGCAATCCTAGCATGAGTTTAAGAGAGCTAAGGAACAAGTACGAAAAGTGGCATCTTGATAACTGTATGTGGCATCTTTAAAACTAAGTGCCACAGTTATTAAAAGCCTAAACTGTCATTTAAAAATTAATGCACCTCCTGTACAAAAAGCAATTGGGGATCTGATAATCTTGGATAATTGAGGGTTTTTTCACCAAGATGTATTTGACAGCTGTTGTACAGTAGTTAACCATCAGGATATTCAAGGAGTGAAGTGATTCTTCTTAGTGGAACAACTAATAGCAATGTGGCACCAATCATCTGGTGCATATCTTTTCCTTGAAGAGTCTACCCATTTGTTGTACTTCTGATACCTTTAAAGTAACTCTGAAAAATTTTTGTACAGCCTGTAACATCATTGCTATTGCTTTCATACAGACATTAGATTTTTTTTCTTCTGGTAATCCTATAGTTTGTAAATCTGGAAAATCCTGCTGACTCTCAGCATTCCACATTAGGTTTTAGATTTGGTTCCAAAACCTGCACTTAAACTTTTACCAGCTATTTCTGTGTGTCACAATCTCCTGTAATAAATCATATGTTTTATGAGGCAGAGAAAAAAAAATAATTGAAAGACTTTAAGGCTTTAATCAAGACAGGGAGTTAGTTCCAGGACCTGAAGCTGGCAGAGGAACAAAGATTCAATGTAGCAGCTGCTTGGGAAACTTGTTTGTTGGTTGTTGTTTATTTTTTTAAATAATCAAAGTTGCTAAAAGACTTGAAATAAACAAACAAAAAATATGCATAATGCATAAGAGAACTTACAAGTAGCAGTCAGAAGCAGGTTATACAACAGGCACAGTGGCACTGCAGTTCCAGCAGAAGAGAATTTAATGTTCAGAACACACCAGGAAACCAGAGATATGTTGTACAAAGTGGGAAAATATATGCTGGACTGCAGACATTCCAGACCTGTCATCCCATGATTATTCTTCCCCCACCCAGGAACCAAAAATAAAAAACTACAACCCCAAACAACCATAAGCAGATGTGAAAAATTGTTTCATAGTCTCCTGTTTATAAAAGCTCAGATACTTGTATGTAGCTACTCCTTGAGAGCAAACCCCAGGCTCAGTAGGCCTGCAGGACGCTCCTGGCTCTTAGTACATGCAGGGGCCCAATAACGCGGCCTTGCCAAAGAGCTCGGCTGTGCACGGCCACCTGTTGCACAGCCAGGGCAGGGTGAACCCAGAGCAGCTGCAAAGCCATAAAAAGTCAAGTGAATTGCCTGCCCATTAAAGTCAATTGTACCTGACCAAATTCAGCCTCTTAGCTCTCAAGAAGTAATCTACCTCTAAGGAAAAAATCCAAAAATCCCAAGGGCTGGAAAATCAGCTATTACAAGTGTCAAAGAAGAGGTGGTTGTCAGCCAAGGAGAAACATAGAACTGGGTAAACACAAACATGCCTCCCATTCTCTAAGTCCAGATGAAAATAACATTTTAATGACAGTTGCTTCTGGTAGCATTTTGTCTGGCTGTGCTTAGCAAATCAACTGGCAAGTACTGCTACAACTTAAATAACTTATTGCCTGAACAGAATTAACTGCTTAAAGTTTTGATAAACGCCCAATAAAAAGAGAGAAGGAAGAAAGACCTGTTGGAGAAAACAACCTGAGCTCAACAAAACCACATTAAGCTCAATAAACTTAAGCAGAAGATGCAAAGTTTCAACCAGACCAGGGTTTAGCCAAACTGTGAGGAAAGGAAACATGATTCCATCACTGTATGTGTTAGGTCAGGTCAGCTTAGCTATGCACACTTTTTCAGCATCATTTTTTGTGGAACAATACTTTTGTCCAGTACTGAGTGATTCTGAAATTGGCAGACACACTCCGCATGCGCTGACGAAATCTTGGAACTACTTGCAAGCCCAAGAGCACTAACACACGCCTAAATGTTACCCACAGTTACCTGTGTAAGAATTAACATACAACCAATTTACAGGTGGAGTCCACCTCTTAAATTTCCATTGTGTGCCAGCAAAAAGCTCAGGCAGATATATTCCCTGACAGAATCCCCTTTTCCCTGTGTACAGGAGACCTATCTGCCACCAAAAGTGGCCACTTCACCTCTGCTCTCTGACCTGTAGGTCAGCTGAGATGGAAACTGCGCTCATGCTCTGGGAAACACGAACCTGGTGTTGTGTAGACCTAGTCTTTCAGAAGTGCATCTGTGACTACTGTCTCACAAATAACCTTACAAGAAGACTATTGCATTCAGAACTGCTATCAAGAGGTAGCTTAAACTCCTATGGACATACAGTATATCTTGTTTGAAGAATTTTGGGTTTCAGTGTTTTAGGAAACTTAATAATAGCCCAAAGGGCCATTAGCTGCTGTCAACTACGAGTGTACTGGATGCTACTAAATATCCGTTCTCTACAGGCTTAAATGCAAGAATGCTATCAACCTTCTTCTGTGGGGGTTCATGTTCTATGGAGAAAAAAGCATTTCTATTTTGAATCCCCATTCCATTTTAAGAATCTGCCCCCCCCCCCCCCCCCCCTTCTTTTTTCTTTTTTTTCCTCTTGATCTATAGTACTTGGTTTAAGAGATGAAAAATAACTGTCAGCTCATAGCACCATCGTTGTTATAGTTGTTTTAACGTCAGGCTACTCTGGTGAACAAATCATCAAATAACATTTTCATTTCACATTGCTTCCCTTAACAGTTGTATTCACAGCAGCAGGATCTTGGGGACATGATACACCACAAGCTCAGAAAGTTTTCTAAATGAATCAAAGGAGTGTTAATTTGATTAAAGCAGCACTGGCTGAATCTCATAGCATCCATGTTACTGATCCAGATCTCGGATACTATAAAAAAAATTACATTGGAAGCAAAGTGGGTAATTCTGCTTACCTGTTAAACCTTTCACACAAAACTAAAATGTATACTGCATAGATTATTTTAAGGAATTTATTGAAAGGAAAGTTGAACTATACATAAAAGGGCTGTTTAACAACAGATCTTTCCCACAAAAAAAAATTAGGTCTCTGGTAAAAGCTCTAATTTCAATAGTCAAGTTAGCAAAATAGAACAAAGGAAGCACAACACAAAGTGGTTGGTCCGCATCTTCATGGCAGTGTTCAGCCCTGTTGTGCTTCTGTAAACATGACAGCTGAGGATATCCATAGGGCATTTTGGGTACCTTATTTGATAGCTCAGGTTGGAAATCAGACACAATATACACAACTGCAAAACCATTTGAGGGTTGTTAGAAGACCTGAGTTTACCTATGTGTCTACATGTTTGATGCTCTTTGCTCTGCAACGTCCATGAAAGGGTAATATATGCAGGCACACTGTCACACAGCTGACTTGTTTTAACTGAACAAGATATTTATCTCAGTGTTAAAATAATCATACTTCAGAAAAGTCTTGCTTCAAACTGGATTACTTCGTGTCTTCTTTAGTCACCCTGGAATCACTCCCAATTTAAGATTACATCATCTCATTAAGACACTCATTCTCCCACCTAACAGCATCTAACCCTGGAGATCAAGTCTGTCAATACCCATGGTAATTCACAATAAAAATACAATGACATTTCAAAAATCTGAAAGCACTGTTACATGTAGAGTGTCTGATAACCTGATAAAATAGAGACCTTCATTCTGCAGTGCAGACATTTTGACAGCAGTGTTAAAGAGTGCTGCTAACAAAAATAAATTAATCTTTTTTATGATGTTGAAGGTAGGAATTCATCCTCCACTGAAAACTTCACTGTCAAGTTCTTAAGATGTGAGACCTTACTGTGGATAAAGGACCTTGAATGAGAAATATAATCAGTAAAACGACCTAGGAATTTAAACTTTATTTTTTTAAATCAAAACATAGCCTTACTAGCATTTATAGAATTTATCCAGCTACAACATGTTTACATCAGAACAAACAAAAGTGTTTTAAGAGAATTCTCAAGTTATTCTATCAAAATCAAATCTAATTTCCAAACTGAATTTCCAGTCTGAAATGTGTTGAAGACCAATATAAAAAAATAGATCAGTATCTGTTGAAGTGGAATATTTTTAATTCAATATTTCAGTTTCACTTTAGAACACTTCAATGGCCCGTATGAAACACACGAGTAAGTTTACTCATCGTCTGTGGAGCAGGAGACAGTCCATCATCCACAGCACTCTTACTCTTGCAACAAGTCTTAGCAGAAAACAGAGACTCAAACAACACCCTTATTCCCAGAGGTAATCTATTCAGAATTTTAAAAAAATGCAAAAAAAAAAATAAAATGGTTGAAGTTTAGGCTTACTGCTTGAGCAGTAACCTTATCACACGGGAACTTGCTGTTTTCTGTAGCAACTGGCCAGGGACCTTTCACCATCCCTCTCCCAGAAATACAACACCAGCATGGAATCATTGGAGGAAGAAGCGAGCTGCACAGCAGATTTATTTTTAGCCTGGTCTTTATCACACTTAAAATACGGAAGTCTGGTCTGCACCTACTAGGATAAAGTCTCTGATCAGCCTGCATTAATGAAAAGTCAGTGTGTCTGAACTGTATAAAACACCCAAGAATCAGTGCCCACTGACTGCAGCAAAACCAGAAGCACAAGGTACCATAGGAAGCAGTCCCACAAAACCTGAGGGCGATAGTGGCACAGGTGCCTGGGCTGGCCTACTTTTAAGCACCTGAGGTTCTCAGATGCAGATATTTCAGGCTTGTTATACAGTCAACAGGAGTATTGCCAGGAAATTGTTCAAAATTCAGAAAGGTTGAAATACCCTCTAAAGATGCCTCTTTATTTCTCTGCATTATTGGAAGATAAAGACTAGGAACACTGATCCTAAAATCGCAGCAGTATGAAGTGAGGCGAGCTTGATCAGGATTTGGCTAAGAATACAGAATTTACACAGTTCAAATCTGTAAGAAAATTAAATTATAGTGGCAGCCATTGAACTTATACAACTTGAATGATTCATGGAGTCACGTAAAAATAAGAAAGCAATTAATGTTATCACTGACCATACCATACAGCAATAAAGAACAATGAATATATAAATATTAGTGACAAAAAGCAGTAGAGAGACATAAATATAAGAGTGAAAAACAAAAAATGTGTTCTTTCTTCATCGAGGAAGGAAACATTTCCGTGTTCTCAAGACCAGTTAAACATTTTATAGTGTTCCAAAAGTACAAGGCTACAAAGAAACTAAAGAAGTAAACCAGAGAAAGGATAGAATGGGTAATTCTAAGGACTATGCTTGAACTTGTTCATTTCTAACACCAAAAGGTGTTGATGATAGGCCTTTGCTCATATTATGTATGAATATGAGAAACCATGGACCTGAATACTTACAGAAAAAGTAAAGGGAGCTAAGGTGTTAGGGGAAGAAGCAAGTCTTGGCTTTACTTCACTTCATTAAAATATTATCAGAAGAGTAATATTGCATCATAGCAACTGTTGATGTAGTACTGTTTAAGTGTTTTCCAGAACAAGGCACTTAAAACCCCATTCATAAAAATTAAAATTATAATTTGACTAAAATTAAAAATTTCAGGAATTAATTGATACAATAATAATAGATGATATTGGCATACCAATTTAAGATTTTCATCTTTGAAAGGTCTGCACAAACATTAATTTGGTAGTTCTTCACTGAGGAAGTGTATTGCTCTAGCATAATTGGGAAAAAAGATAAAAACAGATGGAAAAAAGATATAACGCAGTATTTCTGACTCCTGAGCTCTCTCCAGCCTAGAACCTCATGCTGCTTCACAAAAATTTGTGATGAGATGTACTAGAAACTGAACAGTTCTTGTTCAAGTCAAAGGATTCACAGATCAGAAGCACAGTGTGTCAGCTCATGATTTTTGACAGCTTGTCAGTGGTGGTACCAGAAGTCACTGTATCCAGCTGCTTGCCCAACCCCTACCCCAACATAGCACGACTGGCTAATGCAGCAGTACCTGCAGTGTATCTACTGCTGTGCCAACATATTTCATAGCTGGGTGCTGTTAACTTCAAACATCATCTATTTCAGCAAAGATATGAGCTCAGCAGATGAGAGGACACTAATAATCTGTTCTGCTACTAGGCACTAAGTCCACCTGTAATGGGCAGATGGTAGGCACAAGAGCCTCTTAACTCCTCCTTGTAACCACACCACAGATCAGATTTGTTTTAGATCACAGTGGAATCTTGCAGACTGGAAACAGGAATGCCTTGACATCAGGCACCTGGGTTGCAGGACGAGAACTGAAAAAAATAAAAAAATATTGCTCTGTCCATGGTTTAACCTTCACTTATCTCCAGAATCTTAAAATATGGAGTGGTTTGAAGGAAGAGGAACAAAGCTGAATGTGTTTGGGTCCTATAGATTCCTGGAAACATCCAGTGTTTGGTAGCATCCAGCCTGTAATGCACCTGTGAAATAAACACATTTCTTCATATATTCCAAGGATATTAGCAGCTTTAACTTTTTCCTCTGACCTCTGTACCTCACTGTACAAAATATATTTCTAAAAGAAACTTTCAAATTGAATGGAAAAAGCAGACGTTTTGCAGTGTGATCTGATGTGTTAGCATTTCCTGGGGAAAAAAATGGCTGGATTGAATGACAGGAAATGCTTTTTCTCCCTACTCAGTCCTACTTGGGTTTAGCTGGAGACTCACAGCATTTGCACAACATGGCACAGAATAAGGTCACAGCCAGCACAGCTTTCAGTGTCCCTGTGTGACAAGACTACTTAGCTTTTTATTGATGAAGGATACATATTGGTCTACTAGAATCAGCTTAGGTTGTATTCAGTGATCTACATGCTTGAGGTAAACAGGCTAGCTGATTTTAAGGGGCAAGTCAGTGGTTGCAAATCCTTTTCCCACATAAAACCAAGATGATTTAATTGAACTCTGCCTGCTGCTACAGTATTTCCAGACATATTGAACAGCAGTCTGGGTTTCCAGACAATTATTTGCCCTCTGTTCCATTATGTACAACTCTCTGCATGTTCTTGCAGCCATATGGGCTAATATAAAAATACCAAAGCCACCAACATAATCTTTTGTTATAAATAGCCCTAGGATAAAGTAATGTAAGTTTCAGGATGAGCAGGTATTAAAATTACATGCATCTGGGAAATAAAAACACATTCTGTAACACCCTCTGATAAGGCTGGCATGCATATTAACCAGCACTCGCCACAGCTCCTTTAGCACATTTAATTTAGCATTAATAAAACTACGGAAGCCGAAGGGAAGAACAAAGACCTCCGTAAATCTATGAACAGCTTTCCCTTGCCTCTTGAGATGATCCAACTACTACTACCATTTTCCCCTGAAACTGTGATCTTTGATAAAACCATCCTTTTATGCTAATATAAAAAGATATTAGTATTCAGCAGTGGAAGCTCTGGAGAGCTATTTCTAACAGTTTAAAAATAGAGTTTAAAATGTTCCTTTAAACATCACCAAGGGAAATTGCACAGTCAGGAGAGAAATTGCTTACAGTTATGCACAAACCCATGGTACTTAAGAGGAAATAAAGGCCTTCAGTAACCAAGCATCCATTTATGTCCTTGGGAACACAAGGAAAGGGGAAAGATAACTTGAAGCTAAGCACATGCAACATCTTTTTGAGAGTGGATTTGAAGGACTTTGTGCAAAACAGCTGTTCACATACAGTAAGAAGACTACAGAACTGTGTGCCAAGGATGAACAACTGACAGTCAAAGCCATCTCCTTTGGATGCACAGGTAGGTCAGGAAACTCCTCAGTTCTGGCCACTCAAAGAAGAAAATTATTTCTTAAAAGCATCTTCACCTTTCGAACCATAGGAAGTTTCCAGGTAACTGAGGTGACCATGGACCTCTCCTGAATATCTTTCCCCTTTCTGGGCACTCTTCGCATTCATCAAGAAGCAATGTAGCATAAAGATACAGGGACTCATGGCTCAAATTAATATTCAGTGATGAATGTGATCTGATTGACCACATTTCTACCATCCCACAAAATTTTAAAATGTTCCTTAAGATCTCACAAAGGTGAGAAGCAGACCATACAGATCATATAATGATGTGGTGGGTACTGAAATCTGTGGGAGCCCTCTTAATAACTCCCCATTCACAAAATCATGAGTACTTAGGGACCATAATGAGCTGTGTAAAGTGACAAATTAGAAAGAAGAGGACACTTCTTTATAAAATACAGTTCACAAAAGACTTTCCTTGTGTTTGATAAGGGTACAGGACCATGGACACTTTATATGTCCAAAGTGAAGAGAGATGAAAAATTCTCTCGCAGCTATACTCCAACAAGACTCCACGGAGGCAAACACTGAATCTGGATAATATGGGATTTCTTTCCTCCTCAAGCCTCTCTTTTTATCCTCTAAGGCCTTAGATCACAGTTTAATGACATGTTACAATAATAACATTTTTTCACATTGCCACTTAAATGGATTTATTGTAGTTCCACACAATGCCACGTGTTTATTTCTCTTCTGAAATTATGTTTTCTTTCTGCTAAGCTGAAGGTAATAGCTGTTGAATACTGATTAGGGTTTTCGGTATTTGATTACTGTTAATTAGAGTCAAGCATGTAGTGCATCAGACAGGAGGACTGCAGATCATCGTGACACTTCAAACAGCCTGTTTAACTTCAGCAGAGCCTGTTCGAAGTTGGGGTCGGGATAAATCTTCAGCAGAGCTGTTTATGCATAGTTGTGTAACATTACACAGCATGGGGTACTGGACTATTTGGTTAATTAGTTTAAGAGCCTGTCAGTGGCAGCTCACCTCCAGGTTTACAATTGGAAATTGCAATTAGCATGAAACAGTTTTCTTTTTTGGTCCGATTTCTCCCACACAAATCATTCTCACAGATGTCTCGCCTAAGAAACTCAGGACCATCACCAGTGAGCATTCACTCACTCTCTTCAACTGGTGTCTCCATGGGATGTCTAAAGTAACATCAAAGGGTCGGGCTAATCCCAACTGATCTTGGAAAAAGTCCAGGGTTTCCTGAGGCTTTAAGACTGTGATTAAAGAATACACCTGTCTGCCCCAGTAATGAGGTCAGACTATCTTTGCCAACAACAGACTACTTTTTATCCTGTGTGACACACCTCCTGGAGGAACTGTCAGAAAAAGGTGCCGATATGAAGCAGTCAAACGGCCATTCAACATCAAGGAACAGCCTCTACAAAGCCACAACTATTACAGACCTCCTTACCACCAAATCCTGAATATCCTCCCTCTTCTTCATATGGCAAATAAACTGCAAATTACCTACGGTGCTGAATTCCTTCACACACAGTACTGGAATTTTAGTTTGTGGTGTTTTTTTTTCTAGATTGAAAGAAGGTAGTGCAATATATACAGAACGTATCTTCAAAATGAGGACAACTTAAAATTTACTTGAACTCCAAAATTAAAAGGACATACTAACCCCTGAATATTCGGGTATATAGACATTTAACAGTTAATCCATAACTATGAAGAAAGTTGATCATAATGTTTATATTTCAGTTTACAACTAAGTGACATATTTTTCTGTGTTCTCAATACTAAACAGTACTTCATCTTAGAGCCTCATCAGCTGAGTTTACCAGGTTACAGGCATTAAACAGCTAAACCACTACCTCTCACATCAGCCAACCATAAGATACTAAAACAGAGTGAAATGGACTGTAAAGAGAAATAAAAAATTCCAATAAAGAAAATAGTTTCTCACATACTACAGTGCCCTGCGCTTGTACCTCATGTCAGACTCACTATCTGTTCAGGCCCATCAGCTTGTGCTAATTTCAGGGTCAAGCAATTAAGGCATGAGTCTTCCACATATATGGGTCATGGTTACTCAGGAGAATGACTGATATTCATTAGTCACAAACAAAATTAACTGCATTATATGCCAGAGGCAGGCCTATCACACGACATTGAAACTAAAACCTTTTTTTTTCCCCAAGGTATTCACCACTTATTATAAAAAATATATTTAATAAGAGATGGGATATGCTCTTTGAAGAAAACTGTTTTGATTCTTCAAGCTGATATTTCTTTTATATTTGTATAAAACAGAGTTTCAGCCATAAGGAACAGGAATTTCTTCTGATATTTATTGGAACTCCAAAAAGCAACAGGGTTATACTGATAGTATATACATGGCTGGGACCACTGTCTCCAATTCCCTGTCAATGCTCAGGCATTAATGATATTCCCAGTGCTTTGGAAAAGCTTGTCACCTTTCCCTATCTTTTCTCCTAGCAAGAAGCGAAAGGACCTGTGCTGAACATGAGGCGCTGAATTCCTTGGATGATTCAGGAGGCTGCCAATGCCTAACTGGTAGCATGTTCAAAACAGGGCTTCACCTACCACTGTCCAGAAAAGATGGGGGTATATTACTTATCCATAACCAAAAGGAAGGTTTTGGAGACTTTATGTGATAAAAATTGCTTTGCTTTTTTCTGTGGTATTTGCGGTTTGTTAGATACTGTATCAGTCACAGTGTTTCAAGTTGGGCTGGTTTGGTTTGGCCGGCTTTTTGGTAGCTCCTGTACGAAGCGCCCCAGGCTCAGGTGGCTAGTGCCATTAGAAAGACAAGAGATGCGCCTCCGGGATTAACATATGAAAGACCTGATATAAGACCTGAGACCAGACAGCGCGAGGAAAGAAAGAACTGAGCTGGAGAGGTGAAAGCAGTGCCGGAGTGAAGAGCCCGACTTTGGTGTGGAAGAAGGGGAAGGAAATGCCCGAGCGGAGGTGCCTCTGCAGCCCATGGGGAGCTGGCAGACTGTCCCCGTGCATTCATGGAGGAACGTGGTGCAACAGTCCCTGAAGGCGCCAGGAGAGGAGAATGTGGACTGGCTGCCAGTGGACTTTGATCATGCAGCCGTGGAGGACCCCGCGCCAGGGGAGGTAACTGTTCCCGAAGCAGCCGGCGACTCTGTGGGCAGCCCGCGATGGAGCAGCTCCTGAGGGACTGCACCTTGTGGCAAGAACTCAAGGAGAAGTTCACGGAGGACTCTGTCCTTGGGAGGGACCCCGTGGGGTAACAGGGGAAGACTAAGGAATCCTTCTCCCTGACGAAGGAGCGGCAGGAACCACCAGACTGTGAACTGACCCTAAATCCCATCCCCTGTCCCCCTGTGCCACTGGAGGAAAGGAGGTAGAGAAACGGGGAACCAAGTGATTTGGCCCGGGAAGAAGGGGGAGGGGGGGTAACGTATTTAAGCACTGCTCGTTGTGTTGTCTGTGTCCTGTGTGCATTTTATTAGTGATAAATGAAACTATTATTTTTACCCAAGTTGAGTCTGTTTTGCCCGTGACCGTAAATGGTGAGCGAATCCTCCTACTCCTAATCTCGACCCACGAGGTTCTAGTTCGTCTTTGTCCTCCCCATCCCAGTTTATATGTGCGTGGGGGGCCGGGAGGGTGTGTGTGAAATGAGCGGCCACGTGGCTGGTTCTTTGTTGTGTTAGGCCCAAAGCACTAAACATGCGCTGCTTTTAAACTTACGTCTGCAGTGTATTGGAAAGTATGGCAATTACTCGCACTTTTTAAAAAGGGTTTTGCTTTGCTAAGCTGTAGTATGTTATATTAGACAGCTTTCACTACTGTATATTAAAAATACAGATCTGGATCAATTAATATATTTATCTTTCTTGGTAAGTAAATACATCCATGAAGCTTCTCCAACTTTGTTTTTTTTCACACTTTGAGACTTTCTCAGAGCTGTCTTTAATGTATACTGAAAAATTATCTTATTTCTGTTTTAAATTAACACAATAATCCTAAAGTAATCTACTCATTACCAAAACAAACAAAAAAACAGAAGTCACCATTCTTTCTTTCTAGAATTATTAAAACCCTCAAGTATTGGACTAAAGATACTCTGGTCATTATTCTCACCTTTCATGAATATCATATTCTGCTGTACTACATCTTCCTCTTTTCAAGTGCACTGCTTGTTTTTCTTTCTGCTTTTGGTAGTTAACACTTCACAAAAACACCCTTGGTCCTGCCATGCCATAGAGCAGCCATAGAGAGTTATTTGTGCTCTAGGAGAGAGTTAAAAAAACAGCCCAATTATAGCCATCAACTAAGGGGTGAACACAACCAAACCAGACTGGGACACATTCTGAGTTTGAGAAAGAGGATGTTTCGTCTTATCATTTGAGGTGGTGGTAGGGGGGATGTATTGCCTCCCACCATGACCACAACATAGCTCTACAACCAAAGGTAACGTGATAGCAAACAGTTGAAATAAGAGAGCATAAACTTCTAGTTTTATGTGTATGCTTTTTGTTGTTTGTGGGTTTATTTTTTTAGGATAACTGCAATTCAGTTTTTATGGAAAATAAACATGTGTTGCCGTGTTCTAATTGTGCAATTAAAAAGGTACTAGAATTAGAGTGGACTTTCAAAAAGCAAAGAAATCTCAAAGGGTAATAAATTGGTCCTGGATACCATTTAAATATAATAGATATTCCATCACTATTAATATTTCGTTAATAATTAGGGAGAGAAAATCCCTGTTTCATCAGATGCCTATCTGCTACTGAACTTGTTCCTAATTTGTCATTAATTCATTTCATTAATGCTTGAATCTCCAATTATGTTTTCACTGCATTAACAGCAAGCATTTGGAACACTGCTGAATTTATTTTAGGGAATTTCTTCAGTCAATTTTTGTGACTGTCCTACTGTCACCATGCAGTGTATTAACTGTCTGTGCATGCTGTTTACTTCATAGCTTTGGATGATCTTTCTACTCCAGTCTCAGCACCATGACCAGCAGACTATGGTAGAACATACAGTTGGGGCAGTTGTGGCCTAAGTTTCTTCCAGCCTGTGATCAATGGACCACATGTTGAGTCTTGCTCCTGATCCAGCTTACTGATTTTTACAGGCTTTCCTTAAAGATGCAAGAAATGGGCAGGAAAGCAGGACAGAAAACAACTTTAGGCGAGTCCCTTCTGACTGGATCCACATTAAATTCATCCTCCCACCCTGTCGGCAGCACCACCCACGCTCAGGACTCTTCGGCTTCCTACTTACGAAACCTCTTACTGACTGCCATAACTTTTGCAGGCAATCTGTTTTAGTGGACAACATGTACACGGCAAAAGTGTTTTTCCAAATGTCTAACTGAAATCTTGCTGCACTTCAGGACCCCGCTAGTGCTGACCAGAGAACATGTAACTCGGTATACACGAGTGGAGATGTTTGCCTTTTCCAAATCAACCTATTACTGTTCATTGCCTTTCAGCTTGTGACTTCCCCAGATCATGCTGTGCAGTTGATCATTCTTTTTTCTACAAAGAAATTCCTCTCTCTTGGATAGCATCTTATTTGTCATAGCTAGTTTCTCTATTTTGTAGAGATCATTTTCAATTCTGACCTTGTCTTCTGTCATTCTTGCAGTCCATCCCAGCTTCAAATCTAATAACCACACATGCTATTCCATCATCCAGGTCATTAATAAATATGTTGAACTGTATTAGAGCTTAGACAGGTCCCTGCAGAATCCCAGTCAGTTCTTTCTTTTATTTTGACAACTGATCATTGATAGTGCTCTAAATGTAATTTTCAAAACAGCCTTGCAGCCTTGTTATTAATTTCTTCCACATGATGTTTCCCAAGCCTGCTTATGAGACTGTCATATAGGACCATGTAAAAAGCTTTAACAAAGTAAGGGTATGTGACACCTACCACCTCTTCTCTAACCACAAGGACTATTACCCTAGGGAGGATTTAAGAAGGAAATTAGATTGGTTTGACATCATTTGTTCTCAGCAACTCCACACTGACTCTTAGTCATTTCCCTGTGTTCTTTTCAGGACTTTAATGCTCTTGGCAAAAGTAACATAATGTTGATAGTAACAGCAGGATCCATCCCAGAGTTAATAACAAACTTTGTCCTAAATTCCTTTATTAAAATTTTACAGAATGTGAGAATTGACATTACTCAGCTATTAGAGACCATAAACACAGAAATATTCAGTTATCTGTAACTTTTAAATTAGGCAAGTATGAGGGAAAACAAATAATAAATCTCCAGTGTCTTAAAAGAGACCAAATTAAATCGGATGAATAATTTCAGTTGTCATAATTACAAAATTAGAGTATTAAAAAAAAAATAACTTGCCAGACACAGTATTAAACATATTGCTAGTGGTGCTGAGCCTCTCACAGAAATGTGATTAAGTGAGAAAGGCTCATTGTAAGCAGACTAAGGACAGTGTTGTCCCAACTACCTTTACTCAGTGCTCACTATTTAAACTCTTAATTGCTGCAGTCTGAACACAGGTTTCAGATTATCAGCAATGCCAACTAGAAGTGTCACTATCTGTTTCGCTTTATCAGAAGCCCTCCAGAGGATGTAGCTCATAGATCCCAGCTGGAGGCCTATTTAGCCAAAACAATTTTCTACATGACTCTTTGAAAAAGCTTCCCATTTGTTCCACACAATGAATGTTCATGGATCCATGTTCTACATCCAGCCTGCAAAGAAACTTGTTCAGATCATAACTCTCTTCTGCAGTTCTTCAGATGTGAACAGTAATTAGGCTGTGGCTGTATGAACAATTCTGGCAAATTGCTTCCTGATGACCAGCTCCCCAAGAACCCCAGTCATGAGACCAAGACACAGGCATATCATCTGGTACCACAAGGACACATCAAGTCATAGCAAAGGAATATACATATGTGGAAAATGAAGTTCTAGGATTCCCTAAACACTGTCCATAGATCATTTTATTCCTCACATTCCTGACATTCATTTCAGTCATGGAAAGAATGCAATTTCAGTCAGCACTGAAGTACTTCCAGAATGTTCTATTGCATTTCTAACATGAAAAGCTGAGTGTGTAAGTGATGACTGAGTATGTCAGTTACAACCAAGGATGCAGTCTCAATGGAACCATCATACTACAAGGACAACTCACACCATGCAATGAAAGATTGAATTTAACATAGTGTCCAAGTCAATTAAAAGTCCTTCACAGCTGAAGTCCTATCCACTATATTTTTACACTTCCTCTTTCTCATCTAGAAAGATGCTGGAGGAGAGTAAACTCTCTGTGAATGCTAACAACTGTGAAGTCCTAAAATAAAAGTCCCACTATGTAGAGAGGTAAGTTCCACACTTGACAGGAACAGTTTTGATTGATTTGTACATAAATAGAGAGACTGAAAATAGTTGAAAGATGCAATCTCAAAAAAGGACTTGATGTAGACATTGTAAAAGAAAGCTGCAGGGCTTTGTGTGCATTTACATTCAAAGGCAATCTCATCCTACTTTTAAGTATCTTATCAGAACAATTTGTTCCTTTACCTCTGCATCTTCTATTGTTTCCTCCAGCTACTGTTCTAAAAAATCTCATGTTTGAAATCTAATCAAGCCTGAAAGTATCCAGCACACAGCTTGTGTTTTTATTACTTACTTTGTCTAAGAAATCAAACAGAAATGACTACAGTTTTCCCTTAAGACAGTTCTGATCTTGAAGAGTAATGAAAGGTGTTGCAGGAAGAAGGGGGAGACATCACACAAGGAGGCAATGACAATGAAGGAAGATAATGTTAAGGATTAAGTTTAAATTAAGGACTGAGCTTTGAATTGTTCTCAGTGTGGAAGATTTGACTTTCAATAAGCCTGTGTCGAAGAGAGACAAAATTGAGCCCCAAAACAGGCTCTCTGCTTTTCAAAAGGAAGGTTGCAGTAAATGAAGGTGGTGTGCAGGTAGGTTTCGTTCAACTGCAAGGCCAGAAATGCAAAAGAAGCCATTCACAAAGCAGGAGAAGAAAACAATGGTATTCCTGGAAGATGTAGTGTTGGGCAGAGTCCTTCTATGGTAGTGGGACTAAGTGGGATTATTCAGGGAAGGGCAGGTGGACAGAGTTTATGATGACGCGCTCCCTTACTTTTCCAGCTGTGACAGAGCCCAGCATGATGCGTGGCCTGGGTCATCAAACAAACACTTATTTGTCATCATCTACTACTGCTGGCCTGTGCATTTGTATTCCCTACTGGGCTTCACAGTGACTGCTTATTCCAAAATATATAATGTCTGATAAAATTAGTTCAGAAATTGTTAGTGGAAGGCAGTCTCTTACAATGACAAATGAGGGTCACTTGTTTATAAAACACACAAACTCACATACAACTCCACAGGATTGTACAGGGGATATTATCAAAGTTTAAGAACTTAGTCATTTCACTCAGATTCCTCCTGCAAGGCAGGTCTCCTTGTAGATCAACATCAGCTGCACACAGTAAACACAGGATTAAGTGCAACAAACAGAACATGGACTTCCTTGAAATATAATTTTAAAATTAATCCAAAACTCCTTAGTTCCTGCTTCCATCCCTACAGAAACTAAATGGCAGTATTTATCTGTCATGTTTATCTATAATTTTCAGGGCTGCATCCCTTGAAAGGGAAATCCAGGCATTCTAACCAATGCTCAGCAGACTGGAGATTGATACCCTCATTTCAGTAGCTGATTTTCATCTATGTTTACAGCACCCAAAAGCTACTGAACATATTCTGAAGGTTCACACTGATCTGTAAGAACTGCACAGATAAGATAGTGTAATGCTAAGCATCAGTTTCCAATGATCAAAGTAATTTTGTTAAATAACTCCATCACGGAAATTGGCAGAATCTCCCACAGAGACAAGAAGAAAGCAGAGCAGGATAGACAGTATTCTCAGTCCGTGACAGGAGAGGCCTTTGGCTGTGTCTTATTAAGCTTCCCAGAAAACTGATTATTTCACAGCACAGACTTTTTTTTTTTTTTTTCTTAGGCTAAGAATTATTGAGCAGCCAAGACCACAGGGTAAGCTTTCCTCCAAAACAATGCAGCCCCTTTTAGCAGCAGTTCCCTCACCTTCAAGTCTTGTCATCACTAGACCATCTCTGGCCCTAATGCACCCTTACCTAAGCTATAAGCAGGCAGATGTTTTCTATACAGGTTTTGCAGGTCCTGGGCTAGGCCTTGCAGCCCTGGGGCCAGAGAGTGCAGTGCAGGAAGAGCAGGACTGCCCCATGGAGGGGCTTCAGGCAGGCAGGGCCTCCTCCAGCTGGGTACAGCCCTCAAGAGCCCTGAGGTGATGCCCAGGGAACCCAACCAAGGCAGCAGGGCCACAGCCTCTGGCTCTGCTCGGGATAGGGCTAGGACCCTGGTTGAGCTGAAATGGTACTCCTGGGCCTCCCAGGGGAACCTGGTCTAGGAAATTTAAGGCTGTGGGTGCCTCCAGGGTCCAGCAGTTGCTGTCAGTCAGGTTTTGGGCACTGTGTGTCTTGTCACCATGACTAACAGGAGCCACGGGCCATTTTGGTCAGAAACTGCCAGGTCTTGAATAGCTCATTTTAACCAAAACTCTGCATTCTTCTCCTTACCAAATTTACTTTTAGGAAGCAGTTTAAAACTAAACAAGAATTAAATTAAAATTCAAGATTGTCCTTCTCCAAACTGAAGTGAAATTTTGACGTTGCCAGTGAGCCAAAATTCTGAATTAATTCTGCCTTTAATCGAGGAAGGACGATGCCTCAGGTGATGACACAGCAGCTTCTCCTATCAATTAGGAAACTTCCCTTGATCAATATATGAAGCCTAAGGCTGAGAAAAACCCAGGTCCCTATATCTCCTTATCTCCTTATCCCATGCCCCCTTTCTCGTGTGCTCTCCTTCAAGGTTTATATTGAATCCTTATGCTTTCATTACCCGGTAGTGTAAGAAAGCATTAAGGAACTTTACTCTTAAAAGGCCTGAAGCATGTAACTCTATCCTGTTCACAAGGGAAAGGAGTAACCACATTTCAGCAGAGGTCTGTCTTCACTGACTGCTACCTTCAGGTTTCAAAATAGGCTCTTCAAACAAAACTTTAAAGTAGCTTTGCATGTGACAAATCATATTCTAGCTGTAAAATCAATTTAAACAGCTACATT
Source organism: Hemiprocne comata (assembly GCA_020745705.1). Lineage (NCBI taxonomy): Eukaryota > Metazoa > Chordata > Aves > Apodiformes > Apodidae > Hemiprocne > Hemiprocne comata. The sequence goes on from CM036586.1 coordinate 139,518,862, forward strand.
TATTTATCTTATTTTACAAACCAAATAGCCATATCAATCTAGAAGGACAGCACATCAAACATAGCTCTCAATAGAGAACTGTAAGTTAAAGATACTTCACTTGCTGGTTGAAGTTTTTTTAAAAATACCCTTTTTTCCTAAGTGCATTTAGAAATATGACTACTTTTACCATCCTATTGTAGGTTTTATACAAGTTTGTTTATAAATTGACACCTCCACACAAACAGAAGCAATTATGTTGTCATTATCCTACTAGACCTTAATTAGCTGCTCACATTAGAAACACCCCAAGATTTCTCTCAGTGGAAGGGTCTGTAATTAGTGTAATTAAGATAATATTTTGATTACATGGCTTCAGTCTTTTAGGCCATATAATGGGTAACAGCACATTTTAAAGTGACTGTCCTTTGAAAAAAACAAAACTGTCAATGGACTAATTTGTTCTGCATCACCTCACTGGCTCCTCACTCACACCACATCACCATTGCCTAGCAAGCTGCATCCAGCTGCTAAGGGAGGACAAATATGGGCCTTGCAGAAAGACCACATTTTTTGTGGAACAGTTGGATTACTGTCAAAGTCTATTAGATCAGAAACATGGAGTTTTAGCTTATTTACAGCCTCACTTTGACAATTAAAAGCAATTTCATCAACTTGCTTAACATTCTCTGCAGTGGGTGAAATGAGCTCCAGCTTCCCATGTTCTCATTCTCAGCTATATTCTCACTTCAAAGTTTGGTCCTTGACATAAAATACCATCTCTCTTCCACTTTCATTTTTGTCTTTATCCCCAATTTTACTAAGAAGGGCAGCCCACTTACGGAAACTGAAAGCCAGAGCAGCCCTAGAGGAGAAACATGCTAAGAAAGATGGCAGATAAAGCATCCTGCATTTGAATCAATGTTTTTTGCCCTGACTTACAGCTTGAACAATCATTGAAGGAGACATCGAGGACAAACTTTATTCCTTCTTGAGCTGCCATCTTTCTGTTTTAGACTGCTTCCCATGTCTCCAGGAAAACTGCAGAAGTTTGAAGCATGAATTGAGGGTGATACATACCTCTTTCTACTCCTAATCTTAGAGATGTTTTTGTCTTTTCCCTAGCTTCTCCTTATAAGAATGACACCTCAATCTATTATGTAAAATAGAGAGTTTAGCTAAAACACAGAGGCAAGCAGTAGTTAATTCATCCTCAATATTCAAAAACTGATAGCAATGTGCGTATGGTATTCAGCTGAGGTCTTCCTTACCGTGAGTAAGCACTACATGTGAAGACACAGGTCTTTGAATGCTTGCTTAGAGTTGTAATAGCACCAATAACAAAATAAAATAAATAATAATTAAAAAAATAATAATTCAACCCCTTGATCTTTTAAAGCCCAAATGTTGCTCAGAAATTGAGAAACACCAGTGAAGAAGAAATGAAGAGTCTTCAAATTCTTGGAGGCTTGAACTTTGGGCAATTCAAATTCAGCCTGAACTCTGTAGGACAAGCAGACAGCAGTCCTTGGTATCTTGCTTGGTTCAATCCTTAAGATCACAAAAGCACTTCTGATAACAGGTCTCAGTGATCCAGAGGATCAACAGTGCCCTCAATATCCTTCCACTGAATGGACTGGCTTTTGGGTTTAGTCTCTTACCTTCAACTTTAAAACTCACCATTAAAACCAAAGCAGCCAGAAAATTAATTTCCATTGCAAAGTGTAAGATGCACTCTGTCTCTGAGTAGATTTCGGTAACTGTGCTTTCCTCTCCAGCCAGTCAAGCTGGAGAGGTGCAGACCAGAGTGGCTGTGGATGGAAGAAAAGTTTCTCTCATCTCTCAATTTTCTTTAGCCTGACTCTCAGCACAGTTCACCCAACTGTCATCTCCAGCTTCATGAAGCTACCGCTGCAAAATGCCATTATGAGAAAGTCAGCATAGAACTGTGCTTTTAAAGTTATGGACACATTAAGCTATTTCTTCCTCAGAATTTATTTAATAAATTTGAAAATTTTGAAAGAGTTTTTGTAATTCTAAAGCACAGCAGCAAAAATGCCTTTCTCAAACTTCTATGCTCTAAATCACTTGCAAAAGCAATTAGTTGCACCAGACACTCCTGTACTTGCTAGTTATCCCACAATTCTTGTTATAGTCCTTTGGCAAATGAGTACACCTCACACCATTTTTATGCTACTGGGGTGATTAATTAAATGCTATCATCACATGCATGGAAAAAACTTAAGATACAAATTATAATTCTGTGTATCCCAATGTGGAAAAGGGTGGCCAGGAGGTGGCTAATTTGGTCCGTTGCAGACATAAAGGCTATCTTAATACTACGGTTTAACTCAACTACCATTCTAAAAAAGGGATTATATATATTCCATTCCCTCCACAAACGATTAGCACCTGAACTAAATTAAAGGCTTCCCAAAAGATACTGCCTCTAAGATATTCCTCATAAGCTTAATAGGAAATGGTGGTAGAGAATTCCTGAAGAGAGAGTCAATTCCTTCACCAGATCCTTTAATTAAAGACAGGTTACCTGTAGACAATTGAGTCTGCTACAGGTCTGACATTTTTCTCAGCCAGGAATGACATGTTCGCTGTATCACAGAACAGAAAGAATGGTCATTGTAGGTACCTGCCTTGAGTAATTTAGCAGTGACAGTCTGCCAGATACCTCTGACATATAACAGACAAGTATTTAGTCCAGCTGCACTTTGAGAAACTGGTATAGCAGTACTAAAAATTGTCGTATAGTGATGGCAGGTTCCAAGGCCTAAGCAAATCCTTCGAAATGGATGCCAGCCTAGTATCCAGAAACTCTTCAGCATGTTTTCCCTGACAGGCCTTTAGAAGAGCCACATCTAACAAAGATTCCTTCCTCATGAAGGAATAATATATACATAGTATTCTGCAGGCAGTTTCCTTCAAGCCTCTGAAAGTTTGAGAGGTGAATACAGAAGTTAGAAAAGCAAAGAAACACTATGCCACAATGTCAGTGGAGAAAGGTGCAATCACAAAGCAAAGGTGAGAAGTCCTCAGAATAGCTGGATTTACCACTCAGATTATTCATTCATCTGCTACTTGGGCTCAGCTTTCAGATCCCAGAACCAACCCAGTTATATGTACATCTCAGAAGTTGGCTACTACCTAGCATAGCTGCCTTTCAGGTAGGGTTTGACTATGCAGTTTTACTCCCACCAAGGCTTGCCTTTCCTACAAATAAGATGCACCACATGCTTCTTTCTCCATGCATCAGGCACCCAGCTTTTCATGCCATTTTCATGGCACATTGGCTGCAGTTCATTGATCTTTTCCAGACCATGCAGTGTTGTCCACTCCCTGACAGTGCAAAACATTTGGCTACATGAGCAACTCATACACACAACGTTCATAAGGATTCTCATTTATCCATCAAATATCCGTATACATATATCCTTATGTATTAATCTAGCAAGTAGCTATGTTCAACCCACTTGCTTGGTTTCAGCCTATCCCATTATTAGCCTTTCTCTCCGATACTGTTATCAAGCACGCTAGGAATCAACACAGCACCCATTCTGAATACAGAAACATCTCCTTACTGCTTCTCTAAGAGTTCTAGTTCCTACCATGCCTAAACAGATGCCAAGACATTCAGAAATATCTGCTAAATAGATGAATATTTGCCAGATGCATTACAAGACCATCAAGAAAGAATTTGCAGGAACTGTTGTGCCTAAAATGTGCCTTTGATAATAACACAGTATTTTAAGTACCACTTAAATACAAAATATTATGCACAAGCAATATTACTGCTCTTCTTTTATTGCTTTCTGTGGGACAGTAAACTACAGAGGCAGCAAGTACTACCAGTGCCATCTCCCCTACATACTTTGTGCAGCTTCTCTTTTCTTCTTCTGCCTAGAGAGGCTGTGGAGTCTCCTTCTCTGGAGACTTTCAAGACCCATCTGGATGTGTTCCTGTGTGATTTGCCCTCGGTGTTCCTGCTGCAGTGGGGAGGTTGGACTCAATGATCTTCAGAGGTCCCTTCCAACCCCTATGATTCTATGATTCTATTTTGTTGTAAGTCAAAGGTAAGAAGTTTAAGTTAGTTGTTTGCTGCTATTTTACTAACAGAGCATGCTAGATGCACCCACCCTTAAAAGGGTGGAGGTGTGCTAAGACACTGCAAAGTGCTCATGATGTATTTGCCCAGCAAAACTAAACTCCTCCTTTTATAAGTGACTAATTGTATACACAGAAAAAGTCAAGTTGCCAATTTGGAACCATTTGTAGCAGCATATTTTCACTAAGCAGGTGTCAAAATGCCCTGTTTTGTTTAGTTATGAATAGCGTAGATAGTGTAGATATACTCGGATTTATTAGCAAGATAATGCATGTGAATGCAAATAATATTTTCATTGGAGACTTTGCTTTTTAAGATCTCTCTCGAAGCCCAATACTTCAGACAAAGCATTAATATTGTCTCATATTCATTCAGAAATAGAGAAACAGTGCTTCCTCTTCTTTTATATCCCGTAAAATAGGAATAATGCCTTTAAAAATGAAGACAAAATCAAATTACAAAACGATATTTTTCTCTATGTTACGAGTTACATAGTCTATATCCTAGAAGACATCATTCTTTGGGGTTAATGACACTTTAGAGAGGCATCTAAAACCAAATGTCTGTTCTGCTGTCATCCACAAGGTGTCAATTGCTGTAGCACGAGCAGGTAAGTGGAAGCACAAAGACTGCCCAAAATCTAAGCTACCTCAAAATGTCTTACATATTTTTTATTACAGACAAGTTGATAAAGCATTGCCCCCTCATACAGAAAGCAAAATAGCCAAGCAATTTCTTTCCTTCTTTAAAGCATCTTAAGACATCCAGGACAAACACTTATTTCTGATCCACTCCTGCCCCTGTCACTCCTGGCAAAAAAAAAAAAGCAGAGAAGTCTGTTGACTCAAAGATCCAGCTGGGGACTACGTATTTTTGTTCTATTCCAGTAAAGAAACTCAATCAATTGATACTGTGCTACAGAAGAATACCACCTTCAGTTTTTCTTTTACATCAAAATGTATACCAGAATGATTCCTATCCTTCCACCTTCCCTTCGTGGAATTGCAGAAATGGAAATAATGCCACCACCTAACTCAGGCCTTGCAAATACACTGTGGATGGATCAATGTGAAGTCTTTCATTACTGAATTAAAGTATGGAGCTGACTAAATTGACATAAAATGACTAACTTTCTGTTTTACTTTCAAAACCATTTGAAAACTGAAATGAATCCTTTCCTAGTGAGCATTTATCATCCTGTTATATTCACCCGGGGGTTGTTAATGATTTTGGACTACTGCCTCCAGCCCTTACCTCACCACCAAGTGGGTATTATGTGATGGCAGTGCACATTTCATAAAGATGTATTGCTGATTATATTTCCATTAAAGAATATAGCCAAGTCTGACTTCTAATTTTCCCAGACTAATCTGCCACTGAGAGCTTTCCTGCACTGATGAGTTCATTGCAGAGAAAAGATTCTTTTCCCTTCCTCTTGCAATTTGCATAAATACATGTCCAGAGTGTGAAAGTAAGCTAATTAGATTTGTCCACAATAATTAGAATACTGAATGAACCTCTTTAGTTTAGCAAAGTGCACTTCATTCAGTTACTCTTTTTGCTTCATAGAAGCTCAATCCCCCTTTTAACAAAAAAACTCAAAATAAATACTGGGGGCTTTTTGTATTTCCCAAAAGGTCTAAGCATGGATTTGAAAGTACTACGTAGATATTGCTGAAAAATTACAGACTTACACCTAGTCAAAATAACAACTCTATACTGTATGTACATTATTTTCCTTTATACCAGTGCTAAACAGACATGTAGGAAATACATTGGGGAATGACACCATTTTGAAAACATCATGCTTATCAAACAGATAGTGAATTTGAGCATGCATGTGTTAGTATTTGCACAAGGAGCAAGTTTCCTTATCCAAATTATGGTCTTGAAAGAAAGAAAGTCACCTGCCTTTCAATTCTGCTTCTCAAACATTCTGGTACAAAATAATAGCCTTTTGAGCATCCTACTGTCTCCAGTCTGGCTGTAAAGATAAGCTTGCTTGCTCTGGGCTCTGTTTATTCTCTTCCCAGATCTGAAATTACATAATTTGATTACTGACTTTTATGAAGGGAGATTCATAATTGTGCTGTGTTTATTCCAAAAAATAAGGGGTATTTCCTGTTGCTGGACTTGAAAAGAAGTAGCTAGGACATAGTGGGATATACAAAAGCGAGGGTATGCTCGAAGCAGCAGAGAATTTTGAAGCACACTTAGAGGAAGGAAACTAAGGGGTGCTTATTGCATGAGTTACACTAGCTGCATATGGTGGCACCTGCTGAGTTATGTTCTAGTATTTGTTTTTAATTATTAATGTGTTTTGTTCCGCTGAAATGTATTTATTTATTTTTTTGCAGATCCATATAGCTCCTCTGACATTAGCAGCACAAATTTCTAGTCAAGGCTCTTCTGCATTCCCTACGTTGATATTCAGGTGAAATATTTGTGTTTGACCCACTTTTATAGTTCCCCAGAAATGTAAATATGTTACTGTAATTGCATCCACCAAGTATCATTAAGTTGAGTCATGGAAAAGGTAATATTGCATATCATGAAATACAAAGCCAACAAGTATACAGTCCAACAACAGGAACATGGGGAACATGGTAATTTCCACATACATTAAACATATCAAACATCACTTTGCCTTTTATATGTTTTATATATAGATATTTGCATGAATTCATGTTCATCCAAACCTGGCAGAACACACCATATCAAGTACTAAGGTATGTTTTCTTCTAAGAAGTAAAATGATATACAAAGCCAGATGTAAATAACACTTTAATAAACCAGCTAAATCCTAGTACAAATGTGGGCAAAATGTTCCTCCTAAGCAGAGTTCCCAGAGTACTTCACTGCTGAATTCACTTGCATGGAACTCTGGAGACTTTCGTCTCCTTGTAGCTGTGCATGTAGCCTGCTAAATGTTACTGGTTTCTAACATGCTCTTTGCCTCAGTTTCTTCATTTGTAATATCCTCATACTGCTTTTCTGCTTATAGTACTTTGAGCTTATTACTGAAAACAAAGTAGAATCTATATGAGAGGGGTATGTATGAAGTTGAGAAATGGGAGGATGCTTCTTTTTGTCTATAAAGCCCTGAAAAGCAGAGCAATACCCTTTGCAAATTATGGCTGACACCTCAGCTGGAGTCGTATATTTGACTGAAGCCAAAGTAAAATATACAACAGATGTGCTCTTCATTTTCCAAGTTATGCATCATTACTAGGTGATTAAGTATGATTTTACTTTTCAATCCTGTTAGCATTGCAAAGCCATGTAACAGAATCACAGATCTCCAATCAGTCAACAAAATTGTCCATCAGAAAAAAAAAAAAAGAAGAAATCAGAAGGTGTAAAGTCTGAACATCCATCACATCTTCCAATAAACAGTATCGGGGTTTAAGAGCTGGAAGAAGTATTAGTGCTGAACAATATTTTATCAACATAATTTGTGGAGTTTTGAAGGGAAAAGACAGGGGAAATTATCAGGAACAAAGGTACATCAGCCCCATTAAAAAACACTCAGCTTTGTAAATAATTAAAAACTATCACATTAGGGACCTGCCTTCCATTTCATTCTTCCTGGAATCATAGCATATACAATTAAGTCTGCGGTCACACAGAGCAGTCAAAGTTCTCTATGTGGTCTCAGCTGTTTAAAAACTTTCTCTTCTAAGAGAAAATACCACATACTGGAGTGCTGAATTTAGTCTCAAGAAGGGGATTCTTTGCCCTTTGGAGACCAAAGAACCTCTCAGCTACAGAAAAATCTAGACAGTGCAGTGAAACAAAAAACAGCTTCCACTCACAAAGCATCCAGCATAAGAGAATTAAGTTTTAAAATGAACTTTCAAGGATTCATTTTTTTACCTTCCTGACCAGGAGAGGAACATCACGTAACTGAAAATCGAAGAAAAACAATCTGCTTTTATCCTGATACTAAGCAGTGATTGTAATCCAATATTAAAAAAAGAGAGAACTAAGAGATTAACTTTCTAAGGATTGGATAAATAATTACAAGGTTCAAGAAGTGATTGCATTTTTGACAAAATAAAAATGAAGATAATAAACTAAAGGAATAAAAATTCAAGGACATTTTTTTTAAGGTTTCTTTTATAAAACAAACCATGCAATGGGATTTATCCAAGTATTTTTAAAGGAGCACAGAGCTCCAATATCTTCTATTGACTTCACAAGTTTTTCCTGAGGTTCCCAAGTAGGTAATATTTTTTTCATTAAAGTCTGGATTTGGCAAAGCACTAACAGCATGCTTAGCTGCATATGATCTAGATTTGCCCATATATGCAAGCACTAGGCTTCTAAAAAAGCAGCTCATCCCTTTCACTGTTTAGGCTGTAATGCTGAGAAGAGTTTACTTAAGAACAGAACAGCATCTAGCATAATTAGGTCACTCTCTATATAAGAATCTGCTTAAGTTTAACATTCATATTTCACTCACCCATTTAAATCTTGGAAATCTCTTTCACTTCAGCAGGTTAGTAGTATGGAACAATTGAAATATTTGTCTCGGGCTAGAATGCCAACAATATGTGACTTGGCTAGTTACACAGTGTATTAAAAGCAATCACTTTTTTCAGGCCCATTTTTATGGACTGCAATACACAATAGATCTCCGATGAACTTCTTGTGTAGAACATTATGAAACTCATTTTTAAACTGATTACTTAAGATATGAACATCCACTAGTACACGTGATACTTGAAAAGTGTTATTCATTCAGAGTTTGAGATCCTTAAATAAGGCTGAGTCCATTTAAGAGGATCTTTAACTTAAAGAAAAAAAGAAAAAGCTAACAAACTATTCCAGAGCTTTTTCATAACACCTTAATGAAGAATCAATAAATAAGAAATTGTGAGCATTTCACTCTTGGGGGAGAGAAGGAATGAGAAAATATGCACTGTACTGACAATTCACAGGAGCACTCTCTTTCAGCTAGAGGAAAACTGGCTAGGGGAATTTCCTGGAATTGTAAAAGAAATAACTAGTAGTTCAGATCTCAGATAGCTCTTTAAAATTCTTCTCTAATTTATTATTAATAAAAGCTAATGAATCCTAACACAAAAGCTAGCAGGGGAGACCTAGTTGCCAGCCTTTCCTTTTCCTACAATCATTAATGGCTTCATCTTTGAAATTAAAAAGTTGGAGAACTAACGCGAGGTGACACCACAGGCACAAAAGTCATGTCTAGCTCCCTGTCCCCATCTTTTTGGCTGCCTCCAAAGATGATACCAACAAAACTGAACCATTGTGAATTGTTTTATCTCCACACTCAGATAATGCAATTCCCGCTCTGCGTCTAGGGAAGAATGTACTATTCTTGATCAATAACACTCTGCTGCTGATTGTTAAAAAAGATGTGCACCATATACTGGGAAAATAACAGACAGGAGCTTGATGCTTATTTTCCAGTCCATTTCAATCCCAATCAGCACTCCGAGGTCTTAGGGTGCAGACAAGAAAGTCACTAGAGTCAGATCACTCGACCACCATGGGGAAAACATTACCATCTTATGTGCCCTAGACAGCAAAATAATATCTGCAGAAGGTGTTTCATGTGGAACTTAAGACAGGGATGCTATGGTTATTCATGATAGAAAAGTGCTTCATAGTGAGGCTCTGCATCACATCTCTAGCAACTTGTTGTGGCCAGCAGTACTTTTCTTCACCACACCTTCTCTGCATGTTGCAGCCTCTAGCCCATTTCCCAGGGAGGCAATGCTAGTACCAAGCAGCCTGCTTCTGAGACTGCCTAACTGCACCTTCATGATACAAACAACTTCTAGCTCTGGCACCTGAGCACAACTATAACACATCAATCTTCTCTTAATGTTTTGAGGCCTTGTATGTGGCATCTGGAAGCATCACCAGGGTTTCACGTAGGCCATAAGGTGAGTTATGGCCTGAGTGTAAAGATCAGACATCAGCCCAAACATTTAAAAAAAAAAGCACCCAAAGGGATTTTATTTTTCCTCAATGTGTGGATATAGGGTTGAGCTAACAGTCAAGTAATATGTCACTGGTTCTAACAAACAAAATTTAATCTAGAAAATGCAGTGCTGACTTCCAGATTTATTAACTTAACGACATGAACGTGATTTTGGTCACAAAACAGTGCTGTGATGTTGTTTTGAAATAAGTTTCTAAATCTTCTTCAGAAAGTGGGGGGTTTTTTGTTGGTTGCTTTTTTTTTTGTTTTGTTTTGCGTTTTTTTTTCCCTAGGCAGAACTCTGATAACTCATGCAAGTCAGCAGGAACAGTGCAAAGACAATGTAAGCATACTAGCACAGATTGTTGTTAACACAGTAGATATCTTTCCAACTAAATTATTAAAGCCATATCTTTTCCATTATTGGTAATAAAAGCAAGTAAAGTTTGGTTATTCATTTTTTAAAAAGTGTTTTTGACTAATGTTTTACACTAATCAAATGCTCAACAGCAAATTTTGGATGTAAAGTACTAAGCACTTACAATAGTAACTTTGGTGCTATCTGTTACAGAACCATTAAGATTTAGATGACCGTTGTATTAATTCAGGCTGAGAAATGTGAAGAACACCACAGAACTCCAGAGGAACTAAAAAGGTCATATACACAGTATCTAAACACTACACTGAAATATCAACTAAGCTATTAGCAAATGTTAATATATCAATCGTCCGTGGCAAAGGGCATCAGGATTAGAAAAGGGCACATTTCTTTAAAAGGAAGTATATGTGGCCTGACCACAAGCTGCTTCAATAGAAGCTTTTGCTGTGACCATAAATACAACATACTTTTATTTTAAGAGTGATATTTAGTCAAACCAAATAATAAGGTAAACAGCAAACAAATAAGAAACATTTCTTCATTTTCCTTGGGTAGTGCATTTGGCAAGCAATACTAAGATTAGTTTTCATTGGCACAAGGCAGAATGTGATGAACTTTTAGAACATTATCTTCTGCCATTCATGCAAAGTACAATCCAGATTAATATGCAAATGTCTATTTGCTTAGGATCAGTTTTTATAGACAGAATAGCTATTATTGCAAAACTTTTGCCAGTACAGATAAAGGGAGCTTTTGTAAGTTTCTTTGAGCATATAGATCAGGTTAATCTTGATGCTATTTACATAACAAAATGCTATTTCCTCCTAAAGTAAGCTGAGATTTAGAACTTGATTCTTAATTTAAAGTTTGTCCAAGACTTTTAATTCAATTACAGTGTTTCACACACCAAGTTTGAGCAGTATCTCACAAATGAGTCAATCCTAATTCAGGGTTTTGTGTCGGTTTGGCACTGAGTTGGCAGTCTCTCGATTCACCCCCTTCCCCTCCTCCCCCAAGGTAGGGAAAGAGGGAGAAAAATGAGAAAGAGAGGCTTGCTGGGTTGAAAAGTGAAACAGATTGATTTTAATTATTAGTGATAAGGGAATATATATATATTTGTAAAGGGATGTGCAACACCCGATCCCCTCCCTCCTCCCCCAGTGACTCTCACAGCAACTCTTCTCCCTGGTGACTCCCAGCTGAAGGGGGGAGTGTCCGGGCGCACGGACGGGGCCCTCGGGTGTCGGCTGGGAAGAAATAAATGAAAAGAAAAAGAGAGAGAGCCAAAGAGAGGGTGATAGAAGAGACAGTAAGCAAAAAAGTGAGAGAAAAAGGAAACAAAAGGCTTGACTTCCATGATGTCTTAACCTATACTGAAAGCCAAATAGAGAAAATATTATGAGAAGGGAATACTCTGGTTTATACTCTAACTAATAAAGAAGTTGGAAACCCAACTTTTTTAGTAGGCTGTGAGACTGTTCCATGGCTCTGAGGAACAACTTCATTGACTTAGGCTCATGGAAGTGTTAGTCCAAGTGGTCTCTGTTGGCATATATGTAACCAAAGATGACAGAAATATAAAGTACACTTTGAGACTGAAAATCCAAGGGAAGTTACATGTTGCCCTTCCTTTGTCTATGTTCAGCCCTTTTTCCAAAACTGCATGATTAAGTGAGGTTAGAGATTGTAACTGGGAAACTTAGAGGTTGATATGGTCTCTCTACTATAATCCTTAAACACAGTAGGAAGCAAAAGGAAGCTTTCTCCCAGTTCTGCAGTGAATATTTGCCTCTGACAATTGTATGCCTTTCTCTGAAGACTGTAAGACTATACCACTTAAGACAGAGAAATTATCACATAAAACCAAACCAATGTTTCTACCTTTTACGTGACAGCAAGAACTATTCCTGTATAGTCTTCATGTATTGAGTACCACACCAGTGTTACAGAAACACAAAACCTACAGCACAGCAATTAGCAGAGAGCATAACAGTAGTCAAATCTTTAAAATGAAGAATGTATAGTACTAATTTCAACTCTTAAAAGTGAATAGGGCTAGTTTTTAATTCATTTATTCATTTCTTGTCTTCTCTGAACCTCCCAGACTGCAAAACTAGAGCAAAGAGATAGGCTATTGATTTTATGCAAGGTCAATGGAAATGTCACAGTAAATCAGAAGGAAAAGATAAATAGAGAATCCAAATATTATCTTAGTCATATGATGATTATTGTTATGGAATAAGATAATTAATTCTATATGAAGTCAAGGTCTCTCAGAAAAACCCAGATTCCAGCTTAGCAAGAGCTAAGTTTCATCTCTGTTAACAAGATGAAAAAAAATGTGCTATACTCAAGTGTGTAGATGACAGCATCTCTGACTTCATATTCTCTACTCTCAAACTTAATGCTTGTTGCTTCTGTAAAGGAATTCACTTAGTATTTGTTCACAATCATGTCTGAAATGTTAAAGACCTGAGCTCCGTTCAAACAAAACTGTAATTTTTAAGTGTAAGAAACATTGCTGTGTGACACAACATGTTAGTTGTGTCAAGAAAAAGCAAACTCAGTTGGTATGGTAATTTTCAAGAGTTTGTAAGAGGTTCACAGAAATAACAGGGGGGTAAAAAACAACTCAATCAAAACAATGTCTGTATCAAGCCCTTTTGAGGGTGTTCATTGCAACTTGTGTTTGGTTTCCATAGCTTTTGTTTTCCTCTTACTAGCTTTTCCTTATGAATTACTTCAACAATCAAGTGATGTTTACCTGTGACAGATAACATTACACTAAGTACCAAGTCGGTTGTCATTTGGTCATTGGAAAATACGAAAAAAACGAAGGAAAAACAAGAACACAGAAATACCTGATACCAGCAGGGAAGTGATCTTAAGTGTGACTGGAATTGTACAGCAACCAATAAAATGAACTGGACTTTATAATTTCAGAGTTGGATGTCAAAGTTCAGAGCCTTTTTTATTGTTGCTGCACATTGCTGTCTCTTTTATATGATAGCAGATCTACAGTGCAGACTCCTTTACTGAGACACCTCTCTTTTTTTGCTTGTGTGCAATGACTCATTTGTAATCAGCCATTTTGTTTCAAATCATGCTCCCAAGCAAGGTCTTTTTTCTGTGGAGTCTAACAGAAGGCAATTTATCCACAGCAACACAGAGCTTTAATCATATGAAAAATGTCTAATCACTGTATTTATAATCTCTTGGAGCAGAATCTAATGCAGAAACTCAGAGCTTAAGTCCTAACTTTCCTTCTTAATGAATGTCAAACCCTGACTTCCTTTAAAGTCTAAGGCACACGTTAGTCCTAACACACATGCTTCTGTGAAATTCCTAGTTATGACTTTCACTGAGACAAACACTGCAAAGGGGATGGGATTATCGTTTCAAGTACAGGTTGTTGGCTAGGTCAGTGAACTGGCATGCTGGGAGTCTTGCCAGAAGTTGTGTGTTGTCCCTAATGAGAATTTCAGCATTACAAGTTCAAGGAAAGGCTCAGGTGGGGTTTTGTTCCCTATTCTGATTTATCAGCTTTTTGACGTGGTAGTAAGATTTTTAACAACAATAATGCTCTAAAACCCACTAGAGTTATGTAGACAAGAGAGAATTTGCACAGTGCTCGTAGTTTTGCTTTTCAGTTTTGCCACAAATCTCTGAGAACTTCAGGTAAGATATGGACTCGCATGCTTATCAGCTGAAGTTGTATTTCTTCACAGAAGCAGCTTTGCCTCTAAAGTGACAAAATAAGCTTTCCTGATACCATGGGATATATAATTTTTTATGTATACCTATACATATACGCAGTCCTGCACTTCCTTGTCATTCTAAATAGCAAGAACAATTGTGTACATGAAAATTTACAGCTTTGTTTACATCTATTAAATTTTGCTGACAAAAGACCTCCAAACATTAGAAGTTTTTTAGTCATATGTGGACAACTGTTCATCAGCAACTGGACTGAAATAACGAGTCTTGGTGTCATGTGCTACACATTGCACAACTGAATAGACAATGGCTGAACAGTTTTCAACTCTTGTTGGGGTAATCTATTTGAAACAGATGGATCATTAAATAAAGTCTCTCATCCACGCTCTTGGTTTTCCGTCACAAAGGAATCAGTTTCAGCACTTGGCTGACGACTGCAGCTGTTGATCATCAGTTCTGTCCAGTCATATTGCTGAAGGTAGAATTCATTTGCACAACTGCATTCATTTTCAGCAATTGTATTTGGTTTGTGTGGCAAGGTTTTGGTAGTGGCCAGGAGGGGGGGAGAATACATAACTGACTTTGTGAGAAGCTGCTAGAAGCTTCCCCCATGCTCGATAAAGCCCATGTCAGCTGGCTCCGAGGCAGACCCACCACTGGCCAAGGCCAAGCCCATTAGTGACAATGGTAGTGCCTCTGTCATAACATAGTTAAGAAGGGGAAAAAGCTACTCCACAACAACAGCCAGAGACAGAAGAGAAAGAACTCTGTAGACACAAGGGTCATTGAAGAAGGAGAGGTAGGAGGTGCTCCAGTTGCCAGAACAGAGATTCCCCTGCAGTACGCAGTCCATAGTGGAGCAGATATCCGCCTGGACGCCACAGAGGACCCACAGATGGATGAGTCCAAAGGAGGCTGTGACTTGTGGAAGTCTGCACTGGAGCATGTTTCTGGCAGGACCTGTGACCCCATGGAGAGAAGAGACCATTCTGGAGAAGGTTTGCTGGCAGGACTTGTGACTCTGTGAATGACCCACGCTGGAACAGTCTGTTCCTGAAGAACCGCACCCCATGGAAAGAACCCATGCTGGAGCAATTAGGGAAGAACTGCAGCTCCTGGGAAGGACACATGTTGGAGAATTTTGTGAAGTACTGTCTCCTGTGGAAGGGACCCCATCCTGAAGCAAGGGAAGAGTGTGAGGAGGAAGGAGCAGCAGAGAAAAGGTGTAATTAACTGATCGCAACCCCCATTCCCAGTCTCCCTGTGCCACTGGCAGTGAAGAGGTAGAGAAAATTGGGAGTGAAGTTGAGCTGGGAAGACAGGAGGGGTGGGGTGAAGGTGTTTTAAGATTAGTTTTTATTTGTCATTATCCTGTTCCAATTTGCTTGGTAATAAATTACATTCATTTTTCCAAGTCAAGTCTCTTTTGCCTGTGACAGTAACTGGTGAGTGATCTCCCTGTCCTGATCTCAGCTGTGAGCCTTTAGTCGTATTCTTTTTCCCTCTGTCCAGCTGAGAAAAGGGAGTGATAAAGCAGCTTTGTGGGCACTTGTTGCCCAGCCAGGGCCAACTCATCTCACCAATGCATTTATTTCCCTAACACTCACTTCCCTTTTTTATATACAATGAGTCTCAAAAACTTCTGGATTCAGGAGATAAGATGGATTGGAAAGAAAATCATCTCATAAACATGTCTTCTGTTAAGAATACATGGGTTGTGCAATTGAGATATCACTAGAAAAAGGGCTTCAAAATGGTCAATAATGCAGACCTGTAGGAATTATTCTGTACTAGTCAGAAATTCTAGTGTGTCAACTGCAAACAGTCCAATCCCAATCCAAACTTCAGATGGTATCTATAACACAACTCCACCGGTGTTGCCACAGACTATGGGTCATATTTAGTCTACTGGCTCTTAAGCAGCAATAACTGAAAAGGGAGGCAAAAGGCAATTTTGTTCTTCCTACAGTTGACAGTTCTATGTCCTCTCCAGTTTTTGATGAACAGCAGAATTTCCTTTTTTCCTTCTTTCATCTCTATTCACGTCAACTTTTTGAGCTCAATGCTGAAAAATGTCACTTGACATATCCAGACTCTACTAATACTTTCATATTGACTTTCATGCAGTTACAGCAATGCTGCTTAAATGTATATTGACTTACATGTAACAAAGACACAGCCTTCAGTTTCTCCACAGTTTTGCTCTCTCTGATGACACTATCCACCTCTTACAGTCTTAAGTCATCAGTCAATAGCTACATTAAATACATATGGCAGCTGAAGGTGGATGTTTAGTGCAAAAATCCCTTTTACTGAATAATGTTTTTCATTTTCTAATCTCAAGCTGTTGTATCATATCTTAGATGGTTTAGGCAGTAAGAAACATCCCCCCACCCCCTTTTTTAAAACAAAAGGAATTTTTTACACATACTCTGATACTGATAAGAAAGCTATTTCACTTGTTGCATCTGGGTAAGTACTCATCATACTCCTCATCATATGGTCATGGCCTTTTTTGTGACTAACAGAAGGATACACAAAAGAGCTGACACTCCATTCAACACCCATTGCTCCGAGAGAGATCTCTGGAGGAACTCCCCTCTCTCACTGAAATACCTTTCAGCTGCACTCATGGTTGCAGTTCTTTTTTAAATTTTTTTTATATTTTTTTTTTTACTTCGAGTAAGTCACCTGGGAAAGTTACCTTTGACACTATCTTTCAGGTTTTCTGTTCTCTCTTAACAAAAGCAGAACACATCTTTTCTTTTCCAGTACTTTGGGATACTACAAGACACTCAGCTAGTGAAATTCACAGTTGAGCTGGCAGCTGTTATTAGTCCTCTGCATCGTGCCATTTTGTCCTAACAGTAGTCTCCAAAAGGTAAGACTGTCTTCTTAAGTCATCAGTTATGATTCTGATATAAACTTCATCTTTGGAGGCAAGAAAATTCAGGAGCAGTAGCCAATAGCAAAGACAACTTTCTTGTAGAGTTAGCACATGCAATGCATTTGTACAGAGGTACATGCATGTCAGGAAGGGCTACACTGCTTGCTACTTTTCCCTTCTGCTCCACCTCTCCACTCTGCAGCACTACCTGCAGAAGCTTTCAAGTATTCCTGAAAAACTTTTTGACAACAATCTGTAGTAAAAAGCCATTTGAACCCTATTTTTTTTGCTCACAAGAGCTACATCCGTAAAGCTCCACCCTTTTTGTATCTGATACACACCAGTGTGCAAAATAACATATGAAACATTTCTACATTAGGTATGTCCACATTGCAATATCACCAAATTCTACCAGATGCTAAGTTCCAATCAGTCGCAATTACCTTTTTTTTTAATTATTCTAATATTTAGCCTTTTCATGTCTCAGATTGTCACTAAATGTTGTTTCAAGATCACGGGTGTTTCTCTTTTATATGCAGAGCATTTACATTGTCTAAAAGCAATAAATATTACCACCAACACTCAGAAATTACCTTCTAAAACAGAATAGCATCTGCACCAAAGAAGGTTTACTGTCCCATATTCCATATGCAAAAAGTAAGTTCAACTATATTCTCACATCACCATGTGAACATAGATTTCAAAAGTCATGTAGATTACTCTTGCTTTTAATTAAAGTCAAATAAAATTTACTTTGAAAAAATACCTTCCACTTGATTGAGAATTCTACTTGATGTCCCAAAAAGATGGCTCTTTACCCTAGGTCATTGTGTCTACATAAAGACAAATTGTCTTTGGATATGTGTTAAATCTCTGCCCTGATTAGACCTTAATTTAATAATTAAACAAATAAAACATTTTGTCATACAAATCTGTTTCTAAGATCTCCTAGATATCTTTCTACAACCTGCTTGAAAAGTTATTTCTGTATTTTCAAGGTGTAGCAGCCAATTTTGATTATAAAGACAACCTTTGCAAAACTACAAGGTCATCTTGTGTAGACAGATTGAAACTGCAAATTACTCCTAAGTCAAATCCTTCAGGTCTTATTGCTGTAAGATCCTTTGATTAACTTCAATGGCAATTTTTCACAGTTTGAGATTTCATTACAACAATTGCTTATGCTAAAGAAAAAAAAAAGGGGGGAAAAAAAATTAAGTCCATATGCCTTTCCAGCTAATAACAGCAGTTCTCAGTAGGAGAAAAATGTGCTAAAAGGGCTGCCAGTGCCACCATTACATCTGTGAATGCTCCTGAGCTTTTTAGGTAGCAACAGTTCCCATACTGACAACTACTAATGACATTTTGAAGAATTCTACAACTATTCCATTAGGGAAAATTAAGTATTGTCAAAGGATTGCCAATTATTCTTCTTTTTCTATGATACAAAGGTGCCCGTGAGTGGGTGTTAAGAGCGATACATTTAGGTCTTTCACAGTCAGATGATAGGAGTTAATTTAGGGACATCTTTATGATGAGGGGAGAAAGAGAAGCAGAAAGAGGTTGGGCAGGCTTTTTATTTTATTCTGTATTAAACACCAGAAAAATAACACTTTTTTTGTTGTTTTTCTTAACGGAGAGAAAAATTATAGCACCAGTAAAAACCCCTAAAAGAGGTAATATTTTCTCTGTCAATTCTAGAATATACCTTTTCCAGCCTGAAGATTATCTTTTTCTAAAATTTCCTCATGAAGTCCTGAAGATGTAAAGTGCAGAAAACAATAATAGCAAATAGGAAATAAAGATAATGTGATTATGGCCAGGGGAGATGTGAGAAGGTCTCTTACCTTCCTTTTTCCATGATTTACCTACTCATACTGCAACAACTATTTCCTTTTATTGAGCTTGTCATCTTCATATCCAAGTTGAAACACCAGTCTGAGTACTGTAACTCCCAGAATACAGGTGTTGCAAACCTGGCTTTGATATGAAAGAAACCCAGGCTGAAATTGTGTAACTTAAAACGTAATTTCCTTAAATATAAGCAGCTAAATTTTGAGGTGTGCAGTATTTTAAAGCATAAGTATCAAATTTTTACATAGTATTACCATTTAAAATAAAGCTTCCTGGTTAAAGTTATTGGAAAACATGAGTGACTAAAACAATTGATTAAAAAAGGCCTCTGAGAGATTTTTATAAAAATTATTTGCAGTCCTCAGAAGTCTATATTTTGAGACTTTATTATATTCTTTTATAGTCACCACCTGCTTCTAAAAGGAAAAAAAAATGCAAAATATAAATTATCATTTTGTTTCTATCAAAACCACTATGCAAAGGACATTATCTGGCTTTCTCCATAAGTGGAATTCATTTTTGTATTCCAGCATGTTTTTTTCTAACCTCAACTTAACTCAGCTGAATTTTTGCAGGGGTGAGGGGCAGAACAATATTGGTCTGACTAAAGGGAAAGGCAAGTACAAATGTGCAGTTTTTTCATCTTTTGATTTAAAAAAACAAGTGAGATGAGTTCTTACGTAGCTTTTTCCATAGAACTTTTGGGCACGGGGTGAATAATCAGGTTGTGGAGAAAAGAGTTCTGCCTAGAAACTCCAGTGCATCAGCAGTCTCCCAATTGTAGGTAAACCAGGAGGAGTCAAGATTAGATCTTCTGTGATGATTTTCAAGATCATCGATTTTGTCCAGGAGGGAATGTTTTTTTCTGTTGCTGTCAGCACTGTCTGCTGAAAAGAGGTTTAGATTGTCCTTGGCTTTATTAATTCTTTCCTCTCTTGCAGTTATTCTTGCCTCTATACCAGCCAAGGTCACATAAAATGTTTATACGCTTGCTTTAATTGAAGGCACAACACACTTTAAATGGGAGACATTACCTGCTTTCGTTTCAGCTAAGATCACTTGAAGGTCCACTTTTTGATACAGTCTTTTCTTAGATTCATTTCTGACTTCACTGCTGAGTGTATTAAGATCACTACTGATGCAGATACCCTGCACCTTAAAAAAAATACCCAAATCACAGCCTCTGAGGCCTGCAATCAGTTCTCAGGGTGTGAACCACGATGTTGAGCACTGAGCAAATGGTTGATTACTAGAGCCCTATAGAGAAAGAAAAAGCAAATACAGCTTTTTCTTCCTCATTTCTATATCGTAATGGTACTTAAGAGCACACTGATGTAAGATACATGGATGTAGTGTGATAAACACTGATTGCAGGAAGAATTTTGACAGCCATGGACATGGGATGGCAGCATGCCATAATGCCATTTTCTCCTTAACATGGTGTAATATGCTCTAGCTTTTCCATTATTTTATCTCATGCTTAGAAAACCTCAAGTACGAAATTAGCCTGAGAAAGAAACTGCACATGCTTCCATTTTGCCTATTCAACAAAAGACTCAATAATTTGAATAATCTAAAACATTTCAAATAATTAAGAATTAAAGATACACTTAGAGGTCTTTGATTTTGCAAAGTTCTTCTTCTCCCTTTGTCAAAGATAACATGATTTTCCAAAAAATGGAAAATTTAATTAAAAAAATATTACTTTTTCTGGAAAACTCTTCTATCACGTAACAGCTTTCTACTTGGTTAAAGTAGTATCAAGGTACTTCAGGTAGGTAATCTCTTACAAAAGCTTTTGGTTTTAATACCTTTCAGATTATTTAATAAAATTAAATTGAAAACAGTTTCAACAGTTGTATTATCTGATCCTGATGATCCTCTGAATAAAAAACCATCCACTTACCAAGAGGCCATGTTCTCTGCACTCTTTGCATGTGTACCCAGGAGCAGAAATGGAAATCTGAAAAAAAAACCAACAACAACAAAAAAACCAACCCAAAAATAAAGTGTTTTGTCACATGTCCAGCAAGGATAAAACCCAATCTATTTCCACAAACAATATCTTTCCCTTGCCACAGTGCATTACCAAAATAAGAATACATGGGCAGAAATATTAATTCCATCTTCAGCATACTTGATATTGATATATGCATGACCATAAAGCAATGCTGCATTCTACTGCTTCACCTGTGCAGATTTAATCCACCCTACTACCCCTCAAAAAGAATTCCCAATACCTATTGAATAACACTGACCCACACTCAATAGTAAAGTTAAAATTTAAAGAAAAACCTTATGTTCTAATGTACAAACATTTGGGATTGGTGAGAAATTCAGCTCTCTCTTTTATGGATTTCCATGTTTTACCTGGGCATTTAAGTCCCTATGTAAAGTGAAAAGCTGAAAAAAAAATCGTTAAAGTTTTGCACTGTTCATTGCCATAGAATAACTCTCTGCAATAGAAAAATGGTGGAAAAAAACCTTTCAGTAGAAAGGACAAGTTTCAAAAAGGTGGTATGTTCCACTTGGAAACAGACTGTGAATACAAGCACTCCCTTCACCCTACTCTTAACTTTGACTTCATAATAGCACATTGTACCGCTCATTGATATTCTCCCAGCTGTCACACACTTGAGTGTCTTGGATGGAGGCAGGCCAGTTTACATCAGCAGACATATGCTTAAACTTTTCCAGAATGAAAGATTCAGACATTTGAGAAAGAAGGGAGAGGCAATAAAAAATAAATGCACTTGCAACACCAACCCTCGCAAAACAACCACAAAATATATACTCTATCATATATTGCAAGGAATATTAGGTAGTTCTCATGCATACAGACTTCTCATGAAAGCTTGATTTCCCTGTAAAAATGATCCTGGAGTTTACCATGCTTTTTCCTAGATTGAGATGTTTGTGCTGTTTCAGCATTTGGTAAATACTTGAGAAGCCTAGAGGGGATATTACATAAGAAAGGAGAGAGTAAAGACATGACAGCCATGAAATCCACCACATCCATGATATCCACCACAGCTATAGAAAGTGTCCCGCTGTAAGCACACATTGGATAACCATTTTCCCAGAGCCAACTATATCTCATTCATCTTTGACTCTGTTTGCCTTACAGAGCAAAGACTGCCTGTGTACACTGATTGCACCTCTTTCCTTCAGCTCTTATGTGGTGTATGCACCCTCAGCTCACCTCTCAAGCAAGTGACTCACAAAGCAGCAGGAGACTGTGCTGAACTGCGGGGAGCTCAGCAGGAACCAAGAAACCCTCCCAAGAAGCAAGGTAACACTAGCACAGTTCACCTCTACTGAGTGATAGAATTGTAGAATCATAGAATCATCAAGGTTGGAAAAGCACCACATCTACCAGTTTTTTGAACACCTCCAGGGATGGTGCCTCCACCACCTCCCTGGGCAGCCTGTTCCAATGCCTCACCACTCTTTCTGTGAAGAAATTTTTCCGAATATCCAATCTGAACCTCCCCTGGTGCAACCTGACCCCATTTCCTCACACCCATGCTACTGCACCCTTTGCAGGCTACTACATCCTCTGCTCAACAGAGACATCACTGTGGCTGTTTTTTAACAGTTTTAATCTGAGAACTAGCAATGGTCTGGAAACATCTCATAAGAGGGTATGTGTGTAACCTACATGTGCTGAAAAGTATTTTGAGTTCTTGGAAATTAATTGCAAGTAAATTTTTGAACATCACAGAATTGTTTGGATTGGAAGCGGCCTTTAAAGGTCACCTAGTCCACCACAGCAGCAATGAGCAGGGACATATTCAATTAGATCAGGCTGCTCAGAGCCCCATCCAACCTGACTGAACACTTCCAGGGAAAGGGCATCTACCACAGAATCATCATGGTTGGAAAGGACCTCTGAGATCACCCGGTCAAGCCATCAACACACACAAAGAAACCCCAAAACCAACACCAAACAAACAACAAAACAACAAACAACAACAAAAAAGCCAAACAAAAAACCCCAAAAAACCAAAAACCACACACACCCCAAAAAAATAATCCACAAAAAAAAACCCCAAACAAACCACAACCTCAGTCACTAGAGCTTGCCCTGAAGTGCCACATCTACATGTTTTTTGAATACTTCCAAAGATGGTGACTCCACCACCTCCCTGGGCAGGCTGTTCCAGTGCCTAACCACTTTTTCAGTACAGAAATTCTTCCTAATATCCAATCTAAACCCTCTCTGCTGCATCTTCAGGCTATTTCCTCTGGTCCTATCATTATTTACTTGGGAGAAGAGGCCAACCCCCACCTCCCTACGATCTCCTTTCACGTAGTTGTGCAAGGCGAAGACAATGGAGCAAAGCATGACTCTTGTTCTAACATGTTTGACCCCTGGATGCCATCCTAAAATGCTATACAGGTTCACCGCTTGGCTGTAGGTTTGCTAATGCATAAATTGTAAAACTTGCATCAATTGCTCCAAGTGTTAACTTATTTTTCATCTTTCAGGTATTACAAAGTCTTGTCAGGATAAACAAAGCCAAGGTCTTATAGGGTATATATTTGGCTTGGCTTTATTCAAGCTGGTGTTCTTTAGCATCATCACCGCAAGGCATTCAGGAACTGGAATTTGCTGTGCAGAAAGACTTTGGCAAAGAATTTGCTCTTTGGAAAAGGTTAAGCGTGTAGCCAAGAGAGATCTCAGGCTGGAAGGAACTCAGGTCATTGACAGAGAAAGATGCCTTGACGTAGTGTGAAGAGCAGAAGTATGTGTTCTTGAGAGAAACATACTGAGAATTGTTGAGGGTTTTTTGGAAGGGAGAAGAGAATAGAAGAAGAAACAGTTTGGCAAAGAGAAGGGAATTAATCTGGTGCATGAAAAAGCTACGACTCTACTACCTCTTCCACAGAAGCAATAGCAACTGTGCAGGAGACTACACATTCAGATAACCACATAGGGGACAAAAGCTACAAGCTAGAACAAACTGGTGTGAGAACTCTCCCCTATTCCCATTTGCTTGTCTCTTCACTTCATGTAGAAGCAGCTGTTTAAGAGGAATGCTTTGCAACTACCCCCATAAACAGGCACATGATGGTTTTGCCTTTGGGAAAGTCCCTTTCCTGCCCCAAACTCCTAAGTCAGAGTCCAAAGCACAGAGATCTGACTACCTGTTTTTCTTTTTTTTGTTGTTTGAAAAAACTTTTTAACTGAAGCTGTAGCTATGTTCACTCCATATATTTAAATGCTTTTAAGACTGTACCATTAGCTAGGTACCATAAAAATGCCAGTTGTTAACAGGATACCCAAGTACAGTATAGATTGAATATATCAAGTTCTTTAGTTATTCATTTCATTTCATTGACCCAGATGACACGTTTTTGTTTACATATAAGTATGAAGTCTTGGTTGACCTTTATGCTGTTACTCCTGCTGGTGTTATAAAGATTTAATGAGGTGGGGTACACAAAGCACTTTGGGAACTTTATGTTCTACTGTTATTTATTATTTAGACATGGGGACTTTCCATCTGTCCTCCAGCAGGCCTTTTAGCCTCTATATCTCTGCTGTACTATTTGTTTGTTAGGAAAAAACCCTGTGACTCTCAATGGAAACTCAGAAATTTTCTTTTAGACAATTAATAAACCAAGTGAGCACTCAATCACTGTTAAAATTATTTGGCTTCTTTCATTTTGTATTCTGGCAGTTTGCACATACCAAATCCTGATGTGTTGCTTGAGCTGTGTGCCAAGAGTAACTTCTGGGAAGACCCTCCACTATGTCAGTTCAATTGCCTCTTCACTTTTGCTCTTTACCAGTTCTGGAACTCAGGTTTGGGGTTACAGCAAAGCCTGGTGAGATCTCTACTGTGGGGATATGTTTAGCAGTTAGATATTAGAAGAAGCATACAAACTGTGTCTTTATCTGCCACAGCATTATTTCAGCTGGTGCATTGCAAGCGTGCCAGGATATTCCTCCCACAGATGTCTCTGCTGAACCTTCAGTGTTACTGACTCAGCTAAGATGGTATCTCTCAATAACAACCCATGCTGGAGCCAGGCTTTTTTACAAATTCCCTCTTTGCTAGACTCTGTGTCTCAGTGCTGCTTGGATGACCTCATTAGGGTGATGAGTAGCTTTTGCAGGAAGGAGAAAAGGCTGTATGTTACCACTAGTAATTTCTTAATATTTTATCAGCTATGGGATTTTTCTAAAACTTCTCTATAGCATTTAGAAAAAACACCATCATATAGGCATTCCCCTCCTTATCCTTAGCTTTCTAAAACTTCTAAGCTGGGAACAGGTTTTCCAAGATGATTGGTTTTTGCTTGCAGTTAGTTCTATACTCCAACACTGGATGAAAATACACAACAGTTTAAAGAAAATGTTATCATACTAAATCTCATATTTCTGTATATATTGTAGGGATAGTAATTTACAGTGGAAGAGTGCAAATGTTCCCTTATGCTTTGTGCTATCCAAACAAACTAGAAAACAACACATTAAACAACTATTTTGTACATTTAGATAGACTGTTGAAAAGATACCAAGACAAGAGAAGGTAGAATAGATGTGGAAAGACAAGGTGGCTTTAAACCAAGGTTATTTAGCAGATCTGTGGCAGGTTCAGGAACAAGGAGAACTCAGACTCTTTGCTCACCAGGCCCCAGCAAAAAACCCTAGAAACTGCATGCACAGATTAAACAATTTCCCTAACCATTTCCTTATGAAATTTCACGTTTTTCTATACCAAAAATGTCAACATATCATGTTGATTTCCCATTTCTGTATGACTTACTTTTCCGTTATCCTCATTATTGCTCTTACCACCTACAGTAGTGTGGCTTTACTACAATCCTAGAAAATGGTTCCACTAAATCACAACAGAAAGGATAAACACCAAAGACAACCAGGTCTAATCATTCTCCAGGTAAAGCATTGCATGAGGATTCAATCTTTTTCCAAATTCAGCTGAGTGTCTTTAAATGCGTACGTTTTCTAGTATGCATAAACTGTTTTAGTCCCAGTTCTTAATCACTCATGTTAATATTTAATGTGGTGATATAAGTCTCTTATTGCAAAATTTGTTCTAATGCTAATCAACTCTCATATACTGGTGTAACTGGGAGCAACCATGGCATAAAGTTTTCTAATACATAGATTTTACTTTTTGCATTGGATCTGAGATTTATCAGAACACCAATCTGAAATTCACAGTTCAACTAATTTTTAATTTTATTTTAATGACCTGTCTGCAAAGCAACTCACTAGCATTTATTTTATTATTATTATGAACTTTCACTGCATGGCTTCCCCCATCAAAACACATTATAAGAAAATTTCTTCTCTCACCATAATATAGGTAAGATTTAATGACAATAAATGAAACATTACATTATGAGAACAATCCTCCTCAATAAACATATTAAATTCTTAAGAGATCCAGAGCCAGAAAACATTTTCGATGCTACCTCTTTCTTTAATGGATCCTCATTCACACAAGGTTGCAGTTCCATGCAATAAAATCTGTGGTACACATGAACCCAGCTAAAAATTAATGAATAACTCAGTAGGTTAGCATTCTTGTGAGCACAGAATTGAAAAAGCAGAATTTATCTATACCTTACTTTCACTAGCTTGCCAGTCGTTATTTAGGATTGAATTATTCCCTCCCCAAAATAAGGGTTTATATACCAATATGGAATTGTAGGAGGCAAAACTCCTGACTTTGAAAGAGACTTTTCAGTCTTTCATAAACCTCCGCCTGCAAAAAAGCTCCGTTTGCATATTTAACAGAAGCATTATCGATTTAGAATGAATGATTGCAATACAAAGATGAGCTTAAAGTAAAATTTCTGCAATTTGAAAATCCACTGCACAAGAATATTCAGAGTCTAGTCTGATTCTGTGCACCTTGTAGCCCTCTTGAATGTAAAGGCAGCAAGTAATTGTGCATTTATCTAAGGAACAAAATACCTCACTCTACAGCAGCTGAAGTTAGTTCTTATCACTGGCTATTAATCACTGTGGCTGGGTTGATGGAGTCAGTAATATTTGGCTTGCACAGTCACAATATGATATCCAACAGGACTAGACTAAGAAAGAAAAAAGACAGCCATCCACAGATCAAGCAGCTCTCAGACAACACAGGAAAAGACTGTAGTCCGATGCCTCTTGACAAGCTTTCTTGATGATTGCAAACTACTTTGTATGTTTGCTGTCTTCTGAAAGACACTGAGAACTCTTACTAAATAATGCATGCACAAGTACATCAGAAGTCTAGCCCTTTCCAAACAGCTTTATCCCTATTGAAGTTCCAATAAAAGACAAAAATGTTTAAATCGGAAGTGATCGAATGGGAGAGCTCCTGTGGAATGAAACAGAGATACACATACACAAGTTAGTGGTTTTGACAGTAGCTTGTAGTCAATTAACTAAAAAGTCCAATAAAATTGCCTCTAAGGTAACTTTGGAACTGGCAAAGATCGCCATGCCCTTGAGTAAGAGACACAGCAAAGCCACTCGAAACATACTTGAATGTGTATGTATGTAATAGTTGTAATGAAAGGGCAGCATCTCCCCACCAGCACTGAGCTGCTTTCTGCCTTTAGAAGGGACTATGTTGTTGTCTGCTCATCCTTTGGGATTTACTGTTTGCAGTAAAAGGAGGCAATGCAAAGCGTCTAACTTTTCATACCCACCCTATCACTCTCCTTAGAGAATGTATTGTAGCTACTAAAGTACTTGCCAGATAAACTTAACACTTAAGAAGGCTTAACATTTGTAGTTAGTCATATTTGGAAAGCAGGAAAAGTCTTTCTCATTTATAGGCCCCTGAATAGCCAGGCTCTTAACTGAGATGTCAGGAGAACCTAAACTGAGGAGCACTTCTCTACAGCTACCAAGCAGAGGACCAACTCTTCGCCTTCCTCCCGGTGTTCCTTTCTCATATCCCACCTATTCTCCAGGCTTTTTGCAGGTGAAACCAAGAGGATCAGAGTATTAGCTAGGAGTGCTGAATAAGGCTCCTTACACAGGCAGGTGTTAATTTGTTCAAATTCTTGATTGTCAAGTTATTAGACTATCCTGATTTGTTTGCAGTATACTTCTCCATCTGAAGAAAAACAGAAATTAAATTATTCAAGTCTACTCTGAAGCCATGCTATGGAAGTTTTCAGCTACATGCTTTCCTTCATAAATTTGACATTCTATTGGAGCAAATGAGACAGAAAACAAAGCTGATCGAGAGGATTTAGCTCCAGGTACAGGGTCAGCACAACTTTATAGTCCTCCCAGTTAAGCATGAATCTGAGCAGGAAGAAAAATATAATTGCCCCAACTAATTTCCATGCACAGACATCAGGGAAGAAATTCAAAGCAGAAGAAATGCACAGCTGTTCACCACAGGTTTAACTCTAGATTTCTGTTTATCCACGTGTCAAGTACCATAGCAAGATCAAACATTGAAGTTGCTCTTTCGTATCAGCCCCCAGGCTCCAGATCTTCAGTGATCAGACTGGTTTCCTACCTGCAGAAAACATCTCTTTCAATTATAGCTACTGTTAAAGTGCTTTACACAAGTCCTTGTGTGTAATATTGGTTGGTTTGGTCTTTTCCCCCCCAAATGGCAAGTGCTCTTGGTTTGGTAGTTCTGTTAAAGCACTAGCAATTACATGTGAATGTATCATACTCATGATGAATGTAAGGGTTAATTATATAAACAGGTTAAGAGGGTTTGTTTCGATCAGTTTGCTGGAGATTTGCATGTTGAAAGAATTTTCCAGCTTTACCAGAGTTAACACACAAATCAATACACTTCTCTACTCGCACATCTTGCTCTCATGTCACATCCAATCATTACCTAAGATAATAGATTTTAAAGATGAAGAGTTTTGTTCCTCGTGAACCTACCTGTCTTTCCAGGCTTGATTTTTCCATGAAGTCATAATGACAGGTTCAATTTCTATAGTACTCTATGCTGATGTTAAAACACAGCATTCTAACTTTATACTTTACGATATAAGTAACATTATGTATATTGAAGTAATGACGTCTTCAGACTTTGCTTGTTAAAAATGGATAAAACTAAACAGAAAAGTACAGTATATTGCTCTGTATATGGTTTCTCCCTGAAAATCATGAGCTAGTAGGTTTTTAATGAGGTCTAGACACTGAATATAAATGAATAAACAGGAATCCTCTAAAACAACACTAGTGTAGGGGAACAACAAAGTACTTTGGTCATCCTGGCATTTGAGAAACTCATGTGATAGATATCATGCTGATCAATGTAGATGATTCTTTCACTAACAATTGCATATTTCCCTACATTTGCATATTTCCTTACGTTTGATAGAGGCTGAGTGTCTGATCAACATACTATTCCACTAGAGGTACCCTGATGTAATATCAAATGTATAGATTGAAAAGAAATACTAGAAGGTAAAACAGGACATAATTGCTACTAGCATGCTAAAATCTGTGACAGAAGGTCATAAATATCATCCAGAATCTTAATTTTAGACCACAACAGAGAGCAGAGTCCACCTTCATTCTAAAGGGCCTTCATTCATAAAACCCATGAAAGATCTGCCCATTCTTGTGTATATCCTTTTTTTTTTTTTTTTCATTTGGTTGTTTGTTTTAAATAAAGGCATTTCATCTTACCCCACTAACCAAGTAGAAGAAAGGCCAAAAGTCAAACCTGAAAGAAAATCAAAGTTTCTAATTTAGGAAAAATTCTACAGGGGTGCTTAGAAAAAAGAATATGAGTTCTTGTCACTGGGATTCTGAAGGAATTTTGAAAAATTGAAAGCAACTTTTCCTGCTTATAATAATTCCATGTTATTTGCTAGATAGGTGCTATGAAAAAAAAAAAAAATCAGAAGTTGAGCATCTAAATGTTGCTTGAGAAGATGCCTCAATATATTGCTTGTCTATTAACATTTAGTTTGCTGATTCTTTGTTTTGACACAATAGTCCAAGAGGAAATCTGACTGCTTCTGCAGTAATACTTCCCAACGTAAGTGTAAATGTCATTCTTTTTGGAAAATATCACCACGATTTTGAAAAAAATATTGATTTTTGTTGGCAAGGCTAAATAAAATTTGAATTCTATACAGAGCAATGGCTGCTCTTTTCTCTTATAGTGACAAACAAAAGTAAATGCATTATGATTAAGCAATTTACTGGGATCAGAATCAGTTTTATTTCCAACTATACAAAACTACATTACTCATTCATAAAAGAATAACATAAAGGCAAAAAATACAAAAACTACTGCCACAAAGGGTTAAATGTCTTCCAAAGATGACAGGTGTATGTAATATTATTA
The DNA here is from genome assembly GCA_020745705.1 of Hemiprocne comata. Classification (NCBI taxonomy): domain Eukaryota; kingdom Metazoa; phylum Chordata; class Aves; order Apodiformes; family Apodidae; genus Hemiprocne; species Hemiprocne comata. The sequence continues at coordinate 139,549,063 of CM036586.1, forward strand.
GACACAGACATTATGATAACAATTATATTAACACATGTACAAAACACAATTCTGCTAGAATGGTATTAATTTTGCCTGCCCACTGTAAACAGATGAAGCATTTTCCTTCCTCACCTTCAAGAAGAATTTAAATTCTCTTTCTGGAAGAAATCACCTCCTTAAGTAAACATCTCTTCCTTGCTACACTACCAAGGAGGTACTCCAAGACAATATCCTACCTATGTGTCCAGAGCTTACTTCCCAAAGGAAGGCATCCATCATGTCAAACACTCTCAAGAGAGATTATAGTTCTACGAATTCCAAGAGGACGTGTCCCAGTCCCTATCAGGACATGAAATTTCATCCCACAGTCAGCTTATAAAACATTATGTGTTTAACAGAAAATTTAACTGTATAAAAAAGAAAGCCTACAGGAATGACATAACAGCATATAAAGATACTTTACAGGTTTTTTTTTGTTTTCAAATATGTCCTGTGTCGGAACCTATTGCAGAAACATGGACAATATATGATTTTATTCTTCCTTATCCATGCCAGAGGAATTCTTTCTCCTTTAAACTTAATTAAATTATGAGTCTAATTTTACCATTCTAGAAGTATTTACTACACAATATAAATGCCAAATTGCCATAAGAGATATGGGCTTGGCCTTGTCTTCCACAGAATAAAAATACCTTAGCTGATAAGCTAGCTTTTAATAACCTTCAGTCTATATATTCATTGCTCAAGGCAATAATTCAAGGAGCTTTGGAGAGCAATGAAAAGCAAAAAGTGTGAATTCCATTCAAAGCTTAATAAGTTTAGTTAACTTGGCAAAAACACTTGTATCTCTTTCCAGAGGGGTAAAAAATAAAGATTATTAACACAGTTTCTGAAGCACTACCAACTGTCCTGCAAGTTAAAACTTAAATGTACTTATACTCCTGATGACTGTCCTCGTTTGAGCCAGGGTGAAGCAAACTTTGTCTTTGCTGATTTTTTTTTCTTTCAGTGAACTTTTTTTTAGCAGTACCAGTGGACTGATAATAACCAAGGTCACTTCTTACTGTCTGCAGCCTTCCCCCCTATGGGGGAGCAGATTAGACTGAAGGCAGGATCAGCAAATCAGAATATTCCCTTCTCATAATATTTTCTCTATTTGGCTTTCAGTATAGGTTAAGACATCATGGAAGTCAAGCCTTTTTTTTCCTTTTTCTCTCACTTTTCTGCTTAGTGTTGCTTCTATCACCCTCTCATTGGCTCTCTCTCTTTTTTTTCATTTATTTCTTCCCAGCCGACACCCGAGGGCCCCGTCCGTGCGCCCGGACACTCCCCCCTTCAGCTGGGAGTCACCAGGGAGAAGAGTTGCTGTGAGAGTCACTGGGGGAGGAGGGAGGGGATCGGGTGTTGCACATCCCTTTACAAATACATATATATATTCCCTTGACATCAATAATTAAAATCAATCTGTTTCACTTTTCAACCCAGAAAGCCTCTCTTTCTCATTTTTCTCCCTCTTTCCCTACCTTCGGGGTGGGTGGGACTGAGAGCCAAACCATGACAATGACCCTGTAAACAAGTTCATTACCTCATGATACATAAAAAACCAAGATTAAAATAACACAAAAACAGTAACTGCTTTACATTGGTTTCAGTAAATAGATATTTTCAGGCTTCAGAAATACAAAGTGATTAATCATACAGCTGGTAGTAGATTTTACAGGATTTAAAGTACTCACCTAACCAGTAAAAACTGATTTCTGTTAAAATAAAATAAGCTACTGACAAATACAGTAAAGTGCTTTTAAAAAGTAGTAGTCCCAGATAAACGGTGAAAAGAAACTTGGTGAATAAACGGAGGGGAGGAAGAGGGAGAAATAGATGTCCTGAACTTCCATACACAACTCTAGTAGAAAACCACATGCCAAGGACCATTAAAATGCATTAAGATTAATCCACCTACCTTGGTTATTTTGGGTTTTTTTTAGATATGTGAACAGCTCTTACTGGCTGATGAGCCATAGTACTTGCTGCTGAACTTCATTCACGTATTTGTATGGAGAAATCATATCCATGATAGCATCTCTCAACAGATGCTGAAATTTCCACTGAAGCAAAAATTCAGTCACTAGTGGCCATGTCCTCATCAGTTATGTCACAATGGAGCTACTGTTGCTTTGCACTTAGAGCAAAAAGACAAAGGTGGCAACAATAGAAGAGAACAGTCTTCGCAGTGAGAGTTGCCTCCTGCTCTCATCAGCAACTGATAGTAGGGCAGCCTGAGAAGAAAAAACTACATCCTTTCTGCCTACCAGAACTTCTCATGCAGAGTGGGAGAGACTTGATTCCACTTTGTCACGAGTCCAGTAAAATCAGACCTTGTTCAGCCACAGGAATAAAGTGCAAGGACAAATGATAGAACTACACTAGTTTGCACCTCCACTTGACAACATAGTTTTAAGGCATCACTTCCAGGCACCCAGCTGCAAATTACAAAAATGCCAGTCGCTGGTACTTATCATTGGCTGTATGTCAAACAGTGCTGGGTCCCTTTAGACCCACTATGTAGGGTTGGGCTGCATAATTTCTGCATCTTATTCTCAGCTTTTCCTTTTAATCTGTTCACACTCTTGAGTACCCCACCCTGTATTTTGAATTCCCTTCCCTGCAATCTTCCCCTTACCCTAGATTCTGAGTCTCACCTTCTCACAAAACGTAAATTAACACCTGTCCTAGACAAGCTTATCTTCAATGCCAAATGACTGTCCTTAAGACAGGATAAGGGAGAGGCAGAGTTGTGCCACTGACTGGAATTGAAGATAAGGAATAAAATTTCTGCAGGACCAGATCTTAAATTCAGACAGACCATGGAAGTTTGAGAAACTAGTGTGATGCAAGTAGGAAACAATACCATAAAGCAACATATGAAACGAGCTAATTATAATTTAGAAAGATATGCGAAGAACTATCTAAAAAGTCTTCTCATCGCAATCAAGAGGTACCAAAAAACAACAACAAACAAACAAAAAAACCCCACAACTTATTACCTCTTAAATCCTGCAAAAATTGGACTAGAGTGCTAGAGAATGGCAAAAGTTTTTTGTGGTCCAAGTGATATATAATAGCTCAAGAATGATTCAGAAACAGAGACCAGTTAGAGAAGGCTGGCAGCAGTTGCATCACACTTCAAATATCAACAATTTGAGTTTGAATTTACAAACCCCGTGTTCTTCCTGATGCTTCAGATTTTGCAATGCTTGTGATATGTGACTTCACAAAATGAAGGCGGTACAAAGTTCTGCTCACACACACAGTCTGGTGTCAATGAACTGCATGGGATTTAATTCTTCTTGGTAAAACTAGTATGCAGTATCCCAGCTTCCTATAAAAGCTGAAGCATTAGAAGAACTTAGTATGCCACTGACAGGAAGGTAGTACAAATAAACATACAAACATGTGGAGAACAGTCATAGAGACAACAGAGCAGAATTTATGGCAGAATGAAACAATACCAAGAGCAATGGATAAGAAACAAAGGGTTAGATATCCAGGTATGCAGAAGAAAAATTAGGACATTAATGAAGCCCTCCCCACAAAGACAAACCACTTTATTTTCATGTGATACAACACATAGTTGTTTGCATGGTGGCAATATTGGCTTGTCATAACTGCTGTACATCAGGGGACATACAAAGGTGGGTCCTAAAGCTCTTTAGCAAGTGTAAATGGGAAGAAAACAAGCTCAGAACCCTAGCAACAGGGGGATACCTTAATTTACACTGATAGGACTCCAGAAGCTCCAAGGCAAGTCTAAAGAAATGTGATTTCTGAACAATATCATTTCCTCTAATCCTTCTTGCAGGACTTCTGTTGGTTTAGTTATTCTATGTGTCACCTCTTAGCCCACCAGCATAGCTTATCTTTGCTTAATTCTTAATGTACCTTGAGCATGTCAAGATCATTCATGGGTGTAAACATCCTAATTTTTCATCCTCAAATCAGATATTTCTGTGAGTATGCAGTCCTACATAAGCCATTAGAGTTGCATGCCCATGACTCTGAACCAAAATATTAGCATGCAGACTGCAAAGACAGTAAGCTAGGAAAAAATACTCTTGATTCGTTAAAAAAAAAAAATCCAAAATTCCTCCTATGTGATTTATTCATGTAATTATTTACATAATAATCACATGTATGATTGACAAGAAAAAAAATCTGAATGTCAATATCAAATACTAAATTAGTAGGGATCAAACAAACCTTCAGAAAATTCAAAACCTATTTAAAAATCTAGCATGCAGTCTTTATGATTACGATCTTCTGTGAGTACAAGTTAGACAGAAGGGTACCTAAGTGAGTTTCTAAACTTCATACTTCAAGCACATGGACGTCCAGTTGTTCTGTTAGGGCTCAACTCAGAATGACTCCAGTAAAAAATTGCTTCTAATGTTAACAATTAGCTAATGGCAATCCTGCTACCCTCAGCTGGCTTTGAAGAAGATACACTAGGGATCAGTTTGGCCCCAAGACTTTGGTAATGAGCCCATTAAATCACCACACACAAGGAATAAAACAAAATCCCTAAAAACAAGACCAAACAATGAATCATTAATGGTCTTTGAGAAATGTGTTAGAAATACCTACCCTGAGAGCTTTTAGTGGATGACACAATGACAAACAGTAATTTCACAGGATGAAACCAATCTACAAATTTTGTAATTTCAAGCACTGAGTTTAAATAGGCAGCTGTTCAGGTTGTCACTTTTCTTTACTCTCTGCATAATTCCATGGCTCAAAACCAGAAAGCATATACAAATAAAAATTGCCAGTCATATTTATACTAGCTGATGTGCCAGTACTATTAATTTTCCTTATCATGTGTTATTTCCCAGTACAGAGTGTTAGAGCTGTCAAGATATAGTTCTCTGGCTCTTGTTCTGTTAACACAGAATTCAAACACATGACAGACCAGCTTTCATGGCTCCAGCAGAGCTAGCAGAAGCTGTATTTCTAAAAGAATATATTTCTGGCAAAAAAATGGTAGCCCTAGAAGTTGTTGGATAAAACCCACTCAAAGAAAACCATAGCTAGGAAAGAAAAATAAAGGATGTAAAGAAGGAATAAAACCATATAGTTCTTAAAGCCACATTAAAATCCCATCCTGTTTGTGGGCATATTTGATTAATAGCATGAAGTGATTTTTGTAGACAGTTTACACACTTATGGTTTATTCCAGTTCTGAACCTCCCAGAGTACTACTTAGACAATAAAAGCAAGGTTTTGAAACACCAACGAAATAGCTTTTGTGGTGTATTTCAGTTTCAGTGGCTCCACTAAAATTCCTTTTTTTTCAGCTTCCTAAGAAAATCTCTACTCTGCTAAGAGATGCAATCAAGACAATGTTGGGACACAAGGGGCCTCTCATGTAGATTTGTAAATTTAAGCTCTATGTCAATCCCTTTCACTGTTTACTTAAATGACCCCTTAGCCATTTTAGAAATATCATACCTTTATTTTAGCCAAGGTCCAGGAATTAACACCAAATCAGTCTCTTCTACTTATACAGAATTTGGGTGTTTTTTTTTCCTTAAAACAATGCCAAGAGAAGCAGAGGCAAAACTCCTAGGACAAGGAGACAGAATCCCTCAAAGAAGCCCCTCAAATCTCTAGATTCTTACTCACCAGCATCCACCCGTGTGCCTCACTAGTCAGTCCAATGTAATTTGTTATATCTTGCTATCCTCTGGTTATGTTTAAACCATCTCAGCACTGTTTGTGGCAGTTCCCTCCGTTAGTTTCCTTCTGCCATCCAAAAGCAGGATACCTCCATTTCCTGCTTCCATTTATTAATCAACTCCAGAGGACTGTTGGGACAGTATAAATGAAAGATACCCTATAAGACCTTATATTCAAGTGCACTTTAAGGAGAAAAACCTCCCAGAACAATCCTTCAATAGTCTGATACATCTGTGTTAGGACTATTTTTCAGACGACTGGTAATAGTTATATTTCTTACTATTAGGTCAGAAATATTGCATTATCTATTAGAAAACCACTTTAGCTTATACTTAAACTATTACCAAATGCCTCTGAAGAGGACTTCAAGAAACAATCACATTTACTTTATTTGTTCCAGCCTTCTGTGTGTAATTTTATTTGCTCCAAAAGCAGCATCGTAGTTATTGTTCAGAATCAATGACTTACACAGTAACTTATTAAAAAAATCAATTATGTGTAAGCTTTACCACATATCACTGATTTTCTTATTCACTTTTTCCTCTAAACAGCTTTAATGTCACCTAAAGACCTTTCCATCTGTCATTGTCAGGTTTCTCTTAACCATCTCATTTTAAAATCACTTTTATACCTCAGTACCCTTTCAGAGTTACAGGCTGTCATTGCATTCTGTGACTGACAGAGAGCACTGCCATTGAACCCCAGAATTTCAATGACCCACTGCAACTTTGTCAGCAACTCAGCATCTCATAGCTGCTTATGCTACCATGACAATCTAATGAATATTTTTCATTTATTTTCAGATCCTATCAGAGAAGAAGCAAACAAACCTACATAGTGGTAAACTGATCATTGAAAACATTAATGATACCTTAGACTTTGGTTCATTTTACTGACCTCTTTGCATGCATCTACCTAAGAACTGGGCTATTACAGCTACCAGAGAAGGGAAACACCAAAATTCTCAGGCACGTGCCAGGCTCTCAGAGCAAGGAACCCCAAACTGCCAGCCGAGGATTGAAACTGGCTTGACTGCTGGTTTCTGTGCTGCCAGTTGCTGGAAAGTCACAGTGATAGCAGCCAGGTTTTTGGCCACTTGCCAGTCACCTTTTGTAAGGGAATTGGGGAATCTTGTTCCTGAGGAAGCTCTGAGAAGACACCAGGTGTCTCCAAACTGACCAAGACTCAAAACGTCCCTAAAAGCTCACACTCTCAATGAAAATAAATGGCATTTTCCTGTCTGCTGTGCTTGCTGACTTGGACTGATGTTAAGATACACTGGAAAATAATTTAAAAGCAAAAAAACCCACATAAAAATAGGGTGACATTAAAAAGTCCAGTTTAAGTAATTTTGCTAATTTTTGTGTACTAAGTCTCTGACTAAATCACTGTTCTGTGAACTTAGCTTTCTAGTGACAGAGTTTGGTTAAAAACTGAAGTTTTCAGCCATTTCTAGAAGCAGTGGAAATTGATGTTCCACTTGATTATAGCAATAGAGAGTAGAGGATGAAAGGAAAGGGGTTGTCCTTGGTCTTGATCATTAACTAATATGGTCATTCAAAAGCCACTTTTGAAATTTCACAGAGCATATTTTCTGACTTATTTGTTAAACAGTATTTGTGTTACATTTTTTCCTATTCTTCAGTCAAGTTTTCTGCTTTCTTTATGCAGCTTATCAGAACATCCAATGGAGAAGAAACTAAGGTAATACTTAATTAAAAAATATATTTTGGCAGAAGCAAAGATTAGTTGAACACATGTAAGAAGCATTTTTTTGGCATTCTATGACAAGGTAGTATATGCACTATTCACAAGTAGGGACTAACATTGTTCTCCACCTTCAATACTGTTTACTTTTGAAGATCCTCCAATACCTGTTAGAAAGGTACGGGTGCAGCATCTGCTGCCATGTTGCAGTTCACATAGACATATAGACAGTGAGTGCATCCTCTTGGACATGCCTTTATCTTTGAGCTTGAAATCTGGGATCAAAAACTACAAATTTGTATCGATTCAAAATTTTTGTTCAAGAAATAAGCTCTTACACATTGCAAATCCTTTCCTAACATTAAAAATGTACCTCTCCTCTCTGTCTTCAGAGAAAATAACTGACCATTCTTCTCGACAGCCTTTAGAAAACAGGAGCATCATACAAACTATTTTAAAATAACAAGTCCTCTGGAAAATATTAGCATCTGTTACATTGATGTAGAACATGAATTCATTTTACTGTGAAACTGTGCTGTTTGTAAGCTATTTTCACTGACTGGCTGTACCAGTCCCTGGCTAGGGGAGAGGCACCAGAGAACTATTCAAAAGCAGTTTAGCTCCCTGCTCCCGGGAAAACTTGAAAGTCCCAGCTATCAGCCTAACTTACTTGAGCAGGAAACAATTAGGAGATGCCCCTTCTCACATCTCAGCCCTGGCTGGTCTATATGCTTGTGTGGTGCTCTGAGGAGCACTGGGACTCTGCACTTAACGTGCCCAAAATGCCAGAGCTCAAACTGTGACCTCATGCACTGAGATTTGACACACAGATGAGAGACAGCCTAAGGCACTTTGAGAAGTGCAGGGCTAGAAGTATTGTTAGGGGTAGGCTTATTTTCATACAAAAGCAAACAGAGAACACTGAATTACAGATATAAGTGCTCCTACTCAGCTAAGCCACCTCAATTTAAGCTACTTTATTTTGTACATGTATTTAAGGATGTTGGGAAAAAAAATTAAATCCTTATTTAAATAATTTCTCAAGAGCTTGGCATGAGTGTCCCCATTCATCAGTTTGTGTCTTCAGTTTGCTCCAAGCTTGCTGTTCACTGCCAAAGTTACTGCTGTTAAATGTGCCCATCTCCTCCTCCAAATGTCACATCTTGTTGCCCAACTTCTGCTCATGAAGAGCGGTTTCTATGGATGACATGGCTACATCTGCACAACATCAACATTTTGTTGCAAGCACAGATGGATTTGATCTTGCTTTGTTCACTGCCTTTAAGACAGATTTGTATAGTTAAATTATGCTGATAGACAAAGAACTGTGCATATGCATGTGTAGACAGAAATGCAGTTTCAGAAGGAGAACTGAGGACTCAGAATGGAAACTGCATCAGCCTTAGACTGCTTTTAGCATTTTTCTTCAGTGGTTTTATCTCAGGCATTCACTTTTACTTCACAGGCTAACGTATCCTACCGATGCTGTAGTATCGCAGAGTCATTTCATTAACAGAAAAAGCACCAGCATCGCATGAATGAGTAAAGATTAGTCATGTTAATAAAAGTGGTGAAAAGAGAGCATTCCACCCTTTCATTAGACTAGAAATTTATTAAATTATCCTACTAATGGAATTTAATACATTCTTAAAATCCTTCCTTAATTCTCGTTGTGTATTCAATTTTTCCAGTACATTTCTAAGTTTCTTGGAAGAGATCCAACTGTTTCATTCAGGCCTGGTTTATTTTACTATTGCAGCTCTGTCACACCAACAACAACAATTTTCTTTGCAGTATTTTCAACTAAATACCAGGAACGTTCTTTACATATATTTGGCTTCCCAAAAGAAGATAGCTCCTGTTTATTAAATAAAGATAGAATAAGCTCAGATGTCAGATTTATTTCGAAGTACATTTTTAACTGGTTGGTACCTAAACACCAAAACTGAGCTTTAACTCACTTCACACTCATAATTCTAAAGCCAGAGCCATAAACCCCAGCACCCTACAACCAGAAATTTGATACCTCCAGGCCAAAGGCCTCTTCTATGTAGTCTACAAAAAACATCATGAGAAAACTATTCTAATTTACCTCCCAGTTATTAACCCTGTTAACCTTTCTAGATGCATCAAAAAATTGTTTTCAGACTGCATGCACAAGCACAAAATGATGCAAGAAACAATAAGACAACAACATAAAAGCAAAGCTTCAACCTCTGCCAGCATCTGGGTAATTTTAAATAACTAATAACTCCATTGTAATTTGCAATAGTACCTGAAAAGCTTTTTTAGTAATTCCACCAGAAGAGTGTTTTCATAACACTGGCTTAATGGGAACCCTTGAACCCAACCATATTTATAGTAAAAAGCAAACAAAACAAGCCTCATGAACCCTCTGGGGAGTTTTTCAAAGTAAAATGCCTTTATGGTATTGATGCAGATAAACATCATTCCCAAAAGCCAGTTCTTTTCACAGTCAATGAGTCTTTTATTCTCTGCAGCTGAACCCAAATGCTTTATACTTGCAAAGTGAAATTTTCATTCATCTATCTGTTTTGGTAGGTTGGCATCCTTTAATTATGTTTTAATTAAATAATTACGTGAAGTAATATGCAGTATACATAACAATGTGTAATATGTGAATGAATTATACCTAGAGCAACATTTTAATGGCCTGCATGAAGGAGAAAAATCAGAAGCTAGTATCAGAAACAGACTAAACAATAATCCTAGAATCCTAGAATCCTAGGGGTTGGAAGGGACCTCGAAAGATCATCTAGTCCAACCCCCCCTGCCAGAGCAGGGTCACCTAGAGCACATCACATAGGAACGCATCCAGGCGGGTTTTGAATGTCTCCAGTGAAGGAGACTCCACAACCTCCCTGGGCAGCCTGTTCCAGTGCTCTGTCACTCTCACAGTAAAAAAATTTTTTCGGATATTCACCTTGAACCTCCTATGCTCCAATTTGCACCCATTACCCCTTGTCCTATCACTGGTCATCACTGAGAAGAGCCTAACTCCATCTCCCTGACACTCACCCCTTACATATTTGTAAACATTGATGAGGTCACCCCTCAGCCTCCTTTTTTCCAAGCTAAAGAGACCCAGCTCCCTCAGCCTTTCCTCATAAGGGAGATGTTCCACTCCCTTAATCATCTTTGTGGCTCTGCGCTGGACTCTTTCAAGCAGATCCCTGTCCTTCTTGAACTGAGGGGCCCAGAACTGGACACAATACTCCAGATGCGGCCTCACCAATGCAGAAGAGAGGGGGAGGAGAACCTCTCTTGACCTACTAACCACACCCTTTCTAATGCACCCCAGGATGCCATTGGCCTTCTTGGCCACAAGGGCACATTGCTGGCTCATGGTCATCCTCCTGTCTACCAGGACCCCCAGGTCTCTTTCACCGACACTACTCTCCAGCAGGTCAGCCCCCAACCTATACTGGGACATCGTGTTGTTCTTCCCCAAATGCAAAACTCTTGTTGAATTTCATCATGTTTCTCCCCGCCCAACTCTCCAGCCTGTCTAAGTCTCTCTGAATGGCAGCACAGCCTTCTGGTGTGTCAGCCACTCCTCCCAGCTTAGTGTCATCAGCAAACTTGCTGAGGGTACATTCTATACCCTCATCCAGGTCGTTGATGAAGATGTTGAACAACACCGGTCCCAGTACCGACCCCTGAGGGACTCCACTAGTCACACACTTCCAACCAGATTCTGCCCCATTGACTACAACTCTCTGACTCCTTCCCATCAACCAGTTCCTGATCCACTGTGAGAGACGGACTACCTGATCACCAAACCCATACCTGATCAACTTATCTACAAGGATGCTGTGGGAGACGGTATCAAATGCCTTACTGAAATCAAGATAAACCACATCTACCGCTCTACCATCATCTATCCACCTAGTAATTCCCTCATAGAAGGCTATGAGGTTAGTCAAACATGATTTACCCTTGATAAAACCATGCTGACTGCTCTTGATGACCCCCATGTCCTTGATATGCCTAGAGATAGAGACAAGAACAAGTTGTTCCATCACCTTTCCAGGGATGGAGGTGAGGCTGACCGGTCTATAGTTACCCGGGTCCTCCTTCTTGCCCTTCTTGTAGACTGGTGTGACATTTGCTGTCCTCCAGTCCTCAGGCACCTCTCCTGTTACCCATGACTTACCGAAGATGATGGAGAGTGGCCTAGCAATGACCTCCGCCAGCTCCCTCAGCACCCTTGGATGCATTCCATCTGGACCCATCGATTTATGGATGTCCAGATTACTCAACTGATCCCTAACCCAATCCTCATCTACTATGTCAAACTCCTCATCTATCTTGACTACTTCTGGGGCTATATGAGTCTGGAGCTCATGGGGAAATCCTGCAGGAGTAAAGACAGAGGCAAAGAAGGCATTCAGCACCTCTGCCTTCTTTATATCCTCTGTCACCAGGGCTCCCACCTCATTCAACAGTGGGCCAATATTGCTTCTAGTGTTAGCTTTGTTAGCTATGTATTTGAAAAAGCCCTTTCTATTATCCTTAACCTGACTTGCAAGGTTAAGTTCCAAGGAGGCCTTAGCTTTCCTAATTGCCTCCCTACATCCTCTGACAACAGTCCTATATTCCTCCCAAGTGACCAGCCCCTCCTTCCATGATCTGTAGATTTTCCTTTTCCACTTAAGTTTGCCCAGCAGTTCCTTTTTTAACCATGCTGGTCTCCTAGCTCCCTTACTAGATTTCCTAACCATTGGGATGCTCTGATCCTGTGCTTGCAAGAAGTGGTCCTTGAATGTTGACCAGCTATCTTGAGCCCCTTTATCTTCTAGCACCCTGTCCCATGGGATTTCCCTTAACAGTTGATTGAGGAGGCCAAAGTTTGCCCTGTGGAAGTCCAGGGTTCTGGTCCTACTGGGTATTCTGTGCCTTCCACACAGGATCCTGAACTCCACCATCTCGTGATCACTGCAGCCAAGGCTGCCACTGACCACCACTGCTTCAACAAGGCCCTCCTTGTTGGTTAGTACAAGATCCAGCAGCGCTCCTCTTCTAGTCGGCTTGTCCACCATTTGCATTAAGAAGTTATCATCAATGCACTGGAGGAACCTCCTAGACTGTGAAAGGCTGGGTGTGTGAGTCTTCCAGCAGATATCGGGGTAGTTAAAATCTCCCATGAGGACTAGGGACTGCAGTTGTGAGGCTACTTTCAGCTGCCTGTAGAAAGCCTCATCAACTTCCTCGCCTTGATCAGGAGGTCTGTAGTAGACCCCCACGACTGTATCACCCACACCAGCCTGCCCCTTAATTCTTACCCACAGACTTTCAACTTGCCCCTCATCAGCCCCTGCACAAAACTCAATACATTCTAGTTGCTCTCTCACATAAAGAGCAACTCCACCACCTCGCTTCCCCGCCCTATCTTTCCTAAAAAGCACATAACCATCCATGGCCACATTCCAGTCATGTGACCTGTCCCACCACGTCTCTGTTATTGCTACCAGATCATAACCCTTAGCCCGCACACTGACCTCTAACTCTTCCTGCTTATTCCCCATGCTGCGTGCATTAGCATACAGGCATTTCAGGAAACAAACAGAGCCCACTGGTGGGACTAAATCCTCCTTAGACCACCTGCTTTCAGGCCCTGGTACGTTCCTCTTGTTCTTGTCCCTAACAGACCCAGTTTTCTCCCCTTCCCCCTTCACATCTAGTTTAAAGCTCTCTCAATGAGCCCTGCTAAGTCCTGCCCCAAAAGCCTCTTCCCCCTCTGGGACAGGTGCATCCCACCTGCCACCACCATAATGAGAAATACCAAAATAAAATTAGGTTAAAAAACCCCATGAGATATACTGGCAATGCTCTTAGTGAAATCTTGTAACAGTCCTCACAAAAGAAAAAGAAGTAAAACACGAGGTGCGCAGTTGCACCCTTGCAAGTTTACTTGGTCTGTTTTGCACTTGTGTGCTCAAACTGATTTGGGAAAGCCTTGGTTGTGGAGTAGAAAGGGGTTAAGTATTTTTACATTTCTTTTTACACGGTAAGCTCTTCAGTATTTAAAAAAACAAACTTCTACCCAAAGCATATCGGACACAAAGATCCTGTTATAGGCACAAATATTTTCTTTTGCTGAGGTGATTGATTCCCTGTGTCAGCTAAGAGCTCCTCTGATACTAAAGGTGTATCACCAACAGGGCACTCTTATCATAACAAAATACATGCATAACAAAATAAATAACATGTTTGGGTTGTTTTGGGATTTTTTTAAACCTTTAGTACAGCTGGAAATTCATCCACTCTGATTATTTACATTCCTAACGCCACAGCCCTATGTAAGACTACTTATTGCCATATCCAAATATGAGAATTACACCCTAAGATACTTGACATCAATATATCAATAATTTTGGCAATGACATCCTACATTACGTGCATGGAGACAGCCAAACAATTACATTCTACTGATTTTACAGTCACTACACTTACATTCTCACCATGCCTGCTAACACTTATAGCTTCATACATAAATTACATGTACTCAACAGAATTTTAAAAAGGTAGGAAATAATAGCATAGAGGGGTTGTTTGGTTGGGGTTTTGAGTGTGTGTTTTTTTCTGCTATTAAGTTTTTTTATTGAGGCTGATAATGTATTTCAGTTTGTAACTGTGCTGGGCTATGAGAATGTACACAGTTACTTAAGCTGTCAGCTAGCAGATGGTAACTTGGGAAACCATTTAAGAGTCATGTTCTGCCACATATCCATGCAAGTGCCTGAATAACCAAAGGAAACAGTGGGGTAACCATGCTGCAACATTCAAATGTGCCTGCCAGCTCCAAAAACATAAAAATAATAAATAATGAAACAAAAATGAAAACCCTCTCATATTTTACATCTTTGCAATTTATGCAAAATTCATCCCTTTGTTTAAATATTATTTTGCATTTAGACATTTGCATGTCTATAACAAAGATAAGGTTGCACACAGATATTTAACCTGTGAAGCCTGAGAGCCATCCATTCTGACACATTAGTTCTTCCACTCATCATATCTGAAAGCATCTCTTTGTTCAGAGTGCTGCAGGAAATTTCGAACCTCTCCTTTTACTGTACACATAGTAGACAAAATGACAAGCATAAAATGTGAGTTACATCTAAATATGGAAAAGTGGCAGAAATACAAATTTCTCTGCTTTGCAGAACCGCAGAAAGTACCACTTCTCGGTCTGACATCACTGAGAACACCTGATATTTTTATAAGTTAATGTTACACCTGATGTTTCCTGGAACCCTACTCTTAATTATCCAAAGCAACACCTGGCCAGTGCTCTAGATTTTTTCTACAATGTTTGTAAGAAATTTTCACCCTCATCTTCTCTATTTTCTTTAAAGAGTACAACCTAAACCCTCCAGGTAGCACCAGTTTCTAGAGACTGTCTCTTCTTGGCCTCTTGGCCTTTGTTATGCTCAAGGGCTGAAGTTCAGTGCCAGTGGTGAGCTCCCAAGACTTTGCACACCTTTTCTGTTCTCTTTGGAAGATGCGCCAAATTGTGATGCTCTTACTAATCCATAAACTCAACAACAGTTTCCTGTTTTCCCTGTAAAACTATGAAAATGGCAATATTCATAAAGAAACACTCGATTTATCTCTGGTGC
This sequence comes from Hemiprocne comata, assembly GCA_020745705.1. Lineage (NCBI taxonomy): Eukaryota > Metazoa > Chordata > Aves > Apodiformes > Apodidae > Hemiprocne > Hemiprocne comata. The sequence goes on from CM036586.1 coordinate 139,564,131, forward strand.
ACTCTGACATATCTGAGTAGCTTTTACTACAAAGGATGAGGAGCACGGAAGTGTGGGAAATTAACTTATTATCTGAAAAAGTAACACCCTTAGTAGAAATACCTGAGTTAATTTCTGAAAAAATACCAGTTCTTAGTAAAAACAGCATTTTGGAAAATCAAAAAGCTTGTGTCTTCTAGGGAAGAGACCAACTTCTAAACGGACCTGCTTTTACTTTCAAAGGTTTTTGGGGAATTTGAAGAGATCAAGGGAAGATCTGCCTGAGTTATTCAATGCCAAGATAATCTAAGGATAGCATACTTATTTTATGACAGCAGTGGTAATGAAACTTCAGTTGAAAATTAACTAAAATTTAAATTTAACCACCTTCAATTGCCTAACATTATAAAGTATTTGCCCAAAAAACCTAAGGTACACAGAGATTATGATACTGAGGTTTGCTCATTCCTCCTAATGATCCAAACGCAGTTTTGCTCTAGATTCAAAAAATAAACATCTGATATCTGCTTAACAGATCCTACCTTCTTCTCACAAGATCTTGGAAATATTGAGTGCAAATATATAACAGGAGTGGATGTCTTCACCCAATTAAATTAATAACTCATGTCTGGACTAAATCCATTTCCCAAGCACCAGAGGAAACTAAACAGTACAGCAATGATAATACTTCTATACCTCTTCTCATGTACCCCAAAACACATTGGTGAGGGCATTACGGTAACTCTATCAAAAATTTAAGAATTCAGTCCTCTTGCCTTCCTTTTACTCAGTAACTATATTTTGGCATCAGTCAAGCGCCTAAAAAATTTCTTCTAAGTTTGATTTCAATCCAATTCAATACAATTATCATTGTCTTAAGTTGTCATTTGCAGTCAGCTTCCATTACTTAAAAGACTGAAGTTCAGGAAAAGGACAGAGACACAAGTAAATTAAATATTGGTCCAAACTGAGATCACTGAATTTATGTGCTCTTCAGTTTTAGAGTATAATCCAGATCTCACATAAACATGTAGTAATGCTGAAAGCCCAAATTCAAAAATCACTGCATAGAAGCCTGGAAATATTTTTGGAGACTGGATTAATCTTTCCAAGAACAGTCCCCAGATTTGCCTGCTGTGTAGGATATCAATTGCCAGCATACACTGGGCTAGGGAACATAAAACTCACCAGAGATTTAACATCTTGCTTCTTTACCTTTAGGACAGTGCTCTTGTCCTTGGGTTGTTAAAGGGAGCCTCAAGTTAATCTACTCTCCTCCTCTGTTTTATACAGTGGGTTTTGCAGTTTCGTATGGCATTGTATGGCATAGCTTCAAATTTAATCTTTTAATCTTTTTAGTCTTTAAACTTAAGCCAAAGTCAGGATCCCATTCTTCAGCATGTACATCTTATAAATATTCGCAGGTCACATGTAAACACTTGATCTTGTTTCAGGCCTGTACTAAGGTACTACCCATCCCCACATGCAATGGTTTAAATGCAAAAAGGCATTTGTTATAAAAAAGGCATTTGTTATAAACTGTGTTTTCTAACTATTTCTTACTAAATTTTTAGCATAATTTTCATTTTTAAAAAGAGCATAAAAGCAGAGATGCACACCAAATCAAGAGCAGAAATTTTTAAAATTTTTTACTTATACAGCTACTTTATTGTTTATTCCAGACACTCCTTTTCACAACCGAAAGGACAATCCAGGGAGATAAAATAATTAAATCTGGGTTGTTTTTTAGGCATAAAACTTTAGTTGCAAATTTACAGTGCACACACCTATCACTGGCACATCAGAGAGGAATTTGACTAGAGGCATAGGGTTTGGAGCCATTTCGAATATAATGTGCAGCAGTTCATATTGGATGGTTTTTATCTGCAGTGTATCCGTGACAGACGTTCTTGCCTCAGCTTGTTTTTACGTGGCAGGAAATACTCCAAAAGAATTTACCATTGTGCCTTCTTACTGCTCTAACTCGACATCTTCTGCATTATCTTTGCAATCACAACTTTATCTCTACCCTGATTAAGTTGTAAGACTTAGACTGTATAGGTTAGAGAAATGTGAACAGATACCAAAGCTGGCAAATTCTGTTGGCCATTGGGGAACACACAGGCACAGTCCTGGACACACACACACACACACACAAAACACTGATTACATGCTCCTGGAGCAGACATCCAAATGTTTGTTTTATTCTAAATCAAAACTCTATGTTCTTAGGCACTATCATTATCCTGTGCCAAAACCAGTCCCCAGTTCACACCGAAGCACTACCTACTAGCTTCAGTGTTTCTAAACAGACAAAAAAAGTAACGAGAAACTGGGTGATAAATTTCTCTTCACCTCCTACTTGTGTTACTCTCTTCCTTCCTTCCTCCCACCCAGAGAAGTTTACTCAGCTATCGCTTTATGGTAAACCTTTAAAAGCAGGTATGTCAGATGAATGGAACACTGTCAATACCTGAGCTGCCTATACAGCGACATCTCTAGTTAATGCAAGAGACTTTTGAAGCAACAACTTAATCTCTGAATTTTAACAGGAAGCTTTTACAGGGTGATTAGCAGAACATTATTTATTCCTTTGTGGCATTGTTTTTTCTTGCTGAAGTCTATTATTTACTCCTTTAAACTGAAAAGGAAAAATGGACAAACAACACAACTAAATGAATTAGGGAAGGAGAACAGTTTTAACTTGGCACCCTGCACCCTGAAAAACTATCAAAGAACCAGCTTTCCTTCTTGCTTTCATTTGTTCTGTTCCCACAAGCATCTCTAGCTATTTTCTTCCCTTGAAGGGGAAATCCTGGTCTCTCCTAAGCCTATGTAACCCACCTTCATTCTACTTTGAAATGTCCCCTGCGATCAGCAAACCTCACACCCAAAATCAACCTCAGAAGGCAACTGCTGGCATTGCAGAAACTGAGGCACCTCCCTATAGCTTTAATATTATATACCCGAATGCCTTGCCCACACACTTCACTAGAGAGCAATAGTATAATCTGGTTACTGGTAGCTACATAACACAGCACAGCTTGTTGCCAGAATCAGCATTGAGCAAAGAGCCTGAGCCATGCAGCAAGTAATGCCCCATCACCACAGAAAGCAAGTAAGTCAAAGTCTAAGGTAAATCTGAAACTTCAATTTAAAAAGCTGAGCTGATGTTAAATTCAATACATTGACAGTCCAGTTTCTGTTAGCAGCTGAGGGCAAAGTGTAATCATGGGTAAAGTGAGGTAAAACCCATCAGGAACGACAGAATCCTAAAGCACAACCTAATTCAATGTTAAAAAAACCTGCCAGAGTCACTGTATCTGTAGATAACTCTGAACTGACTGAAGGCAAGGCACTGATTACAACAAAGCAATCCCGTGGGCCTGCAACATCCCAAGATACTGTCTCAAGATCTGTGTTTCTAAAACTGAACTAATAGCTTAGCTCACAAGCACACAGACCTAGCACAGGAGAAAGGTTTCACATGTGCCACGAGGCTTGAGATGGGCTCTGGAGTTTTGACAGAGAACCAAGCTTTAAGGTTACTCTGTTGACTTGATATACAAAATACCATATATTAGCACTGTGAGAACATATTGCTAATGTGCATAGGTAACTGGGTCAGCTACATATTATATATGTTTAGGTCAGTTGTTCATAGCACACTGTGCAAAAATGTTTGTCAGTATTTACAGGTTACTGGGTCAACGGTATCCTGTGCCTAGGGAAGCCAATCATCTATTACATATTTTACGCCAAGGCATGTTGAAATCTGTCATTTCAGTAGTCCTACCAAAGTATATCTGCACACTGACAGGCCCTATGGCTGGCTGCTACTTCCATCTGTCAATTATAACACCTTCGAAAATATTAAAATGCATAGTGTTTCAGAGATAATGTAAAACAAATAATATTATACATTTCATATTTAGCCATATATCATCAAAATAGAAAAGTTATTAACCTCAAAATAAGCATCTTTAGAAGACAAAAAATTACCACTCTTTAATGAAAAGCATAATTAATTTGCTTTTTTTCTACCTGTTTCTAGAATAGTTCAAAGGCTTCCTCACTTTCATCAAAACGTGTCCTGCACTTGGGTCACAACAACCCCATGCAATGCTACAGGCTTGGGGAAAAGTGACTGGAGAACTGCCCAGAGGAAAAGGACCTGGGGGTGTTGGCTGACAGCCTGCTGAACATGAGCCAGCAGTGTGCCCAGGTGGCCAAGAAGCAGACAGCATCCTGGCTTTATCAGCAATAGTGTGGCCAGCATGGCTAGGCAAGTGAATGTCCTCCTGTACTCAGTACTGGTGAGGTTGAACCTCAAATACTGTGTTCACTTTTGGGTGCCACACTACAAGAAGGATATTGGGGTGCTGGAGAGAGTCCAAAGAAGGGCAAAAAAGCTGGCAAAGGGTCTGGAGAACAAGTTTTATGAGGAGCAGCTGAAGGAACTGGGATTGTTTAGTCTGGAGAAAAGGAGCCTGAGGGGATACCTCAGTGTTCCTGAAAGGAGCTACCTGAAAGGAGGTTGAAGTGAGGTGGGTGTTGATCTCTTCTCCCAAGTAGCAAGTGATAGAACCAAAGGAAATGGCCTCAAGTTGTGCCAGGGGAGGTTTAGATTGGATATTAGGAAAAATTTCTTTACTGAAAGGGTGGTCAGGAATTGGAACAGGCTGCCCAAGGCAGTGGTTGAGCCACCATCCCTGAAGATATTTAAAAGACATGTCAATATGGTGCTTAGGGAAAAAAGTAGGCATTACAATATTTAATTCCAGTTCATCCAGATTTGGTGCTAGATGAAAACTGAAAATTTGAAAAAAAAAGAATCTATATAAAGAAATACCAAGCTCCCAGAGAAAATCATGGGAATGATGGGAAGTGGCTTCATGAGCATATCTGCTAGTTCCCTTCAGTAGCCTTGGGGGGATCCCATCTGGCCCCATAGACTTGTGTATATCTAAATATACCTGTAAACATACTTGTGTCTAAATATATCTGTAAGAGAATGTATTAGCATGTATTTTTCATAGAAGAGGAAACAGAACAGGAAATCTTTAGCAGACTTACTTTAAGATACCCAGTCACTGTTAACACTGAAAGTTTACACCATCTGTATTATGATCACAGAGCAAGCAAAACTTTTTCTGTGCCTAAAAATTACTTTTAAGTACCCTTCCATGCTATTAGAAGGCACAGCTTTCCATAACCAAAGCCTTCACTGCAAAATGTTATTTCAGTGGGTGGTCTATAAGTCATGACTAACAATTATGCTGCGAAATAAAAATCATCAAAGCGAGTTCAGTCATATAAAAATGGCCTTGTGTATTGAGAAAAGCTCCTGAATGCATTTTCTCTAAGTATCTTCTCTGATACTTGAGCAATGAAATTGCTTAGACAGGATAGGTTGGCTTACTTGTATGCACAAAATACTATGACACCAGACAGAACTGTATCCAAAATTATCAAGGGAATTGCCAACTGTAAAACTTATTTTGTTTACCATTTTTTCACTACATTACTACCAATTTCAATCACCTTAAAGGCAGTCTGTGTGAGCATAACAAAATTAACTTTTATGTGAATGTAGAAATAAAGGGCATCTCTGTGAAAAACATCTCTTAAAGAGCTTGAGCAAAGCACAATTAATTTCAAGTATTTTTTTGTGTTTTTACAATACTGACATGCTGCTAAATAACAATTTGAGCAAACAACAACCTGGCAGAACAAGTAAACTATTTAACAGGCAAATCTGATTTAGAAGTAAGAAACAATTTATTGTTCGCTACTCATGAGAATTACCTAAACTGCAAATCTTTGATTCTGTGTGAAATGCTACTGAAGAATGAATAACACAATGAATATCCACACGAAGCTATAAATGAGCTTGTTTTGTACCCAAACTCCTTTTGTTTGCTTTATACAAATGTAGAAGAATGCCAAGCATCCCCCAGAGTATGTATGGTTCATGAAAACAAATCCCAGCTTTTTGTGTGAGTTCCTAGGGAAGCTACCATTTTTAAAAACAGTATATATGTAACTCTTTCCTGCAGGATACTTTTGGACAACCTTTCTTCATTGTATGAGGTACAGAAACTTCACCAGAGCATCACAAATAGGTAACAGTTTAAAGTTTGAGTAACAACATACCTATGAAAAGCCTGTTTTTCAGAATTATCTGTTCAATAAACTCAATTAGCTGAGGACAACGTGAGCTGTTTGTACACAGCTCTACTGAGACAGGATAAAAAACAATCCTTTTTTAATGGCAGTTGTATTCTTTTCTAAAATAAAAGCAGAGTATACCTGCTGTAATCTTAATCCTTGAGAGAGATGAGTGAGATAACATAGCTGAGTTTTGCAAGACTCAAAAATAGGACAGTGGCTTTTACGATTTATGACAATTCCCCAGTAGAGAGGAAGAGTTCAACATGAAGGTGCGAGTAAAACTCCCTAATCGTCTTGATTTGTTCATCAGCATTTATCATTAGAAGTGCCTTTGCCTTTTACTGTTTAGATTTCTCAAAGCAGAAGTAGTTTTACAAGTTGAGTTAAACCAGGGGCTGTGGCTGTGGAGCTGAGGTCCTAACACTAGCACTGGTAAGAGCAGCGCTAGTCAGCATCACTGCAGGACACCCAGCTGCTTCCCTCTTCTGACTTGCCACTACTGGTTTCAGACTTGAACTAGTTCTCCACAGCACGGTTCTGCCAAGCCAAAAAGCATGACTGGGCCACAGACAGTGATCTCCAGCACAGTGCTGCATCGTGCAGCTCTGAGGCAAATGAAAAAAAGACACCCAAAAAACTGAGTTAGTTTTTGATGCTCAAAACCAAAACAAAACTTATGAGGAACACAAATTTTAAGTGGTTCAGAGGCAAAAAGAAAAAGGAAAACTGTTTTTTGTTGGAAATCAGCAAAAAAATACATGAAAGTCACAAATCCTTTCTCTCATTTCTTCCTGACCAAAGCTAGGGTTAGGGTAGCTGCTCAATAGCTTGGGAGAAACAAAACCATTTTCTCCTCTTCTGTTCATGATGATCTGTGGATGACCAGAGGAGCTGAAGCATTACTTACAGTAGCAGTCACTGCACTCAGCTCTCTCATAAGGACCCAATCCAGAGACTTTGCAGAGAACTTACTAACACACAGCTGTACATCATTATCTCTGAATCTATTATTTTTGCTTCTACTTTGTTCTAAGACAACCGAAATGATAATTTAGGTCAATAACCAAGTGCATACTTTTATGTTAGCAGTTTAAGTCATAACATTGTTATAACATTTATCCATTTCCTTTCAACTTCTTCAGCTTTTTAAGATGTTAACATTTACAAACTTCTTGAACCAAGTGTTATCTAGCTACACTTAATTTCCAACCCTTCTCCAAATTATTTGCAGCCACAAACCGTTTCAGGATCAACTAACCTGAAAAGCACCGATACGTTTGAAGTCTTTCTTAAATGTGCTGATAAAACTTGTGTGAGAACATCCACACACAGTGCAGGGTATAAAAATCTGTTCTGGAGCATTCTTAACATAGGATGTCTAATGCCAAGATGGCAACAAACAAGAGAAGTATTCTGAGCTCCAGAGGTGCCCTTTCCATATGCCGGTAATATATCACTGACAACTGACAACACAGAGCCCTGACTGTGGGACAGCACAGAGACTTCCTCCCCCAAGGAGATTTTTCACTTAACATGTTGCTAGCCATCTACCTCCAAAGGGCTACAAGTTGTGAAGTGGAAGGTTTAATTCTACGCTATGGAGAGAAGCCAGGCACGCAGCTAAGGACAGTCTAACTACATACTGAACACCACAGCCTACTGCTCCAGGGGCATGCCACAGAAACTGTGGTAGCCCCCAGCAGTGGGATAGATGTTCAGTTTCCAGAGCAGATCTATCAGCAACAAACTGCAGCTTCATCTGGCTCAGTTAAGCCCTGGGCTGTTTTTTTTTTCTGGAGGTGTTCTGCATGTCCCGATCATGTAACACTACGATCAAATGGATTGTAAAATGGAAGAACAAACATTACTTCTAAATGAGTACAGTAAAAAACAAAATAAATTTTAAGCCTAGTGTATTATCCTTTGCCTGGGCTTTGGAGGGGAAAAAAGAAAAGGAAAGGAAAAGGAAAGAAGAAAAAAAGAAAAGAAGAAAAAAGAAAAGGAAAAAAAAAAGAAAAAAAAAGAAAAAAAGAAAAGAAAAGAAAAGAAAAGAAAAGAAAAGAAAAGAAAAGAAAAGAAAAGAAAAGAAAAGAAAAGAAAAGAAAAGAAAAGAAAAGAAAAGAAAAGAAAAGAAAAGAAAAGAAAAGAAAAGAAAAGAAAAGAAAAGAAAAGAAAAGAAAAGAAAAGAAAAGAAAAGGAGAAAGTTAAATAAAAGAGCTGGAGTTAGGACTGCTGAATAAAAGGTGAATGATTTGGGGTGTTTTGAACATCACCAAGCAAGGCTGGGCAGTTCTACCTTTCCTTTCCCTCATGTGTAAGACTTGTCCCCTGTGCACACGTGAAAACATTTAGGAGGGATGCTTTTGACATCTGACAGAGGACACACCAGTATGTGCTGGACACTTGTTCCCTGGCAACGGGCCTTTTTCTCTTAGCAACAGAAAGAAGAGCAAATCTTTTCCAGAGAGAAAAGAGTACAGACAAGAAAAGTGAAAACAGCATCATCCAGGGTTAGTAGATCCTTTAGTCTGGATGATGAAAAAAAAATGTGTCTTCAACAACAAACATAAGTTTTATAGTACTGCTCTTTGTAGGAAAGACACATGCTTTAGATCTGTGCAGCATTGGCAATGTAGAGACCCTAACTGAGTCAGTTTGTGGACAACCATATAAAAAGAATGTTAAAAATAAACTTACAACTAACCCTTTAATTAGTGGATTTCATCTGCAGCTCTAATGAGCCTTTGATTTCAGGAATGGTTGCATGTGTCATAACTACTTATTCTGGGCATTTGAAATGTCCACAGGGGAAAAAACAGAAAGTTAGTGTTATTTTTCCTGTTACTCTGCTTCCAAAAGTTCTGATACTGCATCTGTCCATCTGTGTGACAGCTCTGGAAAAAAACACTTCCTGGTCTGAGCAAAACAATTCAGACATACACTCAGCTAATTTTAGTATTACTTTTAAAATGAAACCTTATCATAAACGATCAAGAAAAATGGAACCCTTCTTTCCCCAATTCCTTCTCCCCTTTTCATCCATCCCCTCATTACATTTTGCTTCACCTTGTAACCCTCTCTAGCCAGGAGTAATATTGCTGCACTTCGGGTGCAGATATTGTCTGCAGTGAATGCCTGGGATGTTCATGCCAGAGAACCGCACTGCTCCTCGCTGTTTCCTATGCATGATCCTAAACAATTAAGTGACTCGGGCACCGAGGTGCTGCCTCTCACCTGGTTTCTTAAGCTTCTGGACACTTTGGTTTTGGTTTGAGCTTCATTTGCTGATTTTAATGTGTGCTAATTAAATGTGTTCCTGTGCTATCATAGACTATCACAGCTCCATTTAGGTGATTTGCAAAGGGGTCCTTAGGATCTGTCGAAGGGCTTGTTTATTCAGTTGTCCTTCAGCCCTGTCATGGAGATCATTAGAGCAACATGCTAAAACCCTGAGATGCTGTGTGGCCTTTCAAAGCAACAGAAGAGGATTCAGGAGCTGCCCAGGACACGGAGGTTACAGGAGTGGGGAGGAGCAAAAATCTTTCTCCCTCCGTTGCTGCTTCAGGGACTGCAAACTGTCTGAGTCAGCTGCAACAGGGAATTAAGAAAAGTCAAGCCTGTTCAAGCCTAGCCTCTTAGAAACTAATGCTTAGGCAGTCAGACTGCCTCTGCGTTCCTCTCCCAAGACATTTCTAACTTCATTGCTAAATTTCATTCAAGCTGGCCAAATAACTCTTACAAGAAGTAAACTTATATTCCTACAGCTTTTTGCAAAATAGGTACCTAAACAGTGGAAAGCGACTTCACAGGCAACAGCAAAACTCAGCTTTCCCACGGTACCAGAAAAATTTATTGACAGTCAGAGTAAAATACTTTGGACAGAAAATGCCTACTCAGACAATAGAAAACTAATCCACAAGACAAAAAATACATGGGAAGTCAAGTTGCACTGCTCTTGTAATGAGGTCTTTCAAGATAATTTCTGCTGTACAGACTGATCACAAATACTTCATAGAAGTGTGTGTGTGGGAAATAGTATGGAAGTGCCAGAGGAGGGCTATCTGGAAAAGCAGAGGCAGAGATAAATATTCTTTTAAAATGCAGAGGCAAAGAATCTCTATGATGAAGGAAAAACAAACAAACAAACAAACCCAAACCAAACCAAACAAAATAAACAAACAAAGCACACCAAAAACCCCCAACAAAACAAAACACTACCAACCCAAAACATTTCTAAAATTCTCTGAAGCTCTTCTTTGCAATTGGGATGAAGTAGCTGGCACTGCAAAGTGTTGGCCCTGGCATTTTTCTCTTCTGTCCAAGGAATAATGTCTTGTACAAATTCTGAGGGATAAAATGGAACTACCAGCTAAAAAATACCTGTCAGTACCTTACTGATGCTTGGGAACAGATACAGAAGTGTGGACATACCACTCAGAATTTTAGCAGACCCTGACTGTTTTTACAAGTTTACTTTCCTACCTATTCCATGGATGGAATTTGCACAGCTGGATCCCTTTGTCAGCCTAAATGGCAGAAATACTTGGAAGCACATTGTACTTCATCCTACTGGAATCTCATTTTAGATTTAGCACTGTCACTTGTATTCTCCAGATTTGTATTCTCCCTTGTGATCCAGTCTCCCACCCGCACAGCAGGTGTGGGGATTCTCTGCATAGTAAACAAGAGTGAGGCAGAGGACAAGGATGAGCACCACTGCCCTTTCCAGAAAAGCCAGCAGTAGATGACAAGCTGATTCTGCACTGTGGTTAGCTATGAGAGGAAACTAAGACAGGGAAGAGACTAAAATAAAATAAAATCAAATCTTTAAAACCTAAACAGTTGCAGAAATCTGCATTTCATGAAACAAAGAAATAGGTGCCAGGAGATAGAGGTTTGGGATTATTGAATAAAATGGGAGGAAAAATGGCTAGTCAGATGAACCTAGGTGATACCACCCCAGAAACAACAACAGGACCTTCTGATCTGAAAGATATGACTGCCTTACATTTAGGCTTCTTTTTTACTTATCTGGTATTTCATTAAGTTATGTTCCCACCCTCCTCTTCAATGCCTTAATATTATCTCAGTGTCTGATATTAAACAGGGGTTATGGACATTGTTGTAGTCTGCAGAGAACATCATCAACTTTTATCTTACACATTAAGGACTTTTCTCTTTCCTCTTGTAGGATCAAGTGGAAAGGACAGAAAAAGCAATTCAGAAGTAACATATACAAGTACAAATATGAACAAATTTGCATCTTAATAGCTTTGTGATACAGAGCTCAGCATAACTATTTGCTGTATTTGCTATGTATATCTCCTTGCTTAATGTCCCTTACCCACTTGTTTAAAATACATTATCAGATGCAAAAAGGTTACTGGGGAAATATTTTTTGAGGATTTAGATTTAAGAAAATTCACAAGATATTTGACAAGTTTATATATATTGATAACGTATGTGTGCCAAAAGGCAAACCAGGTAAAGGTTTCCTCTCTGATATGATGATTAAAAAAAAGGCAAAACAGACAAACTTGAGATGACAGGACTAGATATACACCTAGCAACTGAGTCACCTACATAGAGGATATATACAAAACTTGTGTAGTTATTATGTATATACATACATATGTGTATGTGCTGTTCATGACAGGGTCTCTCTATCAAAAACAAAAGGAGAATTAGCTACAATTTAAAAGGACAACAGAAATTCAAAGGCAAAGAAAACCTCTTTGAAGAGGGAGCAGAAGCAAATTATAGGAAGACAGCTTGACTAAACTGAGTGAATTTATATACTTTGAAAGTGTTATTCAAAGTGGGAAGATAAATTGATAAAGAACTATGTCTTCAATTTGACCACTTGTTTCTTAAGAAATGGCAGTTTTCAAATCAAAACATGGACACCTATGAAAAAAAGTTATTTTGCATACTTGTTCCCACCCCAAACAAAAACATGCTTTTTACTAAGTCTTATTACATATTTTTCCTATTGAAAGAGAATGCAGATCGGTACAAGGAATGTAAGTTTATTTTTAAAAAAACTGAAAGAGCTATCTCTAGCCTTCAAAAATGAACATTAGAAAATAGATCTGACTTTGCTCCAGTTTTCTCATCTGCAACATTAGGATAATGACAATCATCTCTTTTGAAAAGCACTAAGATGTTTAGGTGATGTGTAAGAACTTCGTATCCACCTAGGATCTGGGTAGCATTACTGCTATGGTAATCTCATGTTTTGCCTGAAGAAGTGCAGAAAAGGAAACCAGACGCTTTTTTTAATAAATAAATAAATAAAAGTTTAAAAGCAACAATTCTAAAAGCATATTTTGGTACTCTCTTACCTTATTGAAGCACTACAAAGAGACACACAAAGCAGACCTTATCTGTTTGCATTCTCCTGCTTCTCATCAAATCTGTTTGCTTTATCAGGTGGCAAACCACAAGACATTTTCTATCTTATCTCTCATTATGAAGATTACAGACATGGTGTGAATTAATGTCAGTCTAAGATTTGGCCAGCTTCTACCTAAGTAACTTCACAACTCTGTAAATGAGCTCTTTGTTCTTTTTATTCCTTAATTTTTTTACACTAAAGCAAAACATTTAATCTACATTTTATTTAGAAACATGCTGCTATGTATCTTCACATAAAGGATTTTTTCTAAGAAAAATCTTACTTAATAAGAGGAAAAAATCTTTAGAAAACACACTCAGTAATCATCTATTTAATATAGAAATCCATAATTTATGACCTCAAAGTTTCATTTTGCAAGTTTCAATCTAGTAGAACAGTTTGTGCATTTATATCAAGTAGGTACCATGGATTTTACAGGTTTACATGTTTTTTTCCAGTTTATAAATGACAAAACCCAGTTCCCATTAACGTATAAAAAACAACTTCTAAAGATAAATGCCTTGAAACCTTGATAAATTTTTTTTCCCATTTTTAAGTTCATGGAGAAATGTCCTAGTTATTCAGCTGCCATAGAGGATTAAGAACAAAATAAAAAAAAGAATAAACCACTTGTTCTTCATGAAACATAATGGGACAATTTAACCCATCAGGGAAATGGATGGTGGCTATCAAATGAAGAACACAACCTACACTGTATTTTCATATGCAATACAAAGCAGGCTTTTGTAATGCTTGCCAAAGTAACATCTGGTAAACTAATGATAAAACTGATAAGGGAAGAAGCATCTATCCAGCCTTTAGTGTCCAAGAGTGGGAAGTAGGAACCAAAAGCAAGAAATAAAATTCAGAAAATTAAAAAAGAAACCAAACCTGCTTTTACACTTAGAGCAATCTTTTGAAATCTTAAGAAGTTATTGGGTGTTTTCTTAAGGATGTTTTTCTGTTACATTAAATTAATGGATGATTAGGCATTTCATCTGTCGGTGTGTGTGCAATGTTTAGAAAAATGTGGAATTACAGACAAAGAAGGTGATTTTTACATGCAAATGACTCACTGATATTATGTACGTTTGTCAATTAACCAATAACTTAGCAATGCCCCCACCTGGTGGCCAGGTGGGAGATTTTGCTCACCCAGGTAAGAGATGGAGAATGAGCAGTATACATCTACACAGAAATTCCTTTACTCCTTATTTTTCTACCTGGAAGCTTTGGTAAAAGATAATTCGACAAGGAGGTGAGTTTGTACTATTCAACCTACCTACAGACGACCCAGTTCCTTCCTAAAACATTAACTTATCAGCCTGCTACAGGTGTTAAAAGGAGATGAAGTATTATAGAATAACTGCCCACTCTGGTCAGAAGGAGGCAGCTTTCCTAGGAAACTGGACTGACCTGGGCCAGAAAGGTTTTATCTTTCCAGCATCAGCAGAGGAAGACTGCCCGAGGGGTGTCTGCCCCATTTCATCATGATTTGGATGATGACCATCAGGCAGAGACCTATGTGATCCAATGACCAACGGATCTGACAGCCAACAGCCAGCCCATCTCACCAAAAGAGTAAATAAACCATAATCCAGGCTGGGGAAAGTTGTTTTTATGAGGCCTGGAAGAGTAGGTCTCGAGTCTTCACTTGAAAGGGACTAGAATAGGTTGGTGACACCCAAATATTGACAGAAGAGTTGCGGTAAAGGGATGACCACCTTTTTTATTTAATCAGTTAAGTAAGCAAGGCCTATGTTATCTTTTCTTGTGAATCTGAGTCATCATGGAAACAAAAACAACACAGCGATTCCAAATTCTTTAGAAAGTAGATTGCTTCCTACTCCTTTCAAGGGAATTAATTTGAAACCTTTTCTAAAAGACAGGTAATTTTAAGGTCATGTGTCAGCTAGCTCTGAAAAAGCTGAGGAAGGATAGAACTCTTATAATGGAAAAAACACAATTATGTCAGCATTAACATTTCCTAAATTCACAGTATTGGATATTTAACGTCAAAGGCTTTCAATTTGCTGCTTACCTTGATCTCCCTTAATTTCTTTTTTGATTAATTTCTTTTGATGGTCAGCTTAAAAACTCAAAACCAGGGTTTACTTACGTGTGGCAATTTAAATGAGGAGCCCAGATAAGTGGCAACCTTCCCAAAAGGGAAGGACTCTTGCAAAATTTATTTTGCAATTGCTTCTGACTCACAGTCTTTTTCAAGACTTGCAAGGCTCTGAGATGCATGGCAACTATACGATTAAAATTGCTTCCCACACTGCAAATAAAAAGAGGCTCCAGGCAGGGTCTGACCATGGATTAGATGTTTATTATACTAAAATAAATAAAATTACCTAGATTGCAAGGCTTCCAGCAAAAAGATGTTTTACCCATTCTTGCGCTGTACTGAAGACGTTACCCACCTGTCAGACTGAATAAATGAACAGAATTAAAGCTGTTTTATTGCAGGAAACAAACATGAAAAGAAATGCCAGTGAGCGGTTACAATTACTCAGTCTCTTAAGTGTTTACTGGGACTGGAAACTAAAATTGCAACAAGGGAAAGGGACCTGGCAAGAGGAGTACAGCTGCACAAATGACTACATTCTTGTTCATTTGCTTAAGCTAATCTCTATATCGTTTTTAATACTAAAGTAAGGAGAATAAGAAAAGTAAACAATAGTATTAAATGATCGAGAAGGGATTAGTTATATTTAGCTGCATTTCTGTTGCACAGCTTCAGATGCATTTTGAGAGATGTTCTATCATTAATTTGTAGTTCGTTAAACATCTATATCAATGGCAAAGCTCTGTCTCGGAATCACAGAATTACCTTGGTTGGAAAAGGCCTTAAATATCATGGAGTCCAATCATCAACCTAACACTGACAAGCCTTTAACTAAACCATATCCCTAAGTAGTATGTCTAAATTACTCCTAAATAGCTGCAGGGATAGTGATTCCACCACTGCTCTGGGCAGCCAGTTCCAATGCCTCATAACCTTTTCAGTGACAAAATTCTAACTTCCATTCTAAACCTCCCCTGCTGCAACTTGAGGCCATCCCTTACCCAAACAAATTCTAAGTAACATTCCAAAAAGAAAATACAAAAACAGGTTTCAAACACTGACACTGATCTTCACAGTGTGTGCTTGGCTACCAATAGATTTTTAAGTAAAAACATTTTTCCAAGTGTTTTGTTTTGGGTTTTTTAATTTCCTCAAAAATATTTTATCTGCCATAACATCAGATTACAAGAACCTGATGGTTAGCAGTAGTATGGTTATAGTAATCAGGTTCCTGTAACCTGGTGTTATGCAGAGACATATGTTTCTAGTACTTTCTAGCATAAATAATTCCCGAGTTTCACATTTGATAAATATTCCAGCTTGAAAGTTAACATTTTGCCAGTTGGAATATTAATAAAACTCAAGTGCTCAAGTTCACAGAAGTGAAAAACCAGGATTATCCACATGGTGATGATGAATCACTAATTCAACTCATTTCTTCAAGGCAAAACAAAATTCAAAAAACCCGACACAAGTAGTTTAGGAAAAGTCACCAGACAACAGGAGTACTCAAAAATAAAGATATTAAAAGATTAAGATACTTGGCTAACCTATGTAATCATTGTCTGAATCGTGGTGAAAGCAGTAGGAAAAGTATAGAGAAAATATAGCATAGGTCTTTCAGTAGATGACTGCCTGGCTTTGTAAGATATAAAATACTTCATATCCTCATTGATTCACCAAAGCTTCCCAGGATTTATACAAGTTTGGTAAGAAATGCAATGATTTAGAAGAAAATTTTGTGTTCTATTTGCAATGGATTTATTTTTTTAAAAGAAAAATTATGCCTGTGGAAACTTTCTAATTCTGAAAAGAAAGCTGTTCTGCTTAGTTGCTTAAAAATACAAAATTATGCCAACTGTTGTAGTTGTGCAAGGAAATCCAGGGAGTCTATCTCCACAAAGAAAGATGACATGACACCAAGCCACATTGCCCATTGCCATGATTGAGAGCCTAACCTCAGTTAGGAGCTCCACGCTGCTGAAGCTGTAGACCTACTCTCTCTGGCACATATTCATGCTGAGGAGTCCAAGCCAACATCTCCAGCTTCACTATAGGATGCTGATGCTCCCATACTTCCTGGTGCAAATTTAGGTCCAAGAGAGGATCATAGGATTAGAGAATAAATTGGGTTGGAAGGCATCTCCATAGAACATCTAATCCAGCCTCCTGCTCAAAGAAGAGTCCACCATAATGTTAGATTAGGCTGCTCAGGGCCATACCACTACCACTCTGTTTGTGTCCAAGATATTTATCTCATGGGACAGATGTTCCATCAAGCTAATGCTGAATCCTGGAGTTAACTCAACTCCAATTTTCACTATACAGTGCTTGGAAACAACCAGAGAAGCTAATGTATTAAGGGATAACCAAGTAGGCAGGATATCTAATGCTGGAGCCTATGAGCTCCAAGGCTGCCCTGAACACAGAGCTGCCTAGAAACCAGGACTCACAAACCAGCAATCTTGGAGACTAAAATCTGTATGTGTTTCAGAGGTGCAGGAAAGCCAGAACGTTTGGTGTTTTAAGATCTTACTGTCTGTGAATTTGTAGTTTTCCACAAAACTTTGACTCACTAGAAAACTCAAAACCAGTGACACTTCTAGCCTTCTGATAAAGGAACATTTTTCCAGTAGACAAGTCTGAGTGATTAACAATTGCATTTTAATAAATGTGCATTTATAGCTCTACAATGTCTCCTCAGAAGGAATGCTAACATTTGATGAACTAAGAATACTTTCTTCATTGAATAGAGACATAGAGAAATTACAGATCCTAACTCAGTTACTAGCAAAACCAATTACAATTCTATTCTAGTGTAACTGTTCTCTCAAGTTCAAGAATTCATAGAATATGTGTAGACTACTGGATTCAGGACATACTAGCTCTCATATCCAGTTTTCTGATAGTATTACCAGGCTTTAAGATGTATAGTGGACACATAGGGAAAACCAGTTTCAAAGTCCAAAATACTGAGCTTTCAAAACTCATCAGCTACAGCAGTTATTACAGAAGTTCAGAACCTGAGAAAATGTCAGCATTCAACATTGTCATTATATGTTGTTTAAGATCTATAGATGGCACATTGATCTTCTACCAGGAGCTAAAAAAACTGAAAAAAAAGAATAATAATCTTCCAAATATTAAAAACCAGTGAAGCCAAGGAAATGCAACAATTAGGCTAAGTCTCCCATCAAGTTAGGTATGCTTAGGTCATAAAATTATTATGACATCAAACCAGAGAAGGAAAAAAAAAACACCTTACTGCAATATTACAGATACACCAAAACATTGAAAACTATAGTTTGGAAAATAATGGTGAACTTCTCATAACATATATGGAAACTGTAGTCAATTTTTATTTAGTAGAAACAACAAAATCAACAAGAGCTACGACAGTATTCATACTATTCACTCCATTACTTGGCCACTTTTTGTACTACATAATGATTAATTGAATCATATGGTATTGTTTCACTTTTTACTCCAAATCTCTCTCCTCCCAGCTATAAGATTAATCTTCCAATTTTCAGGTTTATGCAGTCATTCAAGCATTCCATATGCTGACTCACACTCTTGCCAAGAAAAGACGTAAGGTTTGCAAATAATCTGAAGTTAGTGTTTAATTTTTTCAAATCAGCATTCCTTTGTCCTCAGAAACAAGCAATGTGGATCCATGCAGGAGGCTTCACAAGTTATTTAGGCAGCTTTAATATGAAAACTTCATAATTCTGTTAAATTAAAATCCATTCTGATGCTAGCATTTGAACATGTATTAACTGCAGTAACTAATACTAATACTCTTCCCTAAGAATGGACAATTGTATTCTTTTGCAACACAAAAGCTGCCTCTGGCACCCATGAATACAATTGAAAACCAAAGACCACACAGTTCAGATTACACAGAACACTCCATCTTAAAACATACTCAAACCCTGACAAGCTTTCTCTTATAAAACTTATACATTGCCATACATTTTTTCACCCACCCATAGTAAATGGTTAAATACCAGAACTTTTTTTTTCCCCTCCCATAAATTGTGACATGTGGCAATGATGAATACCAAACTCTTTCCACAGAACTTGAAAACTCAGCTGCACAGTCTTCTTCATAAGAGGTAAAACTTTCTAAGCAATTCTCAGCGCTATACAGGCACCCAGTGGCTCTGTAATGTGGCCAAAAGATGAGAAATTCAGACAGAATTTCAGGTCAGATCCTGTTGTTTTGTTTTGGTGAGTGTTTTTGTGGGTTGTTTTGGGTTTGGGTTTGGGGTTTTTGTTGGCTGGGTTTTTTTTTTTGTGCTTTATGTTTAGATTTTTTTAATGCTTGTCAGCTGATTTCAGCACTATCAGAACTTTACCAAAACATGCTGACTCAGACTCACTCTACTTAGGGACCTTTGCAAGCCTCAGAGGAAGGTATTTTATCAGCCGTATATAAAACTCTTACTAAACACTCTCTGACCAATTGTCACAGTTTGGCATGAGAACTTTTTGACCTTGCATGAAGTTCTCACATATTGGTCAAAGAAGGCTTTTCCTTGTGATCCAACTCATTATTATTTTGACTGTGCTTTTCAAACAGAACTATACAAGCAGTGTGCTGCCCTGCAAACCATAAAATAGAGGATTTCATCCTACTTTGTCAAAGGAGCAGAGAACTGGTAAAAGATTTGGAATGTGATAGTAGGGCAGATCAGAGACCAGTGCAGCAAAAGGTTATTTCCTTTGATATTCAACACCACACCATTTCAAAAGAGATTGACAAGTTATGTTTTAAAGGTTTCCCAAAGGAAAAGGACATCAGTGCAGAGAGCAGCAAGACTGAAAGTTGGGGCTTCCTGGGAAAAGATACTTTTACTAGTTTCTCCAGCTGCTTATTTCCCAGTTTCCCCCAGAGCCTGCCTGTAGTTGTTTCTTTGCATACCTATTGCCCTGTTAACTTCTAGTTTTACTGTCATTCATAATAACCAATGGTGCTTGTCTAGTAAATGTTTTACATTTTTAGCAGTCTTTTCCACAGACCTTGGGAATAAACCAAATCAGTGCATATAATGAAAATAATTACACTCTTCACTTAACTTCTGATTACTATGCTGCAAAACATATTGGGTAAAGGCACCACCACTCTTATTTCTTAAGTAGTTTGTTTGGCCTCACTTTACAGACCACACATCATCTCCTATCACTATATGTTTAATAATTAATTGGATAGTGCAACCATATTCTTTTAGCCTTCAGCAGTAAACATGGTATTGTAACCATGTCCTAAACTTTTAAAATATTTTCTCATGTCTCTATTTGCAGAATAAAACATTTCCAAACATGGTGTTTGCCTTTGCAAGAATGAGACTCAGCATCTTTCACGTGGACCATGGTTTATTTTATGCTAAAGACATTGAAGGGTGTATTACTCTCGTACATGTGTCTGTAGGCATTTTCCAGCTAAGAAATCAAGTACCAGTAAGGTATTATACAGTGTGAACTACTACAAAGACACCACAAGTCTGTCAACAAAATAAATTCCAACATTTGACACTAAGCAAAATATCTGTCAGATCCTTTCAGATGCCATTACTGCTCGTTTCCTGCTCCTAGGCGGTGTGTCTATTAGCTCGTTAGGGCATCATTAAAGCTTATCTATTTTCCTAAGCATTTGGAACTGCCTACTTTGAAAATTAAGACAGCTGCAATCACAGCTTAAAAGACTATTTATCCTCAGACTTCTGCCCGTCCCCAGACATAAGGCCTATCCTAGCGTGTATACTACAGATTTTTTTTCTGTAGCTTCTTTATGTATTTCTCAGCAGATAAAAAGGATTAAAGTGCAAGTAATCCGCTGACCATACTGAGCTCTAATGTATTTTAGCCTACATTCCCTGCCTCTGCACTATCCTACCTAGAAAGACAGGGGCAGTTAGGGCAAGTTCTTGCTCAAACTTACAGTGAAAGCAGATGAATAGCAGTAATTCAAAGTAGGCAAGTATCATATTCTTTCTCCCAGTGTTACGCTTACTTGATCTGTTGAGTTTTACACAAAACGTTCCTGTTAGAGGAAGCATCAAATGATGTTAGGGAAATTTGTGTACAAGACCATAAGGCAAGAGCAAGACTTGTCAGTTAGGAAATATCTTGAATACACACTTATACACTTTCCAGTGAGACTTCCTGAATGAAGATCATGCATCTTTTGGGGAAGCTTCAGTTAATATGATGCATTTTAACATAATAAAGCTAGCAAATACCTGGAAACCTGAAAATTGTCCGTATTAGACAAATTGTCTGTTAAACCTGATTTGCATCAATATAATCACAAAAAATAAAAGATAATGTAACAAAGAGTACAAATATGAGGTAATTCATTTCTACTCTGATGAAAGCTGGAGACCTCAACCACAATAGCAGAAAAAAACGTCTTTTGGACCCAATTCAGTCATAATTCATAGAATCATAGAATAGTTAAGGTTGGAAGGGACCTTAAATATCATCAGGTTCCAACCTCCCTGCTATGAGCAGGGACACCTCCCACTAGACAAGGTTGAACAAAGCTTCATCCAACCAGGCCTTAAACACCTCCAGGGAAGGGGCATTGACAACCTCCCTAGGCAACCTATTCCATCACCTTACTGCCCTCTATCCCTACCGTCTATGGTAAAAAACACCTCCCCAGCTTTTCTGTAGGCCCTCTTCAGGTACTGGAAGGCTGCTATGAGGTCTCCCTGAAGTCTTCTCTTTTCCAGGCTGAACAGCTGCAACTCTCTCAGTCTGTCTTCATAGCACAAGAGCCCCAGGCCTTTGATCATCTTTGTGGCCCCTCTCTGGACCATCTGCAACAGCTCCATGTCTTTCCTGTGCTGAGGGCTCCAGAGCAGTACTCAGTATTCCAGGTGCGGCCTCACCAGAGCAGAGTAGAAGGGCAGAATCATCTCTCTTACCCTGCTTACCACACTTCTTTTGATGCAGCCCAGGATGTGGTTGGCCCTCTGGGCTGTGAGCACACACTGGCAGCTCATGTTGAGCTTCTCACCTACTACCAAGCCCAAGTCCACAGCATTCTCATAGAGAATCTGGCTGCTCATGGCGTGGATGTGCATACACTTTGCTGGATAAAAAACTGGTTAGATGGCCAGGTCCAAAGAGTTGTGTTCAATGGAGTTAAATCCAGTTGGCGGCCAGTCACGAGTGGTGTCCCCCAGGGCTCAGTGCTGGGGCTGCTCCTGTTTAACATCTTTATTGAGGACTTGGATGAACGGATAGAGTGCACCCTCAGTAAGTTTGCAGGAGACACTAAGTTGGGAGTGTCAAATTGCCTGAGGGAAGGGGGCTCTGCAGAGGGATTTGGATAGGCTTGACCGATGGGCCAAGGCTAATTGTATGAGTTTCAATAAGGCCAAATGTCAGTTACTGCACTTGGGCCACAACAACCCCCAGCAGCATTAGAGGCTTGGGGAGGAGTGGCTGGAGAGCTGCCCAGCAGAGAGGGACCGGTGGGTGTTGATTGACAGTTGGCTGAACATGAGCCAGCAGTGTGCCCAGGTGGCCAAGAAGGCCAACACCATCCAGGCCTGCATCAGGAATAATGCGACCAGCAGGACCAAGTAGGTGATCTTGCCCCTATACTCAGCCTTGGTGAGGCCACACCTCAAGTACTGTGTGCAGTTTTGGGCACCACAGTATAGGAAGGACATTGAGGTGCTGGAGAGGGTGCAGAGAAGGGCAACTAGGCTGATTAAGGGTCTGGAGAAGAGGTCTTACAAGGAGAGGCTGAGGGAGCTGGGGCTGTTGAGCCTGGAGAAGAGGAGGCTGAGGGAAGACCTCATCGCCCTCTACAACTACCTGAAAGGAGGCTGTAGTGAGGTTTGTATTGGCCTCTTCTCCCTGGTCACCAGTGATAGGACAAGAGGAAATGGGGTCAAGTTGTGCCAGGGGAGGTTCAGATTGGACATTAGGAAAAATTTATTCACAGAAAGATTAGTGAAGCATTGGAACAGACTGCCCAAGGAGCTGGTGGAGGCACCGTCCCTGGAGGCATTCAAGAAATGGGTAGACCTGGTGCTTTGGGAGATGGTTTAATAGTCACAGGGGTGTAGGGCTGATGGTTGAACTTTATGATCTTGAAGGTCCTTTCCAACCTTAATGATCCTATGATTCCTTTTTCAATATAAGTTTATCAGAAGTGTTTCAATATTTTTCCAGTATGATTATACACCTGATATACTTCTCAAGAAAAAAAAAATCATTAAGTGGTACTGAACACTACATTCAAGTAGTCTAGGCTCTTGAATACTTGCTAAAAGAAGAATACTTAAAAAAAAAAAAAAGTGGTAGAATTGCTTAGTTATAAACACAATATACAGGTTTTAATTGTGTGAAAAAAATAGGCCAAAAATAAACAGCATCAAAACCCTAAAAGCAATCAGAAGTACAAAAATAAGATAAAAAGCATCCCCATTCAAGTTAATTTGGCATTTTACTCTCTGATAGCAATGTAAGAATTTGCTAGTCCCAAGTACTGTCTTTCTCTAATACTGGAAAGCTATACAAAGACATCTGTATTTGTGGGCCTCCTCCATTAATTAACATATGGTCACCACATGGGATGCTGACAATTTTATACAGTTGGTCTTTGCACTTTGTTAATTTATCTTAAAACAAAATTACTCAGATAAGCAGTAATTTTGAACATCGTTTCTCTGCTTTCTTCAAACACCAGATCTGTTAAAGCTGGATTTAACAGAGCTGCAGAAATTCAGAAAACTCATGCTAAACTCTGAGATCAGCATGAACATGTTGTCCATTTCACAAGCCAACATTTTTGTCAAAAAATTAAAAAGTATATACTCTTAGGTAATGGAGTGAAAAAACTATGTATTTATTGAAAGCCCATTTACTTCTACCCATGTGGTTTGAAGATAATTATTCCTAAGAGGAAAAAAATATTTCATGTCTGTCTTTCAGAAGATTTACAGATGCTAGAACCATAATACCTTCCATCAGGAAGGAGGCCTTCTCCTTAACATTGCACCCACATATTAAAGTGAGATACCTTTTGTGAAAAAAGAACCTATTTGTCTGTTATGAACATTTACCCCAAAGCCAAAGTGACCAAGTGCGGTGAAAGAGCCCTTGATATCAAGCAAGAAGGTGACCATGACTAAATTCCCAGCTTAACCAGTTTGCTGTCTGCTTTTTCCTAGTAAGCACAGTGGCTATTTTGAAGTCCTTTTGGCACTGTCTTCTTGTGCAGGTTTAAAGCCAATATTTCCTTTAAGATTTTTAAATCCTTAATATTGCTGATCACTCTTGCAAAGTTCCTCCTGAGAATCTTCAGTGTAGTTCAAGTGATTCCTACAGTTTCTTATTTTTATAAATGGAGCACTTACCCTTGCTCAGGGAGAACAGAGGAGGAACTTGTTGTAGTTAACTTGAATTAAACTGGAGAGAAGACCTACTAAAGGCAACACAACTTGTCATTATCAGATGTAACGTGGCAGGTCAAACTTGAGACAAGGTCATACAATCTTTCTCAGACTAATTAGTCATATAGCAACTACTCTTTACAATGTCTCTGCTAAGTTTTCACATCTGTTAAACTGAATTAACTAATTCAAGTTAAATCCTTCCTCCTCTCCCTTGTTTTTTTTTCTATTTACAAGGAAGCTGAGACCAAATTCTACCAGAGGTATTTAAAGACCAACTGTTTCATTTTCTTCTGTAATGAAAATTTAATTTAAACAACATCTTTAAACATAGTTATTAAATTAATTTGGTCAGTCTTCCCTTACAAGGTTAATATGTTAATTTTTAACATATCAACCAATTTAATTTCATGGTCCTACAGCCTTTCCTAGCAAACACTAGGTTAAGCCTTAATCTATTCAGGCTTGTCACAGTTTGGCTCAGGATCGGCAATTAAACTAGTGACAATAATGCTCTCAATCCCCTCCACACAGCAGCTTTCCATTTTAGGTTGTTTCCTACAAGACAACAGGAGCCATCAGTGAAAAGAGCAAATTGTTTCTCAGTTTTTAGTAGATGATCATATGGTGGAGCTTCTTGAGCCCGTCTCACCACTTCTCGTGGTGGCATTCCAAAGTGTGTCTTCTGGCCAGTCTGTATTCTCTTCTACGATCCATGGACAACTAGGGCTTCCTATTCGAGCTTGCTGGGTAATTAAAGCAGTCCATTTACTCCACGTTTCATCAATGGCATGATGGATAGGAGAAAGGTTACTCCAGAACATGAAGCTCAGTACTGGTAATTGCAATGCCAGGCAGAGCTGTGCTTCAGTGCCGATGACTTCTGAAGCAGCTCTAACTCCTTCATATGCTGCACGTATCTCCTTTTCAGTCCAAGTATAGTTGGTCTTGGAACGTCTGTAGCTCCAGCATCCCAAGGGCTGACCTTGAGTTTCCCCTGGAGCTTTCTGCCAGAGACTCCAGGTAAGACTGTTGTACCCAGCTGCATTGTAGAGCACATTTTTGATGTCTGGCCCTGTTCAAACTGGTCCAAGGGCCATTGCCTGCACAATCTCCTTTCTAATGTGTTCAAAAGCTCTCTGTTTGTCAGGACCCCATTTAAAGTGACTCTTCTTTCAGGTCACCTCATAGAGAGGTTTCACAATTTGACTGTAACCAGCAATATGCATTCTCCAGAAATCAACAGTCCCTAAAAAGATTTGAATGTCCTTTTTAGTAGATGGTGGGGCCATAGCTGTTATTTTGTTAATCATGTCCATTGGGATCTGGCGACATCCATCTGGCCACCTGATGCCCAGGAACTAGCTCTCACCCGTAGGTCCCTTGACCTTGCTTCTTTTTACAGCAAAACCAGCATCCAGAAGACTTTGGATGATCTTTTTACCTTTCTTGAAGACTTCTTCTAGCATGTCACCAACACAATGATGTTGTTGATGTACTGCAGGTGTTCTGGAGCTCCACCCTTCTCCACTGCAGCGTGAATCAGTCCATGGCAAATGGTTGAGCTGTGTTTCCACCCCTGGAGCAGTCGATTCCAGGTGTACTGGACTCCCCTCCAGGTGAAAGCAAACTGTGGCCTGCACTCTGGTGCTAGAAGAATAGAGAAAAAGGCAAGAGTGATGTCAATAGTGGCATACCACCTGCCTGCCTTTGACTCCAGCTCGTACTCAAGTTCTAACATGTCTGACACAGCAGCACTGAGTGGTGGTGTAACCTCATTCAGGCCACGATAGTCCACTGTCAGCCTCCACTCGCCATCAAGCTTTTGCACTGGCCAGATAGGACTGTTGAAGGGTGAGTGAGTCCTGCTGATCACTCCCTGGCTCTCCAGTTGCTGGATCAGCTTCTGGATGGGAATCACAGAGTCTCTGTTGGTGCGGTATTGTTGTCTGTGCACTGTTGAAGTGGCAATTGGCACCTGTTGGTCTTCAACCTTCAGCAACCACACTAGAGAAGGGTCATCTGAAAGGCCAGGCAAAGTATGCAGCTGTTCAGTGTCCTCAGTCTCTACAGCTGCTATACCAAAGGCCCACCAGTACCCTTTTTGGTCCCAGAAATATCCTTTCTTGAGATAGTCTATGCAAAGGATGCACAGAGCATCTGGACCAGTCACTACAGGGTGCATTTGCCACTTTTTACCAGTGAGGCTCACATCGGCCTCCACAACAGTCAGTTCTTGAGATCCTCCTGTCACTCTAGAAATAGTGACAGATTCTGTCCCTTTATGATTCGATGGCATTAGGGTGCATTGTGCACCAGTGTCCACCAAGGTTTTATACCTTTGTGGTTCTAATGTCCAGGCCACCGAATCCACATAGTCCAATAAATTCGGTAGTCCCTCTCCTCCTCCTGGCTAGAGGCAGGACACCTCTAATGCTGAGCATTTGAGGTTGATGCACCATCCTGGTTGAAGGACCAGTCGCTGGAGATTGGAGCAGCCTTCTTCCTGGAAATACCGTCTCCTGCATTTGTTCTATTTAGCAGCTCTTGTACGCATATCTGGAGAATAGCAGTGAATTTGATGTCCCAGGTTCTCATGTCCTCTTTATAATAATAATGCAAGAGAGACCACAGGTGGCATCAAAGTGGGTCCTGTCTTTCTCACAGCTGTCTCATAGCAGGATGTCTTCTCTTAATGACTGCAACGTGAGACCAATTGTCTCTAGGGAGATACTGGGGTTTACATTCCTATCTGTTCAGCATTTTATCCCTTCTGCCAGTCATTTTTTCAATGGCTGAGGTGTGGAACTGATGGGAGTCAGAGAACATGTCTCCATATTGTCATGTTTTGAAAGCCAATTCACACACAGTTGGTCTTTCGTAGTCATCAAAACATCCCATATATGGGCATGTGCTGCTGGTACACCCTGCGGAAACCTCCAGAGAACAGGCATGTTGCACAGAACGTCATCAGGATTTGCAATCCTGTTGTTATCATAGATCACCTCTCACACAGCTAATTCTCTCAGATATGTGATGGCTCTCTCAAGAGTGGGTGTTCTGCTTTGACGCCAGTCCATGTCACCCTTAAGGGGGTGTCTCTCCTTTACAGCTGAAAGAAGTCGGCTCCACAGGGTGGTAGTTCCTGTCTTACAACCAAGTGTTCTATTAATACCAGCATCTCAGGCCAGGGATCCCAACTTCCTGGTTTCTCTTTCATCCACATCATAGGTATCAGCCTCACTATCAAAGCATCAGAGCAACCAACAAAGAAGTGGCTCACCTTCTTTGTGGGTAAAGTCCTTTCTCATGAGTCTCAGTTCCTTTAGAAAGAAAGGTTGGACAAGATTATCGTTATCATCTGCTTGAGAAGGGCCTGCTCCTTTACCTGTTTTACAAGTGTCTGCTCCTTCAATTATATCTTTTAACATCACTTTTAAAAAAGGGTCCTCTACTGTTAAATGTGTTCTTGTGGTTTCAGATGGCTGTTTCTTTGCTTTGCTCCTAGTAACAGGATTAACTTGAACTTTTGTTGATTTGGATCGACTGGGAGTGGCCTTAGTCTTTGCAGCAGCAGCAACGGTGGCAACAACCTTGCCTGTGGGGAAGGGGATTGTGATCACTCTAAGTATCCATAGCATGTTATAAACATTCAGCAGAAGCATCCCTAGTGAAACAATGCTATTTAGATCAAAAGCTGGGTGATTCAGCCTGAGAGAAAACAGTGAAGTAAAATTGGACCTGCTATTACCAACACAGATCTTCCTGTTCACATAAAAATTTTTACTATACAGTGCCACTCTATAGGTGAGTATCAAAACCCCTGTTATCACTAAATAGCTTATCACATGATAGACTATGGCTTTGGCTATAGTCTTGTTGATAAACCATAAAACAATAATAAGAGCAGCTACACAGAACAATATGATCCCAGCTGCATAGCACATGTACGATTGCATGCTGCAAAAAAAAGTCCAGCAGAAACATTGCACAAAGTGTCTGTTCAGTTTTCAACCCATCAACATATTCAGCAGAAGTGTTGCCCATAGCTATCTGAGGGACTACTCCCATCAGAGGTGGAATTTTAAACAGCCAGCTGAAGTCAGAATTTATATCCTGGGATTAAGATGCAGCCCCACATTGGGCACCAATACATTCTTGTTACGTTTTGGCTCAGGATTGGCAATTAAACCAGCAACAATAATGCTCTCCATCCCCTCTTCACCCACACAGGTAGGCAAAGGAGAGACAGTAAAGAGAGACTTTCTGAATTGAAAACTAAACTAGACAGCATTAATTGATAAAAGAAAATATGTACAATTATATACAAATGTGTGCAGGAATGTGCAAAATCCCTATCATCTCCCCCCACCCCCAGCACCTCCCCCAGCATCTCCTGAGCTGTGAGCAGCTCTGAAATGTGCCGGAGCGCTGCTGGAGAGAGCGGCAGAGCAGGCAGGAGCTGAGGGGAGAGTTGTGAGGGTCAGGAATGCATGAGCCTGGGGATCAATGGTGATGGATAGATGGAGTCCTCCCCAGATGCCGGCCGTGGACGGAAGAGAAGGGAAGAAGAAGCAAGAAGGGGCTTGATTTCCATGATCCCTGACCTTGTACTGAGAGCTACATAGATATTATGGGATGGAATACTCTCTTTGGCTATGTTTGCCATCTGCTAGTCCTCTTCTCACTACGGGAGGGCTGCAGATATGACTCTTCTGCTCCTTTAACTTCGGAGGCCACAGATTCAAAAAGCAGAGCAAAGAGTCCTTGATGTCTTGGCAGTATCCAAAAACATTCCAGTGTCATCAGTCCACTAGCTGGAAAACTTGCTGCTAGTTAAAAGTGAGATCACTGAAGAAAAAAAATAAAATCAGTAAAAAGAAAATTGGCTTTATCCTGGCTCAAAGCAGAACAAAGCTCAAAATTTCTATCCAATGCTTTTCGATGTTTAGTTTCTACAGAGTTGTCAGTTAAATTTATTGAAATTAGTTTTAATACACATATTTGTATATATTTGCCTAGTTAAAAACTGACCTGTCACAAGCTGCTTCCAGTTAAAGGCTCAATTTTCATGGAAGATTCCATGAACAGTAGAGTAGAGAAAAACCACCTCCCCTAAAAAACACTCAGACTGTGTGGTTGCATTGTTTTTTTTGCAAAATAAATATATACTTTAAAATAAGAACACTGAGTGGTTTTTACTTGGCTTCTGCTTTCTAACCCCTTGGGTTGTACTTCACATCTCATTATCTCATTGTTCTTCACAAGGTTTTATAAGCTTATGTATAAGTTCTTGCTGACTGCCAGGGGTTTTCATATATTTTTCCTTTTTTCCACTGCATCTCTGAATATTACAAGTACAGAAGGTTTTTAAACTCTCTCCTAAGACTTCTTGTGTACCTGTTCAAAAAAATACCTCTCAGACTGACTTGGAAAGTTGGCTACAAAGTTAGAAGGAGAAGAGTAAATGAAATGCTTATTACCAAATCAGATCTTAAAAAGAAGAAATCTCAATGTTTCTCATTTTAAAAAAAGAACAAATCTCAGAAAAACAGAGCTATTTCTCTTTCGGCTAAGATAGAGTAATAAACATGCCGCCTCCATTATGAGATGGATTAAGCTCCAGATAGCCTTTTTAGGAAGAACTATCATTGCTTAAAGAGTCTTTTTTGAGCTTCCAAAGTCCAGTGAAGCTAAAATGTAACTAGAAATAAAAGGAAATTCAACAGATCAAAAAAAGTTATTACTGACTTATTTTCTATCCTCCAGACTAGAGAATGTACAAGAGAAGAGGAATTTAAGAAAACTACACCAAACCACACACATACAAAAGAGGATTACCTTCATCTGTAAAAGTAATTTTTAAAAAAATTACATAAATTATAAATTCTTTATTTTCTCAGCAGAGGAAACATGCAAATCAGATACTCTGCCTTACCTTATTCAGAAGAAATAACAACAGCTGTAGTAAGTCACCTTTACAAAAAGAAAATGCATGACTTGTTCAACATAAAAAATTTGCATCTAGTTCTCACACTTGTGGAAGTGCACAGCACACAAAAGAAAAAAAATATTTTCAAGCACAAATTAATTACAGAACACATTTACCTAAAGGCCTTAAAATTTGTGTAATTAAACCCAATACTATTACAAAAGGCCTCAAATATACTAACACTTTAAACTAAAATTCTCACAGCAAAAGCCATATTTAAACACTGCAAACACCCATGCTTTCAACCCATGCAACAAAGAAACTACCTGACATATCTTACTCTTTGTCAATTTCTTTTTTGTAAATAAATCCAAGGAATTGGAAAGTATAATAAATGTTACATGGAGAAAGAATCCTTACTAACTTATAATCATTATTAATTTAGGAGTCCTGATTGATTTTCAGTGTGTTTTTAAATTAGGCCAAATACAAGCACAACAGACCTATTGAGCAAGCCTTTGAAATACCAGGCCAATTTTAATTTTTTTAGTTTGTACTGGAAGTCTACAAGCTTGTGCTCTATGAGGTAAAAACTCTGTTTAAGAGCAAAATTTTCAATCTTTAAGGAAGATGAATGATAAGTAGTAGAGGAGATGAATGGCTAAACAATTTCAGCTATGCATTTTAGGTGATTCTTACAGAAAGTATATTGGATAAGTCAAATTTAAATAATGATACAGAGAAGAGCTCCTCTGTTTCCTTCTTAGGTCTCATCCCTGTACAAAAACAATCAGTACATTAGATCAAAAAACTCCAGCAAAATTCCATAATCCTTTCATTCCTTTAGTCAAGCTGGCAGGCAAGCACCAACAAACACATCCCTGACCTGGATAATCCTGGAAGCCCCATGGGTCAACCAAAGACACTGTCAAAGCAACTGTGACTCATTCCTGTGGAGCAATTTCCAGATTTAGGTGCCTTCCGAATCACTAAGATCAGTCTAACAGAAGTGGTTCTTACAGAGAAAAATTTTTAGTTCTCTGAAAACAACATAAACCTCTGAAGAATTTAGGCAGTTAAAAGCTCAGGATACATGCAACAGCAGGTATCTTGAATGAATGCATTCCCTAATTTCCTATGCTCCCTTTATCGTGGACAGGGCCAAAGATATCCGTGGGTCACTACCAAAGAGTAGGCAACTCTTATGCCCTTGGCTCTATCTGCAAGCACACATAGCACTGGTGAAGTTAGAAAGATGCGAGTCTCCTGATGGGCAGTCAAAACTCATTGCCCAAAACTTGCCCTTAATACAAATGGTGATTAATGCAGACAAACATCTGCTAGATGTTCCACTAGACCAGTTTGCTCAAAGCCCCATCCAGCCTGGCCTTGAACACTTCCAGGGAGGGGGACATCCACAACCTCCCTGGGCAACCTGTTCCAGTGTCTCACCACCCTCACAGTAAAGAATTTCTTCATAATATCTAACCAAAATCTACCCTCTTCCAGCTTAAAACCATTACCCTTTGTCCTATCACTACGCGCCCTTGTAAAAAGTCCCTCCCCAGCTTTCCTGTAGGCCCAGAAAAATCAAATCTAAAGAGAAACACCAGCCTGCTTAAGTAACTTTACAGCAAAATTAGTGTATCATCTTAAAATGATAAAACTTTATAGCAGAGGGTTCATTCAGCCACTGACAATTTCCAGCATAGCTACTTCATTGATGAAGGAAGTAATTTAGACATCCCCCACATGGACTTTGGCTACTATCAGTCTTGAAATACCTGGCCAGGTCAATGTGGCACATAAACCAAGCTGTAAGGAGTTTAAATTCAGGCACTTCTAGCAGACCCAATTCCTTTTGCCAGGAAATTTGCAAGTTCAGGGTGGCAGAAAGGCCACCTGTTTTTCTGTGTTGGAAATAAACAACAGTGAGCAAACAAAAATTAGTAGATAAACGAAAAATTAAAAAATTACTTGCTGAGATGAAAATGGAGTGAAACTTGGACAAAGTTCCTGGCAAGGAAAATAGCAGTTTGAGGTAAATAGCTATTTTACAACTTGAATCAAAGAAACAAACAAAGGTAACACAGAGACACTTCAACTTTGCCAGCAGCAATCTAAGAAGGAGTTAAGAGCTGGTAGAAAATTTAATTATGAGGAAATGTCCTGTCAACAAAAATCCTTTTTAGACCTTTTATCCAATTTGTCAAAGGATCATTTTGACCAACTGCTGTCTTCTAACACACAACCATTCCTTCTCTGAATGGTATTGTCTGAATACTTAATAAATATATATTGTCTGTTGTGTCACTCAGGTCATTATTGAAACATCAAATATAGATACAGGTGAGATTCTTGCTGAAATCCACTCTGTAAATGTGGACATTTTTATCTTGGAAAAGTGTCTCTATTTGGCCACCTGTTTGAAGAGATGTATCTAACTATTTGTTGTTGTTATTATTCATCTGACCACTGTTTCCCAATCTTGGTTATGAGAACACCACGTGAAACATGGAAAGCTTTGTCATACTATCCAAGTCACAGACACTGTCAAGTCACAGAATCCAAAGGCAAAGACTGAGGAAAGGATGATCCACCCACTATAGGAGAAGAGCAGGTCTGAGACCATCTAAAGAACCTAAAAGTCAATGGGACCTGACAAGATCCATCCATGGCTCCTAAGGGAGCTGGCAGATGAAGTTGCAATGCTGCTTTCCATCATATTTAAAAAGTCATGGCAGTCTGGTGAAGTTCCCACTGGCTAGAAAAGCAGAAACATAAACCCCATTTTCAAAAAGGGAAGGAAGAAGACCCAGGGAAGTACAGGCCGGTCAGTCTCACCTGTGTGCCTGACAAGATTATGGAGCAGATCCTCCTGAAGGCTCTGCTAAGTAAGGCAGATGGAAAACATGGAGTTCGTTGGTGGCAACCAACGTGGCTTCACCAAGGGCAAATCATGTGGGACAAGTTTGGTGGCCGTTTATCATGGGGTCACAGCATTGGTGGACAAAGGAAGAGCAACTGATTTCATATACTTGGACTTGTGCAAAAGCCTTTGACACTGCCCCACATGACATCCTGGTCTCAAAATTGAAAGGATATGGATTTGATGGATGGACCACTTGGTGGATAAGGAATTGGCTGGATGGTCACACTCAGAGAGTGGTTCAATATCCAGATGGAGACCAGTGACAAGTGGCATTCCCCAGGGGCCAGTACTGGGACTGGTGCTGTGTAACATCTTTGTCAGTGACATGGACAATGGGATCGAGTGCACCCTCAGCAAGTTTGCTGACAACACCAAGCTGTGTGGTGTGGTTGACATACTGGTGGGAAGAGATGCCATCCAGAGGGATCTTAACAGGCTTAAGAGGTGGGCCCAAGTCAACCTCATGAAGGTTAAGTGCAAGGTTCTGCATCTGGGTTGGGGCAATCCCAAGCACAAATACAGGCTGGGTGGAGAATGGATTTTGAACAGCCTTGAGGAGAAGGACCTGGGGGTGTTGGTCAATGAAAAGCTCAACATGAGCCAGCAATGTATGCTTGCAGCCCAGAAAGCCAACTGTGTCCTGGGCTGCATAAAAAGCAGCATGGGAAGCAGGCTGAGGAAGGCAATTCTTCCCCTCTACTCCACATTTGTGAGACCCCACCTGGAGTACTGTGGCCAGTTCTGGAGCCCTCAACACAGGAAGGACATGGAGCTGTTGAAGTGAGGCCAGAGGAGGACCATGAAGATGGTCCGAGGGCTGGAGCACCTCTCCTAGAAAGACAGGCCGAGTGAATTGGGACTGTTCAGCCTGGAGAAGAGAAGGCTCTGAGGAGACCTTGTAGCAGCCTTCCTGTACCTGAAGGGGCTACAGAAAAGCTGGGGAGGGACTTTTTACCAGGATAGGACAAGGGGTAATGGTTTTAAGCTGGAAGAGGGTAGATTTAGGTTAGACATTAGGAAGAAATTCTTTACTATAAAGATGGTAAGGCACTGGAACAGGTTGCCTAGGGATGCTCCCTCCCTGGAAGTGTTCAAGTTCAGGTTGGACAGGACTCTGAGAAACCTGGTCTAGTGGAAGGTGTCCCTGCCCATGCAAGGGTATTGGAACTGGATGATCTTTAAGGTCCCTTCCAACCCTAGTCATTCTATGATGATTCTATGTTTCTCCTCTGTGACATCTGCCACTGCTGCTGCTTTATGCACAAAGCCCTTTAGCAATCCTGAGTAGGCTGCTTCAACAAGATCTGACAAGTACATAGTGGCTCTTATTCATGCCCAAATTTTGTTTTGTCATTTACTATGATATTCTCTCTAGAAATCTAAGTAGTGCTATGACTGGTTAGCAATTTGGTGGCTCATAATTTTCATATTTAAAAGACTAGGCTCCCAGTTGCCTTCTTGTATACCATCTATGTTTGCAAGCTATAAGAGTTATCTTCTTTAACTGTGGCATTTCATCAGCCAGATTATGTTATCATAGAATGGTTTGGGTTGGAAGGAACTTCAAACATCATCTAGTTCCAATGCCCCTGCCATAGGCAGGGACACCTCCCACTAGATCAGGTTGCTCAAAGCCCCGTATTTTATATTTAACTATAAAGAGGGCTTTATTATTAAATCCAGATATTTAAAACACCTAAATTACCTAAGCAAACTGCTAGCTAAAAATGCTTTTTGTTTTCATAAGAGCAAAATTGATAGCAGAATAAATGTCCAATTAGAAGCTGACTACAGGAAAGTTAATTTATATCAAAGGATTTTTTAAAAGTACTTATTTGACTCTTTAACTTGCTTTTTTAAATACACAACATATATCTATTTGGCTTGTTTAAAACCTGCGTGATGATCAACAGCAATACATTAAGTTACAAATGCCAGGCAGGCAATCTACTTTCAACAGCAGGATAACGTCTTACAAACCTGAGCACAATACAACAATCAGTGAGCCTACTTCTACAATCAAGATGGTATGAAACTCTTCAGCAAAAATATCTCCAATTTATTCAAAGTATAATTCCTGTCATATAAAAGGTACTTCTTCAATCTGTTCTTTTCAAATGCATATGCAAAATGGGTGATATGTCCTGTTCCTAATTTCTTTGACTACAGGAGGATTATCCCTGCTGCCTGTTTTATGTATAACTTCAAAAGTGCTGCACCCACTTCCAGCATACATATAAAAACCTGAAAGGCAAAGTGTTGCTGAGTTCTGCACACTGGGAAGAAATAATTGTTCTTCCTATACAGGGGAAACAAACCAGCACAGTCTAGTTGGGAAGTACATTTGTGGGCAGGTCTCATTTCTCTTTTGCTGTGCATCAGTGGCAAGTTCTTGAACAAATTTCTTCGAAGACATAAGCACTTAAAGCAAAGAAAATATACCTGTCCACAAGTGTTTCTTATGAACTGTGAAAATACATGAAATATTAAAGGTGGTTAAACATGAATATGATACCTGGGAGAAAAAGAGAGACTGCTCTCCAGGAAAGCAAAACTATTTCTACTAGACCTCAAGTCAAATGTATGCTAGAATAACAATTTTAATATGCAAGACAGAGTGCCTACAATTAATATAATTTAAAATGTTATGGATCCAGACATTTTTATTATGCTAAAAAAAAGAAATTTCTCTTTCATATTAGAGCTATGTTGCATCAGCCAGATTGATCCTACATTTATTGAGAAGTGGAATACAAACTGAGAATTCCAGGCTAGGCCATCTTTTCCCATTTTAGACACAATATTAAGGAAACCTTTTCTCATACATTTGGAGAGCTGAGAGCAACTGCGGTTTTCACCACTAAAATGAAAAAGGATGCCATAATTTCTTTGCAGACAGTTGAGTTCTTTTCGGATTGTTGCTCTAGCCACTTCAGTCCTCTGTTTCAAATAAGATCTTTTACACTAATAAATATGACTGCATATCTCTCCAGAGGAGTAATAGCATGAAACTATACAAAAACTAAATTAATAAGACCAGGAGGACCCTTTGCTTACCAGACTTCTGCTGTCCCTGAGGTGACTCTTAAATTGTTCATTGATTCATAAATTCACTCTGTATTACAGCTATTTGGCATTACGAAATACTCCACAGAATAAGAATATACTAATAGGCAAAATAAAGCACCATCTTGCTTGATTCATGTGGAAAAATGGTTATCATGGTAACCTCTGAGACAGGAAAAATATGCCTAATTCTCTATTCTCTAAAATCATCACTTTCACATAAATTCTAGTTATTCTCATTTCCCCCCCATCATTAGTTTCCACTTTATAAGCACAGTGACAAACGTACTTTTTCATGAGCATTTAACTCTCAGTTGCTGAAAGGATTTATGAAATATAATTATCTTCACAGGACAATGCAAACACAGTAAGATACAGGGGAAGAAAGTAAGATGACAAATTGAGATGTAAGAAACCGAGATTTGCATGGGGTCTTATCTTTATGTTCTGGCACTAGAAATCAAAGATTAATAACATCTGTATCATCTGTTTATCTGATTGATGCTAGTAAGACTTTACTACAAAGAACAAATGTATTAATTTCAGCTGTAGTCTATCAATTTACAGTGTCTTACACCCAATTCTAACAATTACAAAGCTGGTCAGGCTTGATGGGGTTCTGAGCAATCTGTTCTAGTTGAAGATGCCTGCTTATTGTAGGGAGGTTGGACAAATGACCTTTAAGATGTCCCTTCCAACCCAAGACATTCTATGATTTTGATTCCAGTGAATGATTTCTCCTGCAGTTTTGAATTGCCTTTAATATGTCGATGCAGAAGTTACATTTACAGAGCCTTTCCCTGGCAACATGGTTCAGCAAACCTTGGAAAGCAGTCAAGATCCAGCTGTGACTAAAAAAATCTTGCTGTTAAGATTTCATATATACTGTGCATCCAAAGCATTTTTCTAATATAGATTTGTTTTCCTGCCAATCCTGCCCCACCCATCAACCTCTTCAGTGTAGCTCCACCCATAATCTGATCCTCAATCTCAACATCTGGTGCTGAGGAGATTGTTGTCCACTATCTTTCGGGACAACAAGATGAATCTCCTAATCTCATAGAGCTGGATGCTACCTCCTTTTATCTCCACCTCACACCTGTTTGCAGGAAAGGTGCAAGATGTGACTGCAGCTTTCAGGCCTGGCCCTTGGGCAAACTGCAGCAGGTTTTTTTTAATCTTTCAATTTGTAGACCTGAAGCAATTCTGATAGTTTGAGTTATAAACAGCCAAGGGAATTTTGCATTCAAAGATCAGTGCCACACATTCAAATTTTCTTTTCTTTAGCACTTTTCATGTAACTCAAGGACCACTAAGTGTATAACCATCCTCTTACCTTCACTATCACAATAGAAACATGTGCCTCACCCGTCACCACCAGTGTTCACTTCAAAAACAATTCACTGTGGGTTCGGGGTCTGTAAAATCTGAAGCTGCTGCACTGAAAGCTAGTAGGCCGTCCATGCATCACTCTTACTCATCTGAAAAATTAATGAAGGTGCCAAAGACAGGCATGGCAGAACTGACTGAGGATGTCAAAGAAGCCCTAAGCATAATGATTGTTACCATTTAAACATCTTTGCAGAAAGTCCTTAACATGTGGCATTACTTTGCAGAGAGGGTTCTGCATATCTGCGAGATAACGTATTTGACTTAAGCTGGCAATGATCACGTCTCTTATCTGTATATCAGCAGACAGACACCCTAGTGATTAATTATCTTTTTAACATGTCTTTGGTTGTCTAATCTGTTCTCAGCACATTAGTTCATGTCTTTCAGAGGCTTTTCAAATAGTGTGTGCCCTTTAGATGTCCTTCAAAAAGATCAAAAATTTGTGCGGGCTCCCCCAAAATGTTATCTGTTCTTAGATAATCAGAATAAACAGCTTTCTACCAATATTGAAGACCTTGTATTTCAGCTCTGAATGGGACAGAAATACACTGAAACTTTGTTCAAGACATCCACAAAGAGTATCAAGCTCTGTCCACTAATTTATTAAAAAGGCTGTTAACAGTTATATAATATGAATGTGGAGTGAGGTATAATGAAGCTACTGAAAAGCTAACATATTTCTGATTTTAAAAAGCAGCTGTTGCACTTTTTGTCCTGAATTACTTTCGATGTCTGAGTTACTAAGAGAGGTCTTTGTCCCACAAGTAATGAGATATAGCTTATTTTTAAGATCAATATTAGTCTCTGCAAACCTATATTAAATAGAATTTAGTTGAGAGGTTTAAGGTTTGCAAAATTTATATGGTTCCCTTACTAGATGATCAGCAGTTTACAGGGATCCTAAATTTACCACTACAGAAGGTTAACCTATGATGAAATATATAATTGGAACATGACAACATATCCTCCTTCCCCTTCCCTCTCCCCACCCCCAAACAGCATCCCTGGGTGGGCTTAAAGTCAGAATCAAAGGAGAGAAGCTGAGACTGGAAAAGGGGGGAGGAAAGGTGTTGCTTTAACCTTTGCCTTTTTCTTTCTCACTACCTGAATCTATTTTACTTGGCAACAAGTTCTTTTCCCTAAGATGAGTTTGTTTTGCCCACAAAAGTAACTGGTAAGCAACCTCTTTGGGCTTTCTCATCCTGTTTTATCCCTTGCATACAGGTAAGGACAGGGAAGGTGAAGGGGTGAATGAGCAGTTGGATGAGAGTTTTGCTTTTAGTCAAGGATAACCTATCACAGTAGGAACAGACAGACATTACTCTTCTAAACAAAATGTATGTATGCACATAAATGAAGTGATAATTCTTACCATTTGGAGTTCTGTTTCTTTTAGATTTGATTTCTTTTATTTTTCTGAAACACTGAGATTCTACTCTCTGGTTACATACACTGGATTGTAATGGATTTCACTCCATCACAACAATTTAAAAATCTAAATACACGTATAATAAATCAATATACATTAAAATGTATTCCCATAAAAAAACAACACAATTTCATCTGTGAGCAGTCATTATCAAAACTATGATTCACTCAGTCCTGTTTCATACTTGCCTAATTTTAGGTTTAGATAATTTAGTACTGAAAAATCACATGGCCACCATGTTTTTGCCATGTTATAAGCCTACCACTGAGTTCATGTAAGGTAACAGTCAACAGCATACCTCTCCTCTTAGGGAAGCTGCAGGCAATATATATAGCTATGCTGTCACTTCTACAATTAGATATTTGTGGATGCAATCTGGTTTTTAGTAGGTTAATATAAAGTCAAGCTGCAAGTTTCTACATCAGTCACGCTGACTTTGTAGATGTAATCAGTTAATCAATGCCTAGTTAAGCTTTTGATCCCTACAGACACAATGAAAGTTGACTGCAAGTAAAAAATTCCTGGAGGTTGTTAGAAAATAATAGTTAGATGCTGGCAATGTATGAAAGTTGTACCAAGAGCTTGTTGGTTCGAACATAGTGGAATAAACACAGGCATGTTATCAGTACAGTTAAGGGACAGATCACAGGTAGTTCAGGTAATGTAGGACTAGATTGATTTTGCTCAACCCCAAAGCCGAGAGTTAATTTCTTTGGAGCAAGTTGCTGTGAAAGTACATGAGGTCCCATGAAAAATTAGGATTACTGAAGTCACTTTAAACATTACAAAAGGAAAGTTCAAATGTCATCTGTTTAATAACGAATAAACCTAACTGCTGCTTACTTCTACCCCAGTAGTTAGAAGAAAGTCTGATGCATTTAATTCAGTTCCTCCTTACCCAACTATAGACTAACGTCCACAGTTAGTAGCCAATTTCTAATTATATATAAGAAATCTAAGAGACGAAACAAAACCCAACACAGCACTGTAAATTCAGGAATATTACATTTCTACTAGTTCTCCTACTACCTCTCAATGGCCATATTCTTTAAAATACAGCTTCATCATGGCTCGCTTATGACTGAAATAAACAAAAACCGCTGCACTAAGCAATAACAATTTCCTGTTCCCAACATAATACCTACGATTAAGTAATATTCTGAAGGGAAGAAAAATTATTCAAGGGTGGTATTTCTCTAAGCAGTCATATGTGTAACTACAGCAAATGTTGCTGTTGCAGAATAATTTAAAACACTGAAGCATAAAATAGTTTCTTCTTGTTTTGTTTCTGAATCTATGAAATACACAACTGGCTGTCTCTTTCAGTATAAAGGTAAATTAATATGGCTTTTATCAAGACAGAAGACCTGGAAAAAGGAGAGCAGATGATTGACCACTTTGGTAAATTAACCCTCCCAACTTAGGCAAGGTTTCAATTTCTTCATCCTGCAAATCATGCCATTTGATTAAAAATGGCTTCAGAATTGAAAATATCACTTAAGTTCATTCAGTGAGGTATGCTCTATATCCTCTGGCAGCCATCACTAGGCAAGTTTATTGCAAAAAAACCTGCAGGACATCGTATCAGTCTCAGACATTAAAAAAAAAACACAGAAGGTATTTCTGTCTCAGGCAAAAAAACACCCTATTTTTCAAAAAAGGAAAATGTGACTGGAATTTCAGCTTCATCCTTTGTTATTCTGAGAAAATCAATACAGGGAATTAAGGAGAAATATTTCCATAAGACAGCGATCCTCTTTAGCTACTCTGGGAAAGCTAAGTTTTAGTCCAACAATCTTCAAATTAGGCAGCCAACAAAGACTGTATCTCCACATGTGCTGTCATGTTAAACAGATAACCAACACTTCACTTGTTTATTACTAAAACACAAAGGCATGCCAGATCCTACATTTCTCCTACAAAAAAGTTTTAAAAGAATGTAAGAGAAATTGTCATGTTTAAAAAATCTGAGTGTCCTCCAGATCTAAATTGAAATGCTGGTTAGAGCAATTTCTGTTTGAAAAAACAAGTCAGAGCCACAATTAGCCCACTTGCTAATAATTTGTCCTCATTTTATTACTTCAAACAAGAGGCAAAAGAGCTACAGGAAAGGTTTATGGAGCTTGCTATAGAAGCAGTCTGGACTTGGAAACTGATAGCACGTGTGGTCCTTAAGAGAAATTGTATTATCATCTTTTGCTTTCTCTGCACTTGTTCTTCAGTCATCTGTGAAAGTTAATTTTTCTATACATTAATATCTTTCTTGATATTACAGCAGGAAGAAGCAGCTCAAGTCACTACCCACATCTTGTTGCATTAACATTGCTGTTAAAAAGTACATACAAGGTCTCCCATCTTGAACATGTTTACAGTATAAGTATACCATAAGAGACAATAACAGAGAGGAGCCCAAGATGTAACTGACATCTCCCCACCCCCTGCCCAAATAAATGTGCCTTAAAGTATCATTGCCTGCTTTACTTACCTTTAGATTTAAGTAAATGAAGAGTTTCTGCATGCTCCGACTTCTTCCAAGTAAAAAAAAAAAAAAAAAAAGAGACAATAAAATATTAATCATCCCTAAATCAGAGTACCTTAAAGCTTCAAAGTCAAAGGTTTAACTTCTGATATCTCAGTGTACTCCAGAAATTTCACACCACTGAAGAAAAAGCCAATGCATCTCAATGGTTAACACTCTTTCCTACTTCACTAAATTATGCTTTAGAGCTCTTGATGTCTAAAACGTCTATTTTTTCCTAAAATTTTTTGTTTTAAATCAAAGGGATCGATCATTATATGACATTTCAGTTGTATTTTTGAGGGGAGGCTAGAAACAAAGACAAAAATAGAGTCTCTAGTATTTCTTAAAAAGGTCTGAAGCCACCAGAAGTTTGTTTTCTTGGGACAACAGGAAGATGCAGAGTTATTAGCATTTGCTTGAAGTGATTTCCAAAATTTAACCAACAACTTTGCCTGAAGCAATGTAACCAATCATAATTCATGGTATTATTATATTTTTAATATATTTTAAAAACTGAGTAGATCTAAATCTTGTAGAAGATCTGGACATGGTCCTGAGTTCTAGGTGGCCCTGGCTGAGTGGAGGGTTGGACCAGATGACCTCCAGAGGTCCTTTCCAGTCCCAATGCCTCTGTGAGGCTGAATGTATTTTACATAAGTTATCCTATGACAGACCATCTAGTATTGTCAACATGCAAATGCAGCCATATTCTGCACAAGGCATTTATCCAAACTTGACAAAGGACACTGCAATCTCATTGAGGTATAGCACCAGTAGTTTTTAAAAAATCAAAATAGAAAGGGAATTAAATGTAGATTAGTAAGTACAATTATAGCTTTGGATATTACCATTCAATTCCACCATTTTATAATTTAAACATACTTGTTTTTACAGTTTCTCTCACTAAAAGCTTTCTTCTTGCCCCAGAAATTTCATTCGTATCTCCAAACATGAATAAAAAAGCTTAGGTTTCTATCAAGTCAAGTTTCCATGTATTTCCATGTGTTGAGCTTCATCAAGGCAAATGGCATCCTGGCCTGCATCAGGAATAGTGTGGCCAGCAGGAGTAGAGAGGTGATCGTGCCCCTGTATCCAGCACTGGTGAGGCCAAACCTTGAGTACTGTGTCCAGTTCTAGGCCTCTCACTGCAAGAAGGTTGTTGAGTTGTTGGAGCTTGTCCAGAAAAGAGCTACCAAGCTGGTGAAAGGTCTGGAGAATAAGACCTATGAGGAGAGGCAGAAGGAACTGGGGTTGTTTAGTTTGAAGAAGAGGAGGCTGAGGGAAGATCTCATTGCTCTCTACAACTACCCGAAAGGAGGTTGTAGGGAAGTGGGAGCTGGCCTCTTCTCTCAAGTGAATAATGACAGGACAAGAGGAAATGGCTGGAAGTTGTGCCAGGGGAGGTTTAGGCTAGATATTAGAAATAATTTCTTTACCAAAAGAGTGGTTGGACAGTGGAACAGGCTGCCTAGGGAGGTGGTGGAGCCACCATGCCTGGAAGTATTTAAAAGAAATATAGATATAGTGCTTAGGGACATGATTTAAG
Source organism: Hemiprocne comata (assembly GCA_020745705.1). Classification (NCBI taxonomy): domain Eukaryota; kingdom Metazoa; phylum Chordata; class Aves; order Apodiformes; family Apodidae; genus Hemiprocne; species Hemiprocne comata. The sequence goes on from CM036586.1 coordinate 139,606,989, forward strand.
CACTGAACAGGTAGATTAGGTTATGGTGGGTGGATTTAGGTTATGGTTGAACTTGATGACCTTCAAAGTCCTTTCCACTCAGGATGATTCTATGATTCTATGATTGTGAGCTAATGATGCAGTATATGCTTTTCAGATTAATATTTGTAAAGTTTTTTCCTCATTTCTTCCTTGTCTACACAGTTTCATTATATTTTATGTCATGATGGAAGCACATTGATAGTTTATGAAATTTTGTATCATGACTCACCTAAATTTAAAATTGGTTAAAACATTTAAAAATTACTAGGCAGAAGAGAGACCAAAATAGCATGACTCTCTAAAACTGCTTTCTTTTGAGAGCCATACTGAAACAGCAAGATCAAAGGATCAACTTCATTGCTATGCAAACCCAATTAGAAGCATATCAATGTGAATAAAGTACATAACACTACTATTTTTTAAATAGCTAACTCACACATCTTAAGACCTGGAATGCTAACTCTTCCTACCCTCTGTGTTAAAAAAACCCAACCAAACACAAAAAAATACCCCAAAAAGCAAACAAAAAAACCCAAATACAAACCCCAAAAGGCTATTTTTTTGTTCTTGTATTCACCATCTATAAGGAGTAATAGATAAAAACCTATCTTGAATGCAGTATAACTATAATGGATTACTGTTCTTTAGTCAATTCTTCACCACACAACTTAAGTTTCTTATAAAATCACAGAACTACCAAGGCTGGAAAAACCTTTAAGATCATAAAGTGCAGCCTATGACCAACACCACCACACCATCTAGACCATGGCACTAAGTGCCACATCCAGCCTTGCCTTGAACACATCCAGGGACGGCGCCTCCACCACTTCCCTGGGAAGTCTATTCCAATGTTTAATCACCCTCTCCGTGAGGAAGTGCTTCCTAATATCCAACCTAAACCTCCCTTGGAGCAGCTTCAGGCTGTGCCCTCTTGTCCTGTCACTGGTTGCCTGGGAGAAGAGCCCAGCCCCCACCTGACTACAACCTCCCTTCAGGTAGTTGAAGAGAGTGATAAGGTCATCCTTATAAATATTAAGGTCTTCATCCAAATCTTTTAAGTGCTTTGCACAGAAGTTATTCTAAATTCAACATTGATTCAAAACAAGTGAGAGAATAGGAAGCCCCTAAAAAAATCAAGTAGCCTTCACTGCCAATGCACATATTTTATTTGAACAGTTTTCACATTGCTCACTAGTGAGCAGCCTAGGAAATTCTCACTGCATCTTGGATTTCAGAAAGCATAGATAGATAGAATATTTGTAGTGTTCTGTTATGTCAAATGTTATTTTAACATATGCTTTCTGACAATTTGATGTCAGTTATTAACTAAAATAAGTAAAATTTTGGGGAAAAAGAAATTACATTCCAGGAAAGATCACATAAAAGAAAACAAAAGGGACATGCAGAATAGAAATAGAGCTTACATAACAGTGAAACAGTAAGAATTAGACAAAACCAGATTCCAATTAGAGAAAAACACGTCCCAAATAGTTGATAGCCCAGCCTTGAGACAGGACTGCAAGACACCTGAAAAGGATGGGAAGGAGGACTCCCCACAGCTTATCTTGGTTACAGCCCTGAGCGCTGCGTAATTGGATTCACCACATTAACATACCATTAATGTATTAATGAGCTGTTAGCATACTAAAATATCCACCCATAGGCTAGAGAGACCCCTACTAACAAAAAGCCCCTGACTCTTTGAACATGTATAGTGAAATTCCTGAGCATTGCCACTTTAAATGGAAACAAGGAACTCATTAACCAATCGTGTGTGCAAATGACAGAATAATATTCGAGATTAAATTCTTTCTCACATTTTTGCGTATAAAGGTAGCATTCGTGTTTCAGGAAACTGAGCTTGCTTTGTGGAATACCACCCTGCTCCCTTTTCTGCACAGACTGGATATTAAAGCAAATACCTTGATTCTGTGTGTGGATTGGCTTCTTGCACACCAGGTGACAGACACCACTTTCAGGACAACTAGTTCACTTCAATAAAGTAAGAACCAATTTCAGAGGAACAAAAATGCTGGTATTATCTGGAGATAATGAACAAAAGGAAAAATTTTCTCTGCCTAGACTCTAATTAAATCACAGACACATGGTCAAAGCAACAAACTGAGGCCAAAAATTTAAGATATTCAAGCAGATCAGGTACTTAATTGCATATATGTAGTATGTACCACTGAGGAACAAAGACATGGAATGGTAGCACTTGTTGACCCAATTCTGTGCATTAAGCCTAATTACCAGGTTCTGGAAACCAGGATTAGCACTGCAACTGAAGACTGATGACTTCACCTCTGCATAATTCCAGGATTGTAGGACACCCAAATCCAGTCTGGAACCCCATTGCATGGACCTGTCTTTGATGCAAAGTGGTATATCAAAACTCTCTGCTCCAGCTAGGCAATGCCATACATCTCAAACCAGTCTGTAACCTCCCCAGCCTGTTTGATGAAGTGCTAAAAACATAAAACCGTAGGAAATTCAGGTTGCAAGGAGCCTCTGGATGTCGAGTTCAAATGTCTGCTCAAACCAGAGTTAACTAGAGTTCAACACTTTCACAAAACATCACTACTCCTGGCAAGTTCTGGCAATGCAGAACTGACTTGCTCTGCATTGTCAGTGTTTGTACTTGCGCATTTCTCTGGGAGAGTCAGAAAATGTTTCTAGATTTTTATAAGCATTAAAACTAAATTAAACAAAACCACAGTGCTAACGCTTCTTGGCACGAAAAAGGAAAGGGAGGAAAGAGGAAATTGCTAGAGCAATCTTAATTCTAGTCTATTGTTTGAAGCAGCTGAAAGCATCATGGATAAATCTGTTCTTATTCATGCGGTCCCCCAGTTTGGGACACTTACATAACAGAGCATCTCTCTGAGTGTGGCATAGCACAAGTAATTGGCAAGAATTTCTTTATCTGTCCATCTGCCGCAAATATACTGGGCTTTCAGGCTTTATGAGTGATGCCCTTCTTAAAGGCCCAGGTCTTCAATTCATAGCACTAGTTGCTGTCTCTGCACTGAGATGCACTGAAGAAAGCAGCCCTCTAAGATTACCTGTCTAAAGTACCTGTTCAGCTTCTATGGCAGAGCTATTCAGACTGACCCTACGTTAGCAAAATAGTGACAGAGGTAATTTTGCCCCTCATGCAAAGAAGGAAAAGCAGTAAGACTATTCAGGGATATACTTAATTCTCAAGTTTTGGTCTATCCACAAACTGCTGTGACTAACATTGCCTTGGATTCTAGTTGGCTGTCCCAGGTCCACAGGAAAAATCATCAAAGCCACCAGTCACCACCAGGTTTCACACACAACCACAAGAAAACAGGAAGCAGGCAAGTTCTTAGAAATACATTTTAAAATTACTTTGTATTTGTGCAAAATGGATCTTAAGAAAATGTTGCAAAATGGAGTTTGGATGCGATTCTCAGCACCAAAGTCATAGCACATATTAAGAAGCAATTAGTGCATCAGGTTTCAGAGTTGGGAGTGGCTGGAAATCATTATTCTGCTAACAAACTTTTTTGCTTCAGTTTCATAGCTCTTCCCCTGCCCCCCTTCCATTTTTTTTTATTTTTTTTTTTTTGAGAATGCAGGATAAATAAGATCATTTGTTTTAATTAAGATGCAGGGCGCTCTGTGCATAGTAAGGGTCAAGAGTGATGCATCACCTTAACACTCAAAACAGGGCATTTAACTTTGTGACAGAACTATGCTATGAGTCAGCTGCAAAAAAAAGAACGTTAAACATTCCAAGGAAGGAACTTCATTTGCAAAAAAATGACAGATAAATGGGGACTAAAGAAGATTAAAATATTTATCCTTCTAAAAATCAAAGGGTAAATGCAAATGTATTTTATTATTTTGTTGAGGTGAACTATTGCCAAACATGCTTTGGGGTTTTACATTTTTCTATTGCAAAATGTCACTGTTTTAGAACTTGGAAGGAAGTGTGCTATACTCATTCTCTGTTTCTCAAATGAACCTTCTGCATCTTTCTAATTTTTAAAGTAAAACAGGTTAAATGGTAGCCTTTTTGTATTTATTTGCTAGTAATTTGGCTTTTATCATATGTACCCTCATTTACATGTTAAGTGTTCAACCAATGATCTCATCTTTACACTTAAGAGATATTACTAAGATGTATAGTTCACTTGCTAACTAGAATTTCCTGGGCTAAAATCTTCTTGCTATGTTGAGCTGAGTGAAATTAACGGTGCTGCATCAGTTTTGGAGTTTTGTATCAGGAGTTCATCAAGCCTAATATCTGTTGCTTTATTTAACTGTCATGTAGCTGATAAACATTCTCCACATAGGGTGCTGTGTTTTCCAAAAGTGCTTCTCATCCCAAACCTCTGATCTATCTCCAGCCAACTCTTCTAATGTTGTTCTAATATGTAGTGCTGCACAGCTATCATGTAGATTTTTTTTCACAGTTCTTTTCTGCCCTTGTTCTCATCACAGGTCCCATGGCTCTTTTGCAGAACATGAGTAATTCTGTTCAAATATCAACTTAAATTAATTTTTAAACCCCACAGTTTACAAATATATTCCTTCTGTGGGTTCCAGTCAGTTTTCACTTCCCACTTCACTGTTACAAGCTAATGCGTGACAGGTATGCTGATCCACCCTCTGAGGTATCTGCAGTTCAGTCTGAGATAAAAAAATGGAAGCATCAGTTAAGTGAAATCTTTTATATCCGTATCTCTAATATAGTCAAGGTACTGATGACCTTTATATTGTAAGCATAGGTATCCAATACTATAAAACATGCTGTGAACACATTAGGTATGAAATAGTAACCAATATGTGTATATTCATACATTCAGACTTCAGAGGAGGATAGTCACTTAGGGTTTATTTACCTCACTGATGATGACAGCAGATATTACTTCACAAAACTATAAAAATATCAGCATTAATTACTGACGGCTGCTATATATTGTGCAAAAAGTCACTAATTGCTATTTCTGTCCTGCAGTTCCTTGTTTGTTGTCAATACTCTTTCACACAGCAATATTAATATTGTACTTACTTTTTTAGTATGCAGAAAAGAAACCTGTATGTTGGACCTTCAGCCAAAATTAAGGGCTTTGCTCAAAGCCTTGTCTGCTCATTCCAACATCACCACAGTAGCTCCTATTAAAGATATCTCCTTTCCCCATATATTCTGCCTCACACAAAAAACATGCCCAAACAACATTATCTCAGTTTTAACAGATCTGCTTCTCTTATGTCTTAAATTACACTTGCCTACATTGTATGTAGGAGAAAATCACCATCATGTAAAACAATCACATATTATGCCATTTATATTCTAGGTCTCTATATGCATCTTAAACTTAGGTTACTGTATTTCTGATTCATACCAAGTGGTACACATGTAACAGCCACAAAGGTAACAATGGAATTGAACAGGTGTCAGTAAAGGTTCAGTTTTGTCTTTGACATTGATTTTGATATTAAGCAAAGATAGTAGAGTTGCCAAGTGGAAGATCAGAATCTTCTAAACTGTAAAACATACTAAATTAAAGCTAAAAAAGCTCTAGTTGCAGATGGTGGGGGGTTTTGTTTGTTTGTTTGTTTGTTTCTTGTGGTTTTTTTTTTTTGTTTTTCCCTAAGCATCCAGAGTTAACGTTCCTATCACCACAGGAACTTCTGCCAGTAAGTGGAACTTCTGGTATCATGCAGAAAAATTATAAGAACATTTAAGAAAGTGTGGGTCTGATTTGGTATTACTTACACATCACAAATTTATTTCTCTAACTCCATCTGTTACTAAATTCAGTTTGATTAAAGCATGAGCTTCTATACTACAGAAATGATGTAATTAGTTTGCTAAATATAAGTGTAACAAAGAACAGGAAAGAAAATGAGAAATATATGTCTAGTACCTCCTCTTTAATCACAGCCCCTGTGTGAGAGTATCCTATGTCCATTTAAGGGATGAGATTATTTTATACCCATTGAAGTGAACAATCACTACAGCAGATCTCAGCCTAATACAGATAAGAATTTTACAAAACTTCTATTTACAGGGAGAATATATGGGGAATGTGCAGTGTGTGAGATTGGCATTAAAAAATAATTTGCCAGTTCGAGTCAAGACCAGGAGGCAAAACCCAAATGTCATCTGATTCTTCCAGCAAATTACACAAAGTTGAGCTAATGTTCAGGGTCAGGCTCTAGCAGCCGTGTCAAGACTGCAGCAAATATTTCATAGCTGGCATGCCACCATAGAAAAACATTCTTAATGTTAAAATGTATTCTTTTTTACTTCCTTATTTTTCTTTACATTAAGAAGTCTGGTCACTTCAATACAGGTGATCAACAACTGCTCTGTCAGGTCCTCTGAATTTTTGTCAGGAAGTTAGTCCACATTCATGAAGAAGCTCGAGGGAGCAAACTGGGGTCACTACATTTACCAGCACAGAAACCATTAGATCTAATTTAATTGCTTACTGTGGTATAATACCATTATTCAGTAGCGTCTGACTTAAATATTTCATATCTTAAAATGTATTCTCGCCTACTTCAGACCAAATAAAATCAATTAGAGATATTTTGGTTTGATTCATTCTGTCTTTTCTCAAATTCACAAGATTGTGATGACAAATAGAGGGTTTACAAGTCAGGGAAGATTATCTGGAAAATGCATTAATAGTTTACAAATATTCAGAAAGTTTAGTAAACTTCTCATCAACAGCTCCCATTCAAGAAATCATCTCCTATCTCTCTAAAATTGTCTCAAAGTTTAATTTCCACACACTGCCCTGGCCTGACCTGGCTGAAAGCAGACAACAGGCACCTGGTGTAATTCTGTTATGGCTCGTCCGCTGGGGGACTCTTCTCTAACCTCCTCTTCACATCAGAGCAGCAGCAGCAGGCACATGAGGATTGTCAAGACACGCAGGACAAGACACTTGACTTGAAAAGAACCAGTTTTTGGTTTGTAGATACAGCAGTTAAGGATGTCCAGAATAAGTTTCAACCTGGCCATAGTGGCTCAGTATGCAAAGCAGCATTGATCCCTAGCCACAGAGCTCTCACTGCAAGGCTCTTTGTTAGTTTGTATTCTTACTCACTGGCTTTGGCTTACCCCATCTCCCAACTGCTTTTTCCTGTTCCAGTGTGCTTCTAGTACTTGCTGCATGATTACCTTGAGCAGCACTGCTTGTTTATGAATAGTTTATCTTAACGAAGCTGATGACTAGGAAGTAATTTCATCACACAAAATATCAAATGAAAATATTTCTCAGGTGTTTTCTTATACCATTTCAAAATCTTCTTGGTCAAGGCCAAACGTTCAGGTGTGCAAGGCTGTGCCGCCATGACAAGCAGTTCCCTGTAAGATAAGTATTACATGTCTTGTTAAATTTTTCTGCATATATCCAGCTACTATTTTGTGAAATAATTAATCAAACAGCAAGACAATGTATGAGAAAATATTTCCAATAAATATTTCCCAACTTATTCCCTTTAAACAGAAATCATAATTATTCAGATAGCTAGCAAACCCTTTGATTTCGTTTAACAAAGATGATATAATGGTCTATTATCCATGTGCTTTGGAATTTTCTCCAAAGACTGGCCTTTTGTATGTTTATTTCTCATATCACATACTCTTTTCTTAGTTATGTTAAATGGTAACTAACTAAACCATGTTGTTGAATTATTAACCAAGTTATAGCTTTTCTTGTTCCATGCTCAATTTACTTCATACTTCCAAGTGGACTTCTGCCAGATTTTCAAATAATATTTTTTTCAAATACTTCTCTCTAATAGCAGAAACAAGGATCTCTGTTTGGAATTGTAAAACTTTCATTTATTTTTTTTTTCTTGTTGTTTTAAACAATAATTGATGAAACAGGAAAAACTCTTCTGGATGAGTTTAAATAGTTTAAAACACATATAATTGTTGGATTAAAAGATACGATTGAATTGACAGAGCTAAGCAACCATGTTTCCTAAAATAGTTGAAGTTTTACAGCTGTTCAGTGGGAAGACAAAATATATCAAAAACCAGTCACCCAAATAAAGAGGAGAGTCATTTACTTAAAAAGATTTTCACTCGCAACTTTACAGTTAACTCACAATCTTGGGCAATATAGGAAGATATTATTGAGGGGGGAAAAAAAAGAACTTTAACAATTATAGGGCAGGCATACTTCAACCTGCTAGCACACAAAGTATCTATTTCAACTGATCTACATTTTTGTTTCCCTTTTTTTTTTTTTCTTTCTTACTTCACTTTGAGATTGCCAGGGGAATATATGTTGATACCTAGCTTATTTCTAGAAGAATTTAACTTGAATTAGAAGCAGAATCCAACCTTGCAGAATTTAAACACTGAACTAGATCCAAGAATTTGTTAAAGTGTGAATTTTTTCAATTGTAACGTTCAAGTCATTAATTTTGAGTCTAAGCCAGCTACTCTGCTTCACAAGTCTGCAAAAACTCCTTCTCCTCTCTTCTACCCCACCCCAACTAAATTCGGAAGTTTAGAGACAGAACCAAGTGCTTCCTTTGAGAAACACAGGACTCTCGTGCTTCTAAAGGAATCCTTCAATGTGCAGCATGAAAGCGCCGCAAAGTGCTCCTTTACCACTTATTGCAAGACTGAAAACTGGAATGAATTTCTCAAAGATGAGGGGAAGACACGAAAGGTTACTTAAAGATTGGGTCCTAAGAAAATATTACTTAGAAGATTGAACTATTGATCTATTCTCCTCCTTGCCTCCCCCTAATCTGATCTCGCCAACAATTTTGAACTCATTAAGAAATTTCAGCTTCATTTGACAGAGAACAGACAAGAGATAACATCCTACGAGTGCTGAGAAAATTTTCTGCTGTGCAGAGGACACCATAGAATCATAGAATCATAGAATCCTAGGGGTTGGAAGGGACCTCGAAAGATCATCTAGTCCAACGCCCCCTGCCAGAGAAGGGTCACCCAGAGTACATCACACAGGAACTTGTCCAGGTGGGTTTTGAATGTCTCCAGCAAAGGAGACTCCACAACCTCCCTGGGCAGCCTGTTCCAGTTCTCTGTCACTCTCACAGTAAAAAAGTTTTTTCTGATATTCACCTGGAACCTCCTATGCTCCAATTTGCACCCATTACCCCTTGTCCTATCACTGGTCACCACTGAGAAAAGCTTAACTCCATCCTCCTGACACTCACCCCTTACATATTTGTAACCATTGATGAGGTCACCCCTCAGTCTCCTCTTCTCCAAGCTAAAGAGACCCAGCTCCCTCAGCCTTTCCTCATAAGGGAGATGTTCCACTCCCTTAATCATCTTTGTGGCTCTGCGCTGGACTCTTTCAAGCAGTTCCCTGTCCTTCTTGAACTGAGGGGCCCAGAACTGGACACAATACTCCAGATGCGGCCTCACCAATGCAGAATAGAGGGGGAGGAGAACCTCTCTTGACCGACTAACCACACCCTTTCTAATGCACCCCAGGATGCCATTGGCCTTCTTGGCCACAAGGGCACATTGCTGGCTCATGGTCATCCTCCTGTCTACCAGGACCCCCAGGTCCCTTTCTCCTACACTGCTCTCCAGCAGGTGAGCCCCCAGCCTGTACTGGTACAAGGTGTTTCTCTTCCCCAAATGCAAAACTCTACACTTGCCCTTGTTGAACTTCATCAGGTTTCTCTCCACCCAACTCTCCAGCCTGTCTAAGTCTCTCTGAATGGCAGCACAGCCTTCTGGTGTGTCAGCCACTCCTCCCAGCTTAGTGTCATCAGAAGACTTGCTGAGGGTACATTCTGTACCCTCATCCAGGTCGTTGATGAAGATGTTGAACAACACCGGTCCCAGTACCGACTCCTGAGGGACTCCACTAGTCACAGACCTCCAACTAGATTCTGCCCTATCAACTACAACTCTCTGACTCCTTCCCATCAACCAGTTCTTGATCCATCTCACTACCTGATCAGCAAACCCATACTTGATCAACTTATCTACAAGGATGCTGTGGGAGACGGTGTCAAATGCTTTACTGAAATCTAGATAAACCACATCTACTGCTCTACCATCCTCTATCCACCTAGTAATTTCATGATAGAAGGCTATAAGGTTAGTCAAATATGACTTACCCTTGATAAAACCATGCTGACTGCTCTTGATGACCCCCATGTCCTTGATATGCCTAGAGATAGTGACAAGAACAAGTTGTTCCATCACCAAACCCAAACCATTGTTTATAGAGATGGGAAGACTACTCTAAGCTTCATTTTCAAGTCTGTCTGGCTCAGCTGAGCAACCAGCACATGCATACAGCTTTGAAACAGCTGTAGCATAGACTGTGACTCACTTATCCCTCCTGACAACAGAAAGGGAGATGAGAGCACACAGGGATGCCAGAGGGAAAGGGGTAGAAGTTGTTTAAGACTGTCAATGCAGAGTAAGGCAAAGGCCCCATCCTGGCTGCAAGTCTCTTTAGATTGTAATTAGATAATCTTCCAGATTGTGAGGAAACATGCACAATCCTGAGGATTTAGCCCCAATTCGATGAAATTGAGATTTGCTAAATTAATAAAAGACTAAACATATGATTCTTTGCTCAAGTGGAAATCCTGGTTTACAAGCAACCATTTTTAAGGAACTCTGTAACAAAATACTTACGCTTGCATATTCGTGTTCCCTGTATTTGCTGCCAAACAAGACTTCGAATTTTTTAATACCGTTGTCTCTGTGTGTCTCATAGGGAACATGGACCTCAGCCTACATGCTTACAGGCTCAGCCTAAGAGATCCAAAACACGTAGGCAGTAGTTGAACTAATTTCCCAAATCAGTTTCAGTTTTGCACTCTGATTGTATATGTGGCTCTTATTCACATGCAAAAGCTCTACACTTAAGAGCAGTTGATAAGGATATACTGAAGGTTATTGGAAGCTAATCTACAGACAGTTTGGCCCCATTACTGCACTTCACAGGGCAGTTTATTTAAGCCATGCATCATCATCAATCTGCATGTCTTGTGCGAGTGCGTTGCAGAAATGTGTTTTCAAGGAAAAATGGTAGCAAGTCCTGTATCTGTAACAGAGAGTTCTATTCATCCATGGTATTCTATTTTCAACAGCTGCTTCATACCCATATATTTTAAAAGACACTGTGGTGCTGCTTCAAAATCTCTAGGATTAAAGTCATGATCTAAAAGCTTATTCAAGTCATGTTGAAACACAGCAGGCTGTGAGGCTGGACACAGCCTGACAACTAGCCTAATGTAGATAGTAAAGTTATTTTTAGGCATCTAGCATATATGGCCTACATCTAAGGTCAAAGTGGGTAGACCTCAAAGTTACCTACACACTGATGCTAGATGCACTGTACTGCATCTAGCAATTCTTACGTCATGTAGGAATTTTGGAAATTCAGATTGTTAGTCTCCTAGTAAATACCTTGTTTCCTGACAGATCTTGGATGGCATACATGCTGCCATAACTGGCATATACTTATTGCCCTTTGCAAACTTTCTTCACTCCAGCGATACAGCTTTTGTATATTAAACACTTCAAGCTCTGATAACAACTTTATTTTGGAAATAGCATTCCTAAATATCCACCTTTGAAAATCTAGACCACGTGCCTAAGATACATAGCTTTACAGATCACCAGTTTTCAGATATTTTCTGTGAATTTCGTTTTCAGAGGCACTTAAATTTAAAAATACATATTGTCAATCCTGAACACTGTGGCTCAGTAGTAGTACTTTTGAAGTTGTGATGGAGACTGAGAAAAATAAATAATATTTTTCAGGCTAAACTCCCATGTCAAGCAAATGCTATAGTTATCAGCAAATCTCCAATTCTCAAGTTTTGAGGAAAAAAAAAAAAATTGTTAGTCTGAATACTCTTGGTTCAGAATACACAAAAAAACAGTGGCTGGCCCAAAATTGGAGACAGGTGGAAAGCCTTGGGTCTTTAAGACACTTGAAAGCTGACTGAACCTCCTCTTTCTTTGTTTCCATATTATCATAGCACTTGAAATGATGAAGCTACAAGAGGAAACATTACAATAAAATTTTTATAGAGATTTTGTACATTTTTTCACTCCTGGAATACGGAGACCACAGGAAAACATCTCTATTTGGTCTGTGATTACATCAATTTTATCTCCAAAACTCCTTGCTCCCAGGCAAATAGCAGCTACTTTATTTTCTAAAACATAGACATAATACTGTCAAAACTACTCCATCTAAGCTTTCTAGATAGTGCCCAACTCAAAAGCTGGACTTGTCAATTATAATTACATCAGCCTCTGAAAATTTGGGTTGCTTTGCTAAGGCAGTCCTTCATAAAAAGTGGAGTGCTGTCTCCTCTGGCAATAAAAAGACACTGGCAATAAAAAAAATTAAAAACACTTCCATTTGCTACAATCTTGATTTCTGGCAGTCTTATAATAATTTCTAACCTGGGTACTGTAGGGAGAAGATTTAAGTTTCGTATTACTTCACAAACCCCCAAGAGGATTTAAAAATTATTTCAGCTGGATGTCCAGTTGGCAAAGAGCAGGAGGCCCTGTCATACAGGAGCAGCACAGTTACTTAGGACTGTGCATATCCATATGTGACAGCTGAGTACCCTGAAGCACCCATGGTTAAAATGTGAAACCAGACTTGAAAAGAGAACCAGCTTTCAGGATTAATACTCTAATGCAAAGTCCATAGCACTATGTTTCAGCCACTGCCTGTGACCTTGTTTATTTTAAGTTCACCTTAATTTTTAATTTAAGTGTCACAAATGGCATACAGTTCTCAAGACCATTCTGAGCTAGAAAATCACATTTCAGTTACAAACAATTCATTCAAACAGAGGTGTCCTAGGGCAAATAAAACAATTGCTTTTGTCTGTAAAATTTAGCTGTGATTATAACAGTGTTGCCTAGGGACAGATCCTTGTCCTTGGCAGACTCTTATTTGTCACCACTGAAGGCACACATACACACAGTACAACCAACAGTCAAGTCTTGCCCAAAACACAAGCAGGAGCAGATGAGCACTTTCAGAACTGAAAATGTATAGCAAAGTATTTTTACACTACTGACACCTTAAAAGCCTGTCCAGTCCAACCACCAGCAACCACATCTTTGAGTTTACCTTACTGCTGTATTCACCCACCTCCTTGACAAATGTACCAGCGCTAGGTGCATTTGTCTCTGAAAGAGGTGGCTCCTTCTGCAATACAGTTTGCACAACACCTGCATTTCCAAAAAACACAGGTTCATGCATTCCAGGGCATGGAGCATCCCAATACGTGGAAAAGCATATTCTGCAAGCCTCATGAAACAAAGAAACAGAATTGAAAAACAATGTTAATGACTGGTTTACACTGTTCTCCTGCGTGAATATGTCCAGAACGAGATAATTTAGAAAAAGTTAACAAAAAAAGAGGGCCCACTAGCACAAGCTGCTCACAAAAAACCCCAACCATTTCTTCCTAACATATAGAAATGAGTTATGTTGTACAGATATTAATAATATCTTTATGATTTTAAAGTCCTAGCCAAATACCACAGTTCACATTCTCCAGCCATATTAATATCTTCTCCTGATTTTACTTTACCAAGGCCTAACTTGACACTTAGCAGCATTGATTTCCACACCTTAATTATATGACCCCATAGTAAGCTTTTCTGCTTCTAACAAACTTTATCAGTATATATTTTATTACATCAATACCAGTTCCTGATGTTTTGGGTCCTTAACAAATAATGTCCTTCCACTTAAGTAACCTACACGGTATACTCTGCACGGTGATTATTTTCACATCTTATTTGAAGGTGTTATTCAAGTCAACAAATCACAACGACAGCAGGTAATAGAAACAGTCTACTGGACTTTACAAACACTTCTTCTCCAACACCTCAGTATTTTCAAATTAAATAAATAGTATGTTCATGCTGCAGCACATTAGGATTAAGGGCTTTTAAGTATCATCTACACTAACAGCAACTCTGATTTCCTTCTTTAGGCCAGATATGGAGGCAGAGTGGTTCCTTCTGGCACTGGGAAACACACTGTTGGCAGCGAAGTTCCACACAGCTTATTTCACAATGAGTATCCAATGTTCAAAAAAAAGAAATAAACAAGTTAAGATTGCTGAAACCCCATAAATTATGCACATCTTTCAATCTGAGACCTAAAAGCTTTCAAATAGCTAGGTAGACATTGCATTTTTGATCAGATAATCTACTGATTTTGCCCATGCTGTCTCCAAAGTAAGACACATGGCAAGGTTGGGTCTGTTGAGAGACAGGCACTCTTGGCAGCAATACCTTCTCCGCTCAAGCCAATAACTGCAACCAAATTTAGCACATCAGCAAAGCACTCACACAAGCAGACACTGGTCTCAGAGATTTCCAGTCACTGGTGTTTATCATTATCAGGCGAGGCAGGTGTTTGCCCAAGATCTCCTCTACCATCATGCTTTATTCCCTGAGATTTTACTAAAAGCAACACAGTAGAGCAGATCCAAGCTGTGCACTCAGCCAAGAGAAAAAGGAAATCTCAGCCAAGAGGTGGCAAAGGCAGCTTTACCTCCCAGCTGAGTCTGGGACCTCTCTCCTCATCCTCTCCTTGGCTGCAGGGCAGCAGGAAGCAGCACTACTCTCAGCTGAGAGAAGGAGAAGGTTTCCTTTGCAGCACAGTAAAAGGGCAGGAGATAAAGAAGTCACGCAGCCTGGCTTTGATTACAGCAGGACGGCATCAGGTACAAGACTGGCAAGTAGCCCTTGTCCACAGCTGCCATTCACCATTCTGTCCATACTGCACACTAAAATTGATGTCATTCTGTGACCTGGGATTTCAAATCACACACCAGCAGCTCAGAGGTGCAACAGCAGCTAAGGCAAGCAAGCCAGGGCCCAAGCTAAGACTACAAATTAAGTCAAAATGCAGCCTAGACTTCATACACACACACACCTCAGTGCTGAGAGGGAGGGGGAACAAGAACAACAAAAAAAAAAACACCAAAACACCTGCTTGGTAATTGAAATTTTTTACTTAGGTTAAGAGTATAACAAATGCTTTTTACTGGGCCAGGCCCATGACAAGTAGTGCCCAGTAGCAGTAGGACACCTGGTGCTCAGCACTATCTACAGCCCATTACTCATGTGCTCCCCTGCTTATGGACCAGTCGTCCATCACAGTTTGTCCACCCTCTTTTGCATCTGCTCCCATTGAGTCTGCCTCCACTATATAAAGAAACACTACCTGTTTCAGATCCATTTAAATCTATTTCCTAGCTCTTCTGCAGTGAGATTTAATGAATAGCAGTTCATCTCTTGCCTTCACCAGTTTTATAAACCTCAGTCATACCTTACACCACAGGCATGTCTCCTCCAAACTAAAGAGCCCCAACCTTTTCAGTCTCCTTCATAATGCAAGTGGTCCATTCCCTTGGTCATTTTGACAAGGTACAAGAGCAGCAATTAAATCCCGTGTGCCTGTCTTGAAATGTGGACAGCCTGTAACTGTTGTTAGCATTCGGCTATGACTGCCTCTAGCAGTTATAAGGAGGAGGGGAAGAGTACTTTGAAAATAAAATTGTTATTCATGCCAGCACAGCATTAAATCAGTCCCTGATATGGTTCTGAACAATTTATTTTAAATAGGCCCAAACTACACCTAGTCCTCATTGTTGAAAAAAGTGTGCCTCAAACCCTATGCATTTAAAATTTCTTACCCTAGTAGGATATAATTTCTAAATTTGCAGAAAATCCCTTTTATACACTTCAGAAGTTTCACAAAATACATTATTCCCTTTTCAAAATGCAATCCTCCCGTTTTTCAGGCAAACTGTATCTCCAGCTGTTGTCTTTTATACAGTTGACCAAACAAAAGAAACAAACAATTAAGAATCCTATAATCACTGTATCTCTACTGACTGAAACAATATAACTGCAGCTATCTATATAAAATGACTGCAAGAAAAAGTCTTGCTTGATCCAGACTGAAGTAAAAAAATTCTCTGAAGTAATGCTTCACCATTGGGTGAATTATCAGAACTGCTTTATTGTTGTTATTAAGCCTGAGAAACAGGAAAATACAGGCTTGATTCCTAGAGTATTAGTTGCATACAATAGACACTCCAAAACAAAGTTACTAACAATTCCCGCCCTCCTTTTCACTTCCCTAACCCCACACACCAAACAAACACCAATCAAACCAATCTTTTATGTTCTTGAAAGAGTTACACTCTCAGCCTTTGAAAAAATCAGGACTTTTATCTTTCTTCCTTGCTGAACCAGGAAATCACATTGTTTTTAACAGCTATTAGGTGAGTGATTTCTTAAATAAATTAAACTTCCCTGTTGTCAGCACTGTTCTTATATCCATTTTAAACCTGAGTAAAAACAATTGTAATATTAGAGAGGAAAAGGGATGAGAGATAAATGCTACTGGGTGTCATGATGTGCAGCACCATGTTGTGGTGGAGATAAAGGGAGAATATGGAGGTAGAGTAGGAAGAAAAAGAAATTCAGAAGCTCGCAGCCTTCGAAGCTTGTCTGTTATCTGGACACCTATCTGGAATAAGATATTATTCATTACTTTCAGTGTAGCATTTTCCATTCTCTTTCTAATGTGGGTCTAGCAGAGCTGAACTCCAAAATCATGTATATTGGGTTGTCTGCCAACTGTTCAAGGCCTACTCTTCTTTTGTCAGCTCACACAGCATTCTTTTTCTCCTTCTGCAGAAAACAGTTCTGAGTGTTCAATACCTTACAAGGTATTTTTGTTGTTCTCCTGAATAATAGGTGTAAGAACGCAACCAGACAAGAGAAGCCTTTATCCCATTATCAAGAAAAACTCATGAATATTCAATCACTTCTGAGATTACTTCCAGGTAAGGAGCAGCATTTAGTTTAAAAAGAAGATATTTATCATTAGTTTTCACACCTGACTGTAGCAAACAGGTCCTACTCCATTAATGTTATCATGCCTCAGAGTAAAAGTAGAAGAGCACTGAACCTTCCTTCCTTCCTCCCTGCCAAATATCTTCCTTTTCAGTGTGAGGTGTGCCTGACCTAGAAATACGTTTTATTCACACAGAGGATGGAGACTAAAAGTCTTTGTGTGGCACAGGTGAGAGGCAGGAGAGAATGTCAAACAGCAAAGCTTCGTTTGGCCACTCACTTGGAAAAAAGCACAGCCACTTGAATACCTAGCAGTCAGAAATGGCCTGCATTTTGCTTGGTTTTGAGTCTTTTATTTTCTTTGTCAGCTTTTAGAGTGCTTTTCCCTTTCAGATATTCTGCTTAAACAAACAACAAAGTGATAGTGATCCCTCTAGACACACAGATATTTGACACATGTGACAGAGAGGCACAGCCTTGAAAAGGGACCAGAACGAATGAAGCAGTCTGTATCCAACAGCACAAAACCCCAAAACCCTCGTATGTGAGCTGAATTCTAAAAGCTAGCTTTAAAAAAAAAAAATTGTTAATCTTCCTGTAACGAAGTAAATTAAGCCTTCCCTAAAAATCCTACCCAAAAGAGAGGTGAATTTAAACAATATATTAATGGAATAACTGAATGTGACCACATTTGTTTATTTGATGAAGACACTGATTCACTCAACACCATCTTTTTATTTGACTTATTTTGTGAACTGATTGAATCTTCAGAATTTGGAGATATCACTTAATTACAAAATATCAGCTAAATCAGAATGCTTCATTTCCTAAATGGATGCAAGTTCAGTTATTTGTGCATCTCCAAGTAGCTGTTAATTCAGCTTTCAGAGAACATTTGTATTTTTGCCAGGAGATTTCACCCATACCTTATCAGCGGACTATCAAACACAGAAGTTTACAATTTCACACACACACATACATTTGCACAGCACCATAGTTACCGCATTTTTGGTTTGATATAAACCTTAGCAGAAGGTTAATATAGAATGGACTCCCAAAAAGTGAAGCTTAAAGACAGATTTGAAGTAGGAGGAGCTGTTGATCACATATGCCCGTTGTTAACAGATTTTATTATTTTAAATCAACAGCAGAGGATAAGAAAAGAATGAATACATTGAAAACTATCATGAGGAAGCTTAAAAATAGGATATTCTCTCTCCAGGTCTTTAATTTCCAATCATGGCTTTACAAACATGAAGTATGTGGAATACAGCTTCCTTACTTTACAAATGTAGGCAAATGTGGAAAAAAGCAAGCAAATTTAATTTACTACTATAGAAAATGTCTAATTTCTTCTTTCAGCTAAAAGAGGGAAGCAAGTATATAGAATATTCTGAGTTGGAAGGGCCCCACAGGGATCAGTGAGTCCAACTGTTAGCTACACACCCAGCAATTTAAAAGTTAAACCATACATTTAAGAGCATTGCCAAAACACTTTTTGAACACTGACAGACTTGGGGCCTAGATTGCTTCCTTGGGGATCTTGATCCAGTGTTTGACCACTCTCTCAGTGAAGAACTTTTTCCCAATATCCCATCTCAACTTCCCCTTACACAGCTTTAAACCATTCTCTCACATCCTCTCATGAGAGGGAGGAGAGATAAGCACTTTCCTCTCCACTTCCCCCTCACGAGGAAGCTGCAGACAGCAAGGAGGTCACAAGTCTCTTCTCTGCACTGGGCAAACCTAGTATCCTCCACCACTCATCATAAGTCATGCCCTCTAGTTCTTTTACCATCTTTGTTCCCCTCCTTTGGACACATTCTAATGATTTTATCTCTGTCTAATATCCTGGAGCCCATACCTGCACACAGTACTTGAGGCTGCATCAATGCTAAGTATAATGGGACAATCACTTCTATCAACTGCTTAGCTCTACTGTGCCTAAGGTAACCCAGGGGTAGGGTTGGCCCTAATGGTCACCAGGGCACACTGGTGACTCATGTTGAGCTTACCACCAACCAATACCTCCAGATCCCTTTCTGCAGGGCTGCACTCCAGCATCTTGTCCCCAAGTCTATAAACACACTCAGAATTACACCAGGTGCGGAATCTGAAATTTGTCCTTATTCTTTAACAATTTTTCACATGGCTGATGATTGCCCAATGCTCCAATCTACCAAGATCTCTCTGTAACACCTCTCTACCCCTCAGGGAATCAACAGCTCCTCATAATTTAGTGTCATCAGCAATCTTACAGAGTGTACACTCAACTCCTGTATCCCAGTCATTGATAAAAACTAAAGAGAAATGGCCCTAAAATTGAGCCCTGGGCAACACCACTAGTGGTCAGATGTTACCCTATTTATTACAATGCTTTAAGCACAACCTTTCAACCAATTGTTCATCCATTGTATTGTTTACATCTGCAGCTGTATGCTTCTCCTCAAATACACTGCAAGAGACAGTACCAAAAGCTTTCTTAACATCCTGAACAAAAGTATACTCACTACCTTCCCATTGTCCACTAGGATAAGTTAGTAAAATATGACTTTCCCTTCATGAACCCATGTTGGGTTTGACCAATGACTGCATTGTCTTTCAAGGCTTTTTCAGTAACTCCCAGAATAATCTTCTCCGTAACTTTACCAGGCATCAAAATGAGACTGACAAGCCTATAATTACTAGGATCTTCTTTCTTGTCCTTCTTGAGAATTGCAATAATTTGCCAGCTTCCAGTCAGCTGGAACCTCTCCAGATTCCCAAGATTGTTGATGAATAACTGAGAGGTCTTGCAATAACATCAGCCACCTCTTTCAGTACCCTGGCATAAATCCCATTGGGGCCCATAGGCTTATGTGCATTCAGTTGCAGCAGCAAATCCTACACAAATTCAAAGTCAACTGAGAGCTTATAATTCCTTCAGTTGCCGTTATATGACCCAGGGCTCCAAGCAGCCTAGTGGCCATCACTGGAGTTAAAGACAGAGGCAAAGAAAACATTAAGGGTCTCTGCTTTATCTTTGTCCTTATTTGTGAGGTGACCAGCCTCATCAAGTAACAGACCAATGTTTTCTTTAGTTCTCCTTTTGCTGTTAACATGCTTAAAGCCTTTTTTTGTGATTCACCGCAGTACTAGCCAGCTTTAATTTCAACTGAGTTTAGCTGTATGAATTTTCTCCCTACAGTGTCAAACTGCATCTCTGTAGTCCTCCTGTGTAACTTGACCTTACTTTCAAAGTCCATACACTTTGACACACTGGAAATTACCTGCTCCTGGGGTCTTAAATATTGACCAGAATTTATAGACCCACATTCCCTCAAAAGCAGACTCCCAGGAGATCTTACTAAATACCTCCTAGAGCAGGCTAAAGTCTGCTTTCCCAAAATCCAGGGTATTATCTCTGCTGACAGCTTTTTTCATATCACCAAAGACTTTAAACTCTCCCACTTAATGATCACTGTGGCCAAGACATCAACCAATCATCACTTCACCCATGAGACCATCTCAGACCAAAAACAGATCCAGAAGGGCACCTTTCCTTAGTATCTGTATCAAAAAGTTATGATTTCCATTCACCTCTGTCCATCAAGTCACTGCCTTCTGCCTGATGGGGACAGAGTGCAGGATTGCCCTTTTCATGGATTATACCTTGCTGATATTTCTCTTCCAGAGAGGACATTATGGTTCCACCAGTCAACCCTCTTCTTGAACTCCTGGATGTTTCTCAACCCATCCACTTCCTCCAAAATCTCAGCCCCCAAGTGGAGCTGCTCATCTATCTGAGAGCACCTCCCTGCAGCATTCTCATTGCTGCCCTTGGACGTCAGTAGAAACCTTGGGCACACCCTGTACCCAGAGACCTAGAGAGCTGCATGTTCCCTTGGGAACTCTGTCTGGGTAGGTGCTAATACCACAGTGTCACAGAGGACATGACTGTCTGTAGACTGGTCACCGTTGCTTGAGATCCCTGGAGGGGAATTAGGACTGCTGGTGGGTGATCTGGCTGGTGAAGCCACGATCCCCCAATGTCTTGGTGTCCTCCAGCATCTGTCTGTCCTTGCTGCTGCCTGGTCCATCCCCATGCACAGCTGAAGGGTGTCAGGCATCCAGGAACCTTCTCAGCACCTTAGCTGCCAGTGTCACGTTCTGAAGATTGGAAGGATCTCGGTACTACAGGCACTGCCCACCTCCTGCCTGCCATGACATTATTCCTTTGTTAAGTGTTAACTCAGCTGTAGTAATTTGCTTAGAGTCAAGAAGCACCCAATAGCCAGAATTTTACATGGACTGACACCTCCACAGGGCCTACAGTGAGAAGTGGGCAGTGCAGCAACACTGAGCACCCAGTGCTGCTCCTCGTACCAGCCAGTGGCCTCAAAGGAGGAAAGTTTTCTTCTAGGCTATACCTGGTGCCTCCATCGTGACTGTCTCATGATGACTAGACAATCTTAAAAAGCAAGGCAGGTAAACAAGAAAGGATAAGACTGAAATCAAGGCCATGACACAAGCAGCTGATTTGTCCAAAACCTGAGACAAAATAAAAATTCAGTTGTAAAAGTAATGAATATATATTATTTTTTAAATATGAAGTGATAGTTGCAGAGCTACTTGTTCTGTTTGTCCCTTGGAAGTTACCTGCTGGATGTTCAAGGATTTGCAAGTGTCATGGCTATATGCAGCCAAATGCAGTTAATAAAATAAAATAAAATCCAAGCCTGTTGTTTTGGGGGTACACACACCACAATTTAAGACAATAAAAAAACAGCTCAAAACCACCCATGTTCTGCAAGTTTTTCAGAACATGAAGTTTAACTATTAACTGGTATCTCAAAAGGAATTAAAAAATATAAACCTAGTAATTTACACTGTAACTATTTAAATTGACATGTTTTAATCTATGAACATAACACTGAGTAACTAGAAAGCCTCAGATTACTGCAGCATCCATTTAAAACCTCTCACACATTGGGACACGTAACTTAAATATGTTAAAAAGCATTTACCTCAAGGTGAAAAAACATCCCAGAAGCCAGTACTTGCAGTATCTGATGCTTTAAAAAAATCCTGTTATATACATATTTCTTAAAAAAAATGGAAAGAGATTCTTTCTATTCCTCAGCCTCCAAAATCATGCACAAAAGGGAAAAAAATTAAAACCAACAACCACTCTTCATATAACAATGCAATTGTCCATCCTCAGCCAAGAACTAGTGCCTCTAAATTAAAAACCTTCTCAGCTGGAGGGGCTGTGAAGGGTGTTTAACACCCCCTCCCAACATCTTGCAATCTTTTCCCTGCAGCAGCTATTTGCAACAACATGCCCCATCCCAGCCAGGCTACACCTTGGAATGACTGCATTTTGCTGGAAGCCATCAGAGGAGGGTCTGTGTTTTGAACCCTCCACCATCAGGCAGAGAAAAGCCCCCCAATTATTTGGCTGCTGTGCCCAGGTAATCACAGGCACCACAGCAGGTACAACTGTGCAGCAAGGGGAAAATGATGCTTCCTTTAGGAATGGTATGCATGTAAACATTTACAGACAGGATGAAGTCAGGTGCAATCCCACACTCAAGGGAAGAGAACAGGGTACCCAAGTAAAAGTAAATGCCAGTCAAACATCTAAGCCTAGAGGAAGAGGAGCAGGGTGGTTGCCTCACCAAGCAGCAGCAGGTGCATCCTCGAGCCCTGCACACAGGCTTTCTGTCTCTGATGTGCACAGGGTCACAGTCATGAAGTCACTTCAGCTCAGGCACCTGTTTTGTCAAGTGACAGTTTGCAAGAACACAGATTTTCATAGAAAATATTTGTACCAGAAAAGTAAACACCTCCACCAGCCAGAAGTCAGGTAATTAATATTTGGAATAAATATTGAAAGTTATCAAAGTGTCTCAGACAAATGCCATGAGCAATGTTCAGATGTGCTTCTCAGTAATTCAGAGTTCTGATGGGTGAGATTCTGCACAGTCCTGACAGGTTTAAACATTCCTGCCTGGCTTTCCCACCCTGCCCGTGCATTTTCGTTTTCCACTGAGAAAACACCGAGAGCCTGCTGAGCCTCTGCCACCCGTTTCGGTCCCCGGGGAAAGTGAGAACAAGACTGACAGGTGGGTCTGAAGCCACAGGACCTTAAAAACACTTGTCTCTGCTTGAACCCTTGGGTGTAAAGCTGCCCGCCTCCACCCGGCAACCCCAATGGCACAGAGTCCTCTGGGATGCACGGCGCAGCCCCGCTTCCCGGCGGTTGCCATAGCAGTGAAAGGCAAACCTAGCAACAGGCACACAAACCTCCCAAGTATACAACTCCAAAGCACATTTTTAAAATAAATTAAATTATCCAGCCTTGCCTGTTTCTCCCACCCTCCAAAAGTATAATGTGTTTCAAGAAGCTGTTAAGATTGTGCCATTCTTGTTCAGACACACAAGCAAAGGGATTTAATTACCTCTAAAATTAAAAGATAAGTGCCGTGACAAAATTAGTTCATAGTATGTCTTGTCTTTTTGAGATGTTTTTTATAAAAAACTATTCTTTTGGCAGTTAGTGAGTATGTAAGTAGTTATATTAAACAACAGAAAGCAAAATGAGTTTAACTTTTATTTTAGACTGGCTTTGTCTTGTAACCCTGATTCCCATCTCTCTGAAAAACAGGGGCCATACAGCTGTTTGTTACTTTCTGTATCGCAAGCAGAGATTACTTGTGCCTGCTAAAAGTTAATCCCACTACACCTCAGGATCTTTACCTTCCATTTTCATGTGCTTATCAACATGATTATTCAATACATATCTTAACCGTCTGCAGAGGCGTATTAACTTTGCTTCCAAAATTATTTATCTAGTTCTTCAGCTTCAAAACCTTGCATACTAATATTTTATCTCTGTGACATGTAGTTTAAGAAACAGCCTACAAAGGAATACCAAGAGCATAAAGCATTGCATTTCTGCAAATTTAACACAGTTAATTATATTCTATGTATTGTGAATACAGCTTTTTCATAAGAAGGGTATAAAGCTCTGTAGGCCAAACAGACCTGAAGGGGGCTTGAAGAAATAAAGGAATGTTCCACTGTTATTACATTCTCTCCACTGAAGAGTTTTTCCCTGGCTCCAGTTATTTTCTTCTGAACAAAATGTACTTACAAAAGGAACCCTTTGGGTAATCATTATTTTCCTCTGAAATTACAGCCTCTAAATTGTGTGAAGATCACTGGAGGGATAATTCCAGCATAAGTACCCCACCAGGTTTTGCAAGTCATCTCTTCAGTTAAATTTAGACTGGATGAAGTGGTTCTACTCTCTGCCCTGCAAAATTTTGATGATTAGATTAAAAAAAAAACACTTTTTATCCAAGAGTCAGGAGGGAACCCAGGATGTTCCACCAAGTCCCTAAGGAAAGCAATCTAACATTCATCCCTGATAAATTTACCCACACACTTACTCAGGGAGAAGGGCTGGGTAGAAGGAAACAAATTTCCTAAGTGCTGGTCTTCAGCTAAGGAGCAATGCTTCTTAGACAAAAGAGAAGAAAATAGGGTGGTGTGTAGTATCTTCGTGTGAACACAAAAGAAAATGCCATTATCTATTTCAGAGGTTTATCAGTAAACTCATAAAAACATTAATACTTGGCTCCTGTAAGCTATCAAAACACAATAACGAACCTCCCCACAACTCCAAACTAGCATGCTCAAAGGGTGATTAGAAGCTTTTTGAAGGCTGTTTTTTTCGGTAACTCCCCATATGAATTCTGACTATTCACATTCCTGTTGATATATCTGGAATCACAACTCATTAGACTGTTTCCATCTGCATTTGGTCTTTTTAGGGAAGGTGCCTGTGAATTAGAAATGCTTTTCCCCCCCAACTTACTGCAGATAAATATCAGAATCAAGATAGTAACACTCATGGCAAGTCAAGTCTACACAGAAATTACACCATCTGGCACAATTAGTCAGCCTGAGGGCTGGTTAATGAACTGTAATATACACAATTGAGCATGCATGCTGCAGTTGCAATTCTTTTTGATACCAGTGGACATGTAAATTTAGCAGGGGACATAAGGAGTCTTTCTAGTATATAAAATTTATTTTTTTTAATGCACAATTATGAGCACTGAAAGCTTTCTCTCCAAGGCGTTTCTGCAACAACCAACAAGTGAAGAATTTTGGTTTTATATACAGCAGAAGCAGTAAAAGACACCTAATTCAGACAATGATATTGATACCTTACAGCATTACGCAAGCACAGGCACATAGAAAATAATTTTGGGGACTCCACCTTCAAATTGTGATTCAAATGTTTTCTGCTGTGCACTGAGAATGACAAATTCCACTGTCCTCTGTACCTCATTCTTCTCTATACACTAATTAGCAGCGCCTGAGGAATCAGCTCTAATATGGTCGTCCACCAAGAGAAGACAGCAGCTGTTAACTCCCCTCCACAGATACCACCCAACTGCCACTGAGAAAATTAACATCTTAAGTGTGTCACTTCTTAGCTGCTCCTGCTAGCTCTGCTGTGGCAATATCTCTGTTTAAATTCTCCTATTTTTAAATGCTTCAGTACTCATTTACACAAAGAATGGTACTGTATGAGCCATTGAGAGGTCCTGACTCTACACCAAAAAAAAGAGTAAAAAATTCACACGGGTTTTATCAGATACCATGTGTACACCTGTCCTATATGATGGCACGAAATTTTTATTCTTTCCATAGCCTCTGACACATAGTGTATGTGCATACATAGGCAAACATTCATGTATGATAGAAAATCATATTTATTAAGATTATATATATATATATATATATATATGCGCCTTGTCCAGGCAGGCACATGATTTAAAAATACAGCTGGCTTATCTCAAATAGTATACTTCCTCGAAAGAGACCCAAATATTATGCACATATTTCTGGGCATAATTAAATATGTGTTCTCCTTTCATTGAAGTGTAGTTACCTGAATACAAGGCCAAAAAGGCTGCCAAATGATGACCAGCGCTTTGGCAAACATACTGCCAATGAAAGGCATGGTGTAACATAACTCTGAAGCTTTACAAATGCAGCCATACCTGATTGGCCACTCTCCTGTGAAGTGACAAATAATCAATACCTTTGTAGCCAACATTAAAAAAGGAAGAGAATTCTTCTCATGCCTTGTGCAGTGCTTTGCCCACTGTACTATGTTATTTTCCTCAAAAGAAAGACTTTTTTCTTCTCTCAGCATTATGTAGCAAAAGAAGGAGCTGTGAGAAAAGAGTGAAAACCAAAGCAAAACACAGAGAAGGTCTATGAAAACAGACTGGCAGGTCAGCACATTTCACCTACTGGTACAGGTCAACACTTGTGCATGCGTAAGTTGACATAATACATAAACTCTGCACAGTGGCTATAGCTAGACATCTCCTGCACTTCTGTCCCCATCCTACGCCCTTCTGTCCTATAACTCTCATCATTATTTAACATAGCTTTTCCAATAGCACTTAAGTGAAACTTGCCAGCCTGAGACACATTCTTTGGCTCAGTTTTGATATGTTATTTATCACAAAGCCTGTATTTAGAAGGATTGGTTTTAACTTTCCCTCAGCAGATACTGAACTTCCACATTTGGTAGCATTGGTGAGCAGTGACACATCATCATGATTAAAAGTTTAGACTTACCTCCTGAAGGAGCAACAAGAATTCAACATCAAACTCTTCTTCAGCAGTCAAAATCCTACTTATCATAGAATCTTAGGGGTTGGAAGGGACCTCGAAAGATCATCTAGTCCAACCCCCCCTGCCAGAGCAGGGTCACCTAGAGCACATCACATAGGAACGCATCCAGGTGGGTTTTGAATGCCTCCAGTGAAGGAGACTCCACAACCTCCCTGGGCAGCCTGTTCCAGTGCTCTGTCACTCTTACAGTAAAAAAATTTTTTCGGATATTCACCTTGAACCTCCTATGCTCCAATTTACACCCATTACCCCTTGTCCTATCACTGGTCATCACTGAGAAGAGCCTAACTCCATCTCCCTGACACTCACCCCTTACATATTTGTAAACATTGATGAGGTCACCCCTCAGCCTCCTTTTTTCCAAGCTAAAGAGACCCAGCTCCCTCAGCCTTTCCTCATAAGGGAGATGTTCCACTCCCTTAATCATCTTTGTGGCTCTGCGCTGGACTCTTTCAAGCAGTTACTTCCATATGTTGAGTACCCAGAAGCCTTTTCCTTGGAAGTAACACTGTCTCCCAGCACTTATGCTTAAAATGAAGGTACACAGAAAGAGCTCTCTGCCCATATCATTAACCCTCACATTTATTTGCAGAAGCAGAACAGGTGAGTTAGGCTCATCTCCACATGAGTGCCAGGAAACTGCTTCAGTCCGAGGAATACGGACCACTTGAAGTCCTGCAGACCTCGAGTTAAAATATATCACCTTGCAGCCACAGCAGTTCAGACTGACATGCAGAGAGCTCCTGCTGTCTTACTGTAAAACTTCACTCTGCACTTAGAGCTCTGTAAATGCACAGTCAGTGCTTCTGCTGCTCTCTGTGTGCCCCCAGTACTGCCAAGGGAAAGGTAAGTCTTCTTTATAGACCAGGAGGCCTTTACTAATGCACAGGCTATTTGTGCTGATTAATTTAGTGCAATTATTCATGTTAATACCTATAAGAAGATGAAAGATGAGAAAGAAGAGCTTGCCATGGAAAAAATTCAGCGCTAACAGAGGGATTCTGAGGAGGGTTCACAGGTATATTTTGTAGGAAAACCAGAAGCTGCTTCATGAAGTCCTTCACACCTTGAAGGTGGCCGTTAGAAGTCCTAAAATCTTCATTTTTGGAAGGAACATTTACCTTCAGCCAAGATTAGAAAACTATTTTCAAACACTGCACAAAAATACAACTCTGTTATTTCAGAGCTTTTGATGACAATACATCATTAAGAACTTGCACTCTTCACACAAAGGCACATCTGCTTGATTTCTTGGACTAGCCTAAATATCAAGGATTTTATTTCCAAGTCCTTGTTTTCACTATACTCAGTTTTTTAATTCAGCTTGCTTTACTTTTGAAAACAAAAATATTGAAGGGATTTTGAAATTAAAACTTTGTCAAGAGAAAGTCTAAGTCTAACATGCAAAGGATGAGAAACAGATTAAATTTTAGTGTAAGAAAATTTTGCTAAACAGAAATCTTGCATTCAACTGATTTTTGTCAGCTTCTACGCAATATTTCTGCTGGCCTGGTAATGCCGCAACATGATGAGAAGTCTTACACTCTATAACTATTCTCTCAAGGGACCAGGAAATTTGAAATGGCCTGGTTACAGTTAACAAGGATGAAGAAGACAAAATACTCCTTATTTGCCTCTCTTCTTTGGATGTAGAGTGGCACTCATGGTTGACTGCATGGCATTTACAGGGTGATACATGAGTCTCAGTCCAGGTACTTGTCACCTGATAATCTGATCCATTTACAGGATATCATGGTTATGAACTGGGCTAACTGAATACTTCAGCAACAGCATTTGAAAAATAGACATTCATTAAAGCTTTAAAGAAATTAGTCAGTTCTGTGCAAAAAGTGAATCGAGTGTAGATTTATCTGGTATTGATGAATTTATGATGATATTAAACTATATTGACAGACCTTACATCTTCCATGACACACTTTGCTTTGCCCCTCTACTTTTTTCACTTCCCTTTTTCTAGTGCCAGTTCTCAAATGCGTTGCTATTCATAATTCTTAACTTTATTTGAAGCTATATGGACTATCAAAACACAGCTCTTTCTGCTCCATAAACAGCCTGTTATATGTGCATGCTGTTGTAAGAATGACTTCATAGTGTCAGGAAAACATCCCCTCAATTTAGTGTCTTAGGCAGAGATGTAGTTAGTGCAGAGGAAGACCACCAGCTTAGGAAGTAAGGCATTGTCCTGGTTTGGGCCAGGATGTAGCCAATTTTATTTCTACTGATTTGGTTTTTTTATATTTTTTTTTTTAGTGGACTATCTTCTAAGTAGTGTACTTGTTGAAATTAACAGCAAGTTTTCCAGCTAGTGGACTGGTAACGCTCCATGTTTATAGTTACTGCTGAAGACCAAGGCCATTTTGCTCCACTTGTTGAATCTGCTGTTTCAGACATTACAGAAACAGAAGAGTCACATCTACAACCCTTCCATAGAAGGGAGCAGACTAGACAGGTGACCAAAACTGGCCAGAGAATTCCATCCAATACATATCACATTCAGTATAAATTGAGGGATTACAGAAGTCAAGCTCTTTTTCATCCATTGCCAGCATCCAAGTAGGACTCTGTCTGTCTGTCTCCCTTGATCCCTAGACCCATGCACTCCTGACCCTTGTATCTCTACCTTCAGCTCCTGTCTGCTTTGCTGCTAGCTCTGAAAACAGTCCGGAACTTTTTCAGGACGGCCACACAGCTCAGGGAAGTGCCTTGAGAGTTGTTGGGGGTGGGGGGACAAAAGGGATTTTGTACACTCCTGCACATATTTGTATATATTTTCTTTCATCACTACTATTTCATTAAAGCTGTATAGTTTTATTTTCAATCCAGAAGATTCTCTCCTTTCCCTATCTGGGTAGGAAGAGGAGGGCATTATTGTAATTTGTTTAATTGCTGGCCCACCATTAAAACCTGATGGGCATGTACAGAATAATCCTTCTGGTGTATTCTCTAGCCTTTGGCAAACCAGCAGTTGCCTTAAAAATCTTGCACGTTACTGCCACTAATGGATTTCTTCATGAAGCTACTGGATTCATAGAACCATAGAATGGCTTGGGTTGGAAGGGACATTAAAGATCACTTAATTCCAACCCACCTGCATGGGCATGGACACCTCCCACTAGACCAGGTTGCTCAAAGCACCATTCAACCTGGCCTTGAACATTTCCAGGGATGAGGCATCCACAACTTCCCTGGGCAACCTGTGCAAGTGTCTCACCATTCTCATTGTAATTTTTTTTTCCTAATATCTAATCTAGAGCTACCCGCTCTCAGCTTAAAACTGTTACCCCTCATCCCCTACTTAATCCATATACTGTTGTAGTTTTTACAGCTTCTCAGAATAATATGTTCCACTATTTAGTTATTAATGGTATAAATATATATTCACAATTATATATTGTAAAAGAAAAAAAAAATCAGCAATCTGGTTTATTTTTGTAGAGGTGAGACAGGGTTTTGGGTTTGTTTTTTTTTTTCTCCCCAGCTTGTGTTGTTGCCCATCAGAAGTATCAGATATTTAGATGCCCTGCCATAGCATTATGCCAGACCTTCCAGACTGAAGCTGTATGCTATTCTGCACTCTAAATCTGACTGACCTGTTTGGACACCAACCCAGAAGACTGCATAAACTATTCTAAGTATCTTTCAGGATGTATTTTATCACTGAGTCAAAGGGCAAGCACCACTTATAGATGCACTAAAGAGTACTTCCTACTACACTTTTATTTTTCCTGGAAGTATCCATTCAAGTCGTGACCCACAGTGACCCTCATTAGCTCATAAAAGACTGCTAGATTACAGCTCAGGATTCAGTTGCATTGATGACACATTTGATCTGCTTTCTATGGATTTTTAGAAAGCAAACCTTTTCCTACAGTGACAGATACGCACTCACAGAAATGGCCTGCTGATGCATGAGCCTCCAATGTACAGCTGATGGGAAAATGCACCCCTCTTTCAATTACTGAGAGCAAATGTGAATTGGAAAAGTCGGCTTGCCAGGAAACTATTTGAAGAGTGAAGGTAACTCAGCTGAATACACTGAATAGTTTATTCATTTTTTTCTAAAGAAATCTCCTTTATCTCCTACTTGACATATAATAATTTATCTTCTCTCTCTCCCTTTGCTAAGTATGGGAATCTCATCTTTAGGATATATCATCAGCAGTAACAGTGTGATAAATCTACAGAGAAAAAGAGGAGGGAGCAGAAGGATCCTGATATTTAAATAGGATTGGACTCGGAGAAGGGACTTTATTTTTGTCACAGCTATTTCCACATTATGTTCTTGTATCTCCTCATTAAAATTTCTGTCAAAAACAGGAACCTGCAAGTAAGACAGGTAATCACACTTCCAAACTACTCATTCCAGACAGATTGTCCTACTTCTTATTTGTAACAGTTTTTGAGGTGCTAAGACAAGGTTAATTGATAGCTAAATTATAAGTAGTTCCATTTAGGGGGGTAATTGCTTACTGTTTGCAACTGCACTTTAAAAAAACTAGAATTTGCATACCTATGTTAAGATTTTAAATTACTGGAGAAAAGAACCAAAAAGTGGTTTTTTCCTCTCTCAATTTCAAGTCTTCAGGAACAAGTGCTACATCAATCTTTTTCACAAGAATCAGAACAAATCTCTCCTGCTGCTTGCCAGTCTTTATACGACACTGGAAATTATTCAGCCTCATCTCTGAGGCTTGCTCTGAGATAGTAAGATAGAGAGGCACTTGGCAGCAGCTGTTAACCCACCTGCAGAGACAACTTCTGTCTCATTTCATCTCCTGAATTGCTCAAGCCACCAGACTAATGTTTACTTGTTCACAATTAAAGGCATCACACGGCCCTCTGGGACCCTGCAAGAAAGGAATGTCAGAGCTTTCGGGGTCTGAAATCCAAGCTGTTCTCCCTGTTTAAACATTGGGCAGCTATTAAGATTGAGCGTATCCCGGAATTGCAAAATGGCTCACTCAGGGCAGCAATAAACCCTCACTGACAGAGTATACACAACCACTCAATGCTAACAGCTGTTTCTGTACTGGAAGCCCTAAATAGTGTGTTCACCAGCATTCTGATTTATTATTGTCTTCATAGGGAATAACCATTGAAACAGCTATGTTTGATACAAAAAGCTGTATTTTAGAGGATTAATTTGCCAAGGTTGATAATGTTAAAAAATAGCATATATTGAAACGTGTTAAGACAAACTGACACCTCCTCTTAACTATTATGTCTTTGGAAATTACTTCTGCTAACAGTTATTTTTTTTCCTTCTGGGCAGCTAAAGGTGACAATAATTCTGAAAACACATTCAGTGTTGACAGCCAGCATGTTAGCAGGAAGCTTTGCAATCTATTTATCTGTTGGTGTCTCTTAATAGTAATTGTGACTACTGAATATTGAGTAGTTTTTACTCCTGTCATAATCAAGCTAACAATAGAACTATAAAAACAAGGAGAAGCCTTTTGTAATATTAATTACATTGACTAACTAGGAAAAAAAAAACCACATGGGAAGGGATTCCAGTAAAATGAAAATAAAATAACAAAGCTAAGAAAGTAGGCTTCAAAAGCTAAGAATAGTTAACAATTTATTTATTTATTTATTTATTTATTTATTTATTTATTTTACCCAGAGGCATTAATTGCCATGAATTTAATTTACCCATGAAACTCCGAAAAGCCAAACACTACTTTCACTCTGGTTCCTCAAGGAAACTAAACTTCAGGGAGGTACCAGGAACCTTATAGGTTGTTCTTCTTGGGCTGTTTCAGCCCAACACAGAAGAGTAGGAGATTCCAAGGCATGAATGTTTCCTCACTTCAAGATAACACGCAGCCTCAAAAACAAGAGGTCCGAACTACTGTTATAATGCACGAAAAACCACAAACCTCAGCAATCTCTTTTTTATATTTCTCTGAGCATCCTCCAAATCAACACACAGCATACATAGGAGTCCAAAACAGTCAAATCCAGAGCTGTTCCCTGTCCAGCCAGACAGAAGAATGGGCTGACAGAGTCACAGTGACAGGACATTGTGTCCCTGATAGGGAGGCAGCTGAGAAGGCAATAAAAAAGGATCTAAGGTAACCGCTGTAGGGATGCAGAGCACAAACCTGCAGAAGACCTGAGTTCAGCAGTTAACCCGCTCACAGAGCAGCCTCTTCTCCCTCCTGGATAGATGCCACCTCCTAAGCTAGTAATTTCAACTTCCTAAAGCAAAGGATCTTTTCCCTTTCAACTGTGTCAATTCAGTCAGTATGGACTGGGGAATATTGGTAAGTGATCTCATCCTATTTTAACTCTTATTCCCTAATTTACAGTTAAACACAAATCCAGCCTGCTAAAAAACACAGCCATCTCAGCTATTGTGTTTGAGAGGATTTCTGTGAGTAGGACAAGCAGAACTGATCTATTTTAGGATCCTAAGTACAAATGAACTTCCCCAAACAAAACATGTAATTATGGCACAACCAATGTATTCTTTTGGAGTACACAAAATAGAATAGCAAAAACTGCACTGAGGAGCTGAGGACCAGCCTCTATTTTGAGCAAGAACTAAGTCGTAAATCTTTTGTCTGATCTTGAGCCAGCTCAGCTGCCTTACCGTGTAAACGATACATGTTGACAAAAGCTGCAAAGTATTATTTCTAAGTCGGTTATTCACTGCTTGCTATCTAAATACTAAACAAATCAGCCACTCAGAGAGTGTAATTCCAAGAACCCTAACAAGAAAACTCAACATCTATCTACATTTCTTGGTATCTTTTCCCATGCATAGTGCAGATTTAGCAAGTTGCTCTCACAGAACACGATTTTTACCAGGTTTTATTTGTTTGTTCTACATAGGAGAGATTTATCTGTCTGTTGTATGAGAATATCCTTAACAAGGCAAAGGCAACCATCAGGTCTTAGTTTTTTGCAGGGTGACACAGGTTACCAATGAGAATTTTGTTGCACATTGAATAACAAGCTTTTGAGTCTCTACTGCTCCCTAACCCACTGAAGTTGTCTACCATGATGTAGCTTAAGTCTGAATTTACACTTAGGCAATCTCTGAATTGGGCTGTAGAAAAAAAAGGAACATGGTAGGAAGAAATTACATTACACAGAGTTATACATTAAAACATTTATTTCTTTAAATATATAGTAGCATTGGACTAAATCTCTAGACGTTCCTTCCAACTCTGACAATTCTGTGATTTCAAGTAACACAAATTGCTGCTATTGAGTAGTCAATGTTTTGAAAACCTGCTGATCAGCTCAAGCTTGCCAGCTGTTGATTATGATTTCTCAAATGACTAATAAACCTTTCCTCAAAGACAGAAAATTTTTCATTTAAAAGAAAAATAGAGTGCTATTAGTTTTTTTATTTCATTTTTCAAATGCAACTTACATAGCTCTCACGCAAAAGGTGATGCAAGTTTGGTAGTTATTAAGTACATTTTAGTATAAATTTTCAGCCTTTTGGGAAAAGTTTTTATTGCAGAGACAATGTATTCACTAAATTGCATTGGGATTAGCTGAGGAAATGAATCACCTAAGATTGATGCTCTCTATCTTTTGAGTAGCTTACACTGGATCTTATCTGGAAACCTTGATGTATAAGGTCATTTAGCTTTATAAGAAAGTATTTTTTTAATCTGATTATTAAGGAGTTCTGTGGGCTCCAGACTGAGATTATAAAAATGTCGAGCAGTAACATTAGATTCTCTTAATGAGCAAGGCAAATGAGCGTTTATTAACTTACCTATAATCATAATGGGCAGACACTTCAGTGTTGATTTTGTAGAGACTTTTAATTAAAAGCAATAATATAATTTAATGAATAAAGTTATCTGTACACTTCTATGCTCGAGTACAAGATAAAGATGTCCAAGTCAGATAAAAGAGGACCTGAGGGTTCATAGATGGTGAGTAGTGAAGAGAGGTTAAAAAAATGACCTACAACTGAAACAAAAACCACAACCAGGGATTATAAAAAATCTAATGCAGACTTTTTTTTTTTTAATTCATGAGTTACCTGTGTTTGAGTTTGGTTTATGCTTACAATCTTGTTTAGTGGTGTTGTGTACATCCTGTCACTAATAAGTAAGTGAGGCAGCATCCCCACTATTAACTCTATTCTTGATAGTTTGCAACCCTGTAATTCTATTATCTTGAAATCTGCATTTTATATATAAGTAATCTCTCACAGATGCTCTTACATTTAGCTTGATAGTAGATGGATGATTAAGCAATAAGAACATTACATATTAATGAAAAGTGAAAGCAGAACATCTGTTATAAACTAAAAGGTTTAAATTCTATAATTTTCAATTTAATTGGATTTTTTAAGCCAGTGATGATATTTCCAGGGAGATTTACCTTAAAAATAATGACTAGGAAGGGTTTTTTTCAGCTAGATTAATATTTTAAATAGAAACTTATACTGACACTGCAAAACTGATTTAAACCATTGCTCACTCATCATCGCCCAATTTAGTTGGGCTTTGCTGCTGCAGGTTTTAAAAGAAGATCACCTTGATCACCTTCCCCTCAAGCTGGCATTAAAAAGCAATAAAATGTGTGTGTGTGTGTGTGTACGTGTGCGTGTGTGTACGTGTACTGTCTTCCACTAAGCAGAGAGATCATTTCCTACAGCAGTCATCCACAGAGCTAAGTGCTGCCACATGCACTCAACATGATTACTAAACTCTTCAGCTCTCTTCAATAGTAGTTCATCTTTATGTATGTTTCAAGGTTCTCTAGTCTCCTAACAACAGAAATCTCAGTGGGGAACAATGTGGGCTTTTCTTCATTTTCTGCCCTTGTGAAATCCCCGCTCTGACACTTAGATACATCTACACGAGCATCACATGCAGCTTAGTATTTTGTCACTAAATGAAACTCTCTTCCTCTCACTTTCCCATTATTTATTGATCTGCAAAATACAACATAGTTCAGTGGGGATTTTTAGGGAAAAATGAAGTTATACTGAATGCATTCCCTTAGCTACGTCTCCTTGCCATCTACATGCTTCAGAAACTGGTATATTTCTACACACACCATTTAAGAACTGACTTTCTGATACAAATTCTTTAGAGGGTAAGATGACAGTGCCAAATCCTGAAATTCAAGATGTTGGTGACCATACTAGCTGTTGTTTCCTTTTTCCTCTTGTACAGCATTGACACAACTATCACCCTTTTGTGTTGCAACTAAAAAGGCTTTCAAGAGTAACATTCAGAAATTCAGACAAGAAAGCCACAGTTGTACCCAGGTCTTTAGCAGGCAGCTTTGCTGGGGAAGAACAGATCCCAGGAACTAGACAGCAAAGTGCATCTCTGAAGGTGCTGTTCCTTGTGCGAGCTGTTGTCAGCTGCGATTCCAGCATGACACACCATTACAAAGCACCCTTCTTCCAAACAGACAAACCATCTGTCCTGAGTCTCAGACCCAAGCCTC
Source organism: Hemiprocne comata (assembly GCA_020745705.1). Taxonomy (NCBI): domain Eukaryota; kingdom Metazoa; phylum Chordata; class Aves; order Apodiformes; family Apodidae; genus Hemiprocne; species Hemiprocne comata. The sequence continues at coordinate 139,643,050 of CM036586.1, forward strand.
CCTTGACTTGCTCTATGACAATAAAATCAAAGTCTCAACGTGATTTAGAAAAACAATTCCCAGTGCAGGATTAGCAAGTGCTTTTGCAGTAGCAGTAAGCATTAAAGGGCTGGCTGGCATCCCATAGAGAACACCATTATTCAGCTTGGTTCAGCACAATTCTGCTTGTATAACACATACTCACTGTAATTTTGTTCCCACATTTCTTCATTATTGGCAATATTAGCATGAGAACAAGATCTCTGCTGGTTAGAACTGTATGAAAGTTTACCGATTTTCCTCACAGGGCATCATGCAAGTACTGTCTTTGATTTTATTCTAATTTATTCTGAGTCTGCTCAAGTTTTTTTTAAATTCTCAGTCAACTTCATTGAAACTAACAATGTCTACCAATATGGCAAAGATCCCACCACAGTGCATTCCTTTTAATCTATTTTTCTTGAAAACAATGTCACAAAATTCCTGAAAGATCCTCCTGTCTTTCAGGATAGGCCCATCAAATCAATTAGTCCCCATTGCAGACACAACCTGCCCACAGAACTGGTGGAAACTAATTTCTATCCCAAGCGCCTAAAAGGGAAAAACAGCTCAGGCTGCAAGCTTTGGCTACCTATAAAGGCTGCAGTAAAAACTCAGAAGCACTCAGCTGGCGTTTTAGTTCAGTCAAAAACAAAGCTTGTCATTCTTGCACGTTCATGAGCATTTAGAAAGAAGAATCACCAGGTAACATGGCAATCTCTATATGCCAAGTAACATCTCATTCCTAGTTTTCTGACACAACTATTGACATATCTCACTGCTTTATTGTTATATTTTCAAATGGACATTTTAATTCAAATTAATGTAAAGAGCTATATTAAGGCCATTTTTCAAGGTTCAGGGATCTGGGAATGCAGAAAACATAAGCAAAGTCCTCATAATTAAAAATGTATTTGAAGGGAAGGCTTATCTGCCCTAAACAAGAACTATCAATAGAAAAGACTCTGCTCACTGTCCTTTCTATTCCCTTGTGACCTAAAAAGGATTTTTTGATTTTGGTTTTTTGTTTGCCAATATTTAAACTTGTTTTCTGGCCTATAGTGTAGCTGAAATCATTGTCTAAATAGTGTAATTGGGAGTCAGGACAACAAAAGAGGAAAAAAAATTAAAACCAAAAGGCTCTAATGTACTGAACATGCAATTTTTAATTTATTTTTTTTAAAGATATATTTATTGGTTAGTCTGATTTCAAGCCACTGCAGCGGAAAAGATAGCCCTACAGTGAAACTACATTCAAACCAAAGATTAATTGGTGCTAAAGCACCTTACAAGAGAACCCCCTGTAGCCTCTGATTTGTGCCTGGCACCCTGGGGATGGTGACATGTCCACCAGAGCCACAGATGAGGCCAGGCCTAAACAGTTAACAACATCGATTTTTCTCCCCTTGTCTGGCAGTAGTCTGAAGATGACAAAACTCACTCCAATTCATAGAAAGGCATTAAAGTAACAGTTATAAATGCTGCTTTTGGTTCTGCCCTACATTTAAGACCAACAGACAAGTACAAGATGACTTACAAGATAAGAAACAAATGTTTATTTGGGATATCGTGCTGTGCATGTTTTCCTAAAAAACTTGAGAACTTGAAAGTTGTTTTTCTAAAGACATGCAGACCTCATCTGCTCAAATAAATGAACACCTCTCTTGTAAAGCAAATTCTCATTCTCTATGTATCACCTCATACTTCCACAGTAGCATATTGTATAAATATTTGGACTAATGCAAATAGTTAGAATCACAACATAGTTCAGTAACCCATAGGGTATTTCAATAAGTTCAGATAAGTAAGCAAAGTTTTCACTATTCTTTTTCTATTTTGCATTAAAGCCCTCAGGTTAGTCGCTCAAAAAGCTGCCATTTCTGATGTTCACCAAATTTAATGAAAATGCTTACATGAAAAAGAAAAATCCATTATGATCCTGGAGAAAAAAAAAATGTATCAGTCATCTAAAGAGAAATCCTAAGGAATTAACTTTTACTAACCTATTGGCAGAACTTTGAAACATATAATACTACATCCCAATATCTAAGGTTTGTGAAGAGTTTGCTCAGAAAGAAGGAAATATTATAACCTTGATTATTGATTTCATATTTGCCCCAGCTATAATTTTCTCAATCAAAAAGCATCTACCAAAGAAGCTGCCACTCATAAGTGGTTATAAAAAAAACCCATTAACATCTCGGATATCTTATTTAGCATTCCTTAGAAACTAGAATTTCAATCTTCCTTGTAGCAGGAATTTCTCACAATGTCAGGGCTGTAATGCATCTTTTGAAAAGGAAAATATAAAAAGCACAATGAGAAACTGAGTTTCTATTTCAAATGGATGAAATTTGAGAAATCTATGGACTGAAAGGTCCTGTGTCTAAAATCCAAGTAGAGGCATATCACAGAAGCTTAGTATGTTATGCACAGTATTTCAGATTCTCAGCAACAGCCAAGACAAGAAAAAACGATTTTATACCAACTGGCAGAGCTGGATTTGAGAGATTTTTTTTCCAAAGGTCAGCATTGCACATTTGCCTATTTAAAAACACTATTTCCATGTGAATTTTTGAATAAGCATGTCCAGTTGGGTCAAAGTCAGCAATAAAGACACTTTGGACAGGAAAGGAAATGTTATATGGAAGGCATTTCTATACAGGATTTTGTAAGGCAAGGGTAAGAAAAATGTTATCTACCCTAAAAGGGAGTAAGACAACAGGTGAGATCCACAAGTAAAAGAAAGAAAGAAACGTACTTCATGTACTAGTATATAAGATACATTTAGAACACTCCACTTACAAGATCACTACACAAATTATACAAAAAGTCAAGAACTATCTCTTTGTTGAGTTTAATTAAAATCACATCATTTAAAAATAAATATCACTCATAGAAACACTTAGGGAACAGTCAGTTGCCTGCAATGCTTCCTGCCCATTACCTGCTTCCCCCTCTCTGTGTATTCACTGATGTACCGCATTAAGCGAAAGTCTTATCTAAAAAGCTTTTCTTATTTTTTGGGTTTGTTTTGAGTTTTTTGTTTTGTTTTGTAAACAGGCTGAACCTCACAAGCTAGTGGTTGTTTACCTTTGTGCAGCAGACCTGTATGTTTAAATCCAAGATACAAAAACATTGCCCCTCCAGCACCCTAAGGAGAATGTGCTACAAAGAGGTGCAAGATACTGAACCCTCACCACATCATAAAACCCTTGTGCCACCAGCAGTCACAGCAAGGAAGGTGAGGCAGAAAAGGCCAACTGAGAAGAATACAAAAGACAATTATTTAGTAAGGTCTTGGCTGTTTTCCTAGTGGTCAAGCAATCCTCAAGCTATATACAGGGTAAAAGCATCCATCTTTCAAGCTTTTTTTCTGGGTTCAAAAAGCATGTGTGTTATCCATGTTCACGTTGCCCTTGAGACTCTCACTTATTTACAAGACCTTCAGGGTTGTGAGTGTCACCATATCAAATATTAAAATTGTCGTAATGGCACAATTCTTTCATAAGCAACTTAAGAAACAAGAAAAAGAAATTCTTCAACTGCATGACACTTGTCACCTTTTGGGACTTCCAAGAGTGAGACTATTTCTATCTACATAGGATTGTTGATTTTTTTCCTGCAAAAGATAAGGCCTGTAGATAGGGGTGATATATTTGATTCAAACAGGTAATATAATCAGAAAGAGATGAGACTTTCAACAAGCAACCCTGTTCTTTAAGTCTGCAATAGGAGCAGTAGCTAACTAAAACATAAATACCAGCTGACAACAAACTCATACAGTTCAATTAAAGAAAAGCCTGGTCCAAGCAATAGAAGTGTGAAAGATCTCGAACGAAGGTGGCAAACACTTTCATATGGAATATAACCCATCTTCAGAACACGGGTGCTAGAAAGGTTTACCATGAACATATTGACTTATTTACACTGTACAAATACATTTACAGCATGACACATAATTGACTGAGTAATTTAATAACAAAATAAGTATATTCCTATCAAAATCTGCAATTTATTTTAATTTCATAGTTGTCTTGTCTGTATTGTGCAATTATCTAGGAAAAATCAACTAACAGAAGCATCACTAAATGGGTTAATTATAGCTTGATTCAGGATTAGCTTTTTGATAGGATAACATGCATCTGATTACAGTTGCAAGTTAAAATACACTTACTCAACCACACACAATTAAGTAATCTTCAAAACTTCTTCAGCATTCTATCAGTGGACTCTTACCAAATTTCATATATTACTCTAGTGAAGGGTAACGCACTGGTTGGTATATGTGACATACCAGCTTTACAAGTGAAAAAGTTAAGTCATTTCTGAATTTGAAGGCAGATACCATCAGCAGATTAATAAAAAACGTAATAAAAATGTATTTATGCATTCAATCTAAACCCCCCTAAGTTTCAGACATTGTGGGAAAAACAAAATATTAGAAAATTTCATTAACAAAAGGAGGGAAAAAGAAAGTATTCTCAGTGGAAATGTATCTTTCAGTTCAAAGCTGCTTTGAGTTGCTGATTGCTATTTTCACAAAGCTAATAAAATTAAATTCACCTCTTGACCCTCCTCTTTAGAGGAAAAGAAGGCCATATTTCTCTGCTTTGCCATGCACAATCAGACAGCATACATGACTGTCTGATTCAAGCAGCTGTTCACTGTTCAAGAGACCTATTAACCATGGATATGCTACCAGCCTCATCTAATCTTCCTCCCGTGTTTTCCAACCAATGCTTCCTGCAATCAAGATCCAATAAAGAAATGGTGGTTCCTACAACATAAGCATACAAGAATTCAGAAGCTAAAATTCAAAAAGGAAACTAACCGCACACTCATTTCTACAAGATTTTGAAAGCATCTTACTTCTTAAGCAAGGCCAGTAAAAATATGCTTGCAATCTCAGTAGCAAGCTATTCTAGATTTTCTCATCCCTAGTCAATCTAGTCAGAGAAACATTACTGATGTTTTACCCTTTGGTGCACCAATGTATGTACAAACTGTGAAAACCCAGTTAGCCTTTGTCTTTTTAAGCTTATGTAAAATATTTACATCTAGATAGAAGATGTTACTGACAGCACAGCAGCAGATGTGTCCTATCATTAACTACACACATTTGACTCATTCCCCTGGTAAAAACACTTACCAGTGTGACAAAATTAAATCTCCCAGCAGATGTCTTGTGGGTAGTGATATCAGACTGAATGCAAACATAGTTGAAACCAATGACATTTCGTTCTGTATCACAGCTGATAAAAGTCAATAATAACCTTTTGTTACTTTATTCCATTTTCTAAACCAGGTATTGCCACTCCTCCCAGCTAAAGTGATTCAGCACTGTTCATGTTTCAATTATTAAGGGAGAAACCACTAAGATAAGATAGAAAATGCATTTGGTGGGTCTGAGCCTGAGAAGATTTTACCACAGTTCTTTTTTCAATGGAAAATTACTGGAAGCTTGAAAGGTGAAGACAGATCTCATACAACTCTACCAAAACTCCGGTCATTTTTGCTTTCTTTTGAGGTTTCAGAATATTTACTATTAATATTTTTAGACTAGTCTTCCGTGATTTTCTATTTCTACCTAGAAAGAAAAAAACAAAACAAAACTCTGCAGATTCCTTAATAGGTTTTAATCAAAAGTAGAAGAACTATTTTGCCACCAACAGAAAAAATACATTTTTTTCATAACCCAGATCTCTCCTTTGTCCCAACTAGCACATGCATCATCCTATCATTGGATTTGCATCTAGAAGAGGATATCCATTACTATGAGAAGAAAAAGGTGAGACTATATTACATTCAGGAACCCATTTGTTTCATAAACTGTGTGATGAAAGTAGAGCTAGAATTTGACACAGACTCCATATACTATGTTTTTCATGATGATCCCTGTGCTGTCTTTCACACCTGGAGGGAGTAGCAGGAAAGAAAAACTGTAGGAGTTTTATGCTTTTGTCCTGTTCCTAGTTGCCATCTTTCCAATTTGGAAGATGCATGACTTTGTTTTAAATTACAGAAAAGGTTTTGTGTGTAGTCCTTTAAGTTCAACAACATGGGGCCAGTCCTGGATTTTGAATCCTGATGGAGAGCAGAGCTGTGCAAGACAGCCACCCTGCTGGGGTGCTGGTGCTGATGTCTGCCTGTATCCACAACACCACATCCTTCAGCCCGGCTCAGGACTCCTTTGCTTGTAGTGCCACTCTACAGTGTTTTCCTGGAACTCACCTGTCTTCAAAAGGCAGCCCATCTCATGCCATCACTGTTGTGGCTATTATTGGCTCCCTATTTGCAGATGTTACAGCTGTTGATGTAAAATACTGTTGTAAAGACATGACAGCATTTGCACGGAATATTGATTTTTTTTTTTCATGGTCTGGAAAAAAACCCTGAGAATTTTGCTAAGTATCTTCAAAATAAACTTTTTCCAAGTTCTTCCTTAAGAAAGCTTCAACATTAGGGACCAAATTTCTATTATCTCTCTGGCAATCCAACATGCCCTTATACCCAGTTGGAAGTACTCTAAGTGTAAAGGTTTTCAGGCAACCTGAGAAAAAACAAGTTGTTTATCCAATTCCTTCCAGGGATTAACCTAAAGAAGAACAATGAGAATTGTCCCAAAGGGACATATTAATTACTACACTGGTTATAATATATCATACCAAAACTGTATTACAGGTACTTTAAATATACCTCATGGAAATTCATATTGAACAGACAAAAGACACCCATCCTATAAACCACAGAAGAACAGCCATATAGGTGCAGAAATCCAGAGTGCCATACTAGCAGTTGTCTTCTCTGAATAATAGCCAAAAAATTTTCAGTCGTGTTTCTATGCCGTAAGAAACAGCTAACAACACATTTGAACCAGAAAGATAACTTTTCCTACCCAAAGAAAAATAAATAATTGCCAACCTCTAAAACACATTACTGGAACCTTCTTCCTCAAAAAAACCCTACAACTTTTAACACATGTAAATGTTTAGAAAAAACATGATGCAATTTTGACACCATTTATCCTTTCTGCTTTATATACAGTAGACCGTTGCTATTGGCATTCCTAATGAGCATGCCATTTCTTAGTTGTGCATTTCTTGTCTGCTTGATGATTGATATTTTTTCTTTCAAGGCAGGCACTAGCTAATAGCTTCTGCCTTTATGTAATTACTAGCTAAACAGGAAAATATTCTGAGGTGCTCCAACCACAGTTTCAAAGATTATTTAGGCTCCTTAGAAGTTAGACAGTTGTATTAAAAAAAAAAAAGTCACTTTTAAAAATTACATTTCAGCACTTATTAATAATTAGCTGTAAATTTAAAACCAGGGTATTTGGCTTAATTATTTTGACTTGCAGTATGTTCTTAGGTTAAGGTTTACGTTGCTCTTCTACATACACAAGCGATGGCCAAAATTAGACTAAAGACAGCAGAAACATTCTAATTTCTACAGTAATCTACTACGAATGTCAGCAATAGTTTCTGACAGCTCTCAAATATTCATTGAATTTTAAGTCTGTACCTTTGCCTTTAAGCCCAGTTTCCTCTGCTGCACCTGCCTATCTGTCCTCTGCTTCACCTGCTCTGTCTTTCTGCTTCTCCCAGTGTTCATCTCACCTTGTCCTCCATTTGCTGGCTGCAGTCCATCACATTAGCCAGCAGGTAATGATCTCACAGGATAGGCAAATCTCTTCCAGCAACTTGCATCACCAGTCAAGAGATGGGAGACAGCTTGCCAAAAATCCTGTCCTTTAATGGTGAAGTGTCACTTGCACATCATTATATAATCCCTAATTGATTACTTAAGGGAGTGTACTTAATATAGGTACAGATAAGCCAAAGCAACACGATCTTCATATAACAGACACTCTTAACCATATGCAGAGGTGCAGTTTAGTTTTATCTGTCTTATTTAACAGATTGTGCCAGTGGACAGAAGCTCAGTCACTCAGCACACAAACAGCCCAGCATTTAAGAGTGCTTCACCCTTAGTTACTGAGTGCAGTTTGAGTAACCAGGCTAAAAGTAGTCAGAGGGTAGCTAAGAAATTTGAGTGGTTTCTGTCTCTAAAGTACTAACACAACTTTTGCCTGTAGTTTAATAAATTCTTTGAGACTCCAGAGTTACTTAAAGAGGCAGCCACATATTCAACCTAAATATTTCTTCTCATTTAAGAATGAGCTTCCACTGAAGCCTCCCTCTGTGCCAGAAGCGCTATTTTGTGGATGCACAGCAAGCCTGGATCAGAGCCCTGATCCTCTTGGTCAGTTTTAGCATGGATGAATTAATTAGATGTTTTCACAAATGCCTGCAGAAGTGGAAAAGATGGCCATGTAGAAGCAGAAGCAAGAAACTAGGCAAGGGCAAGATGGGTGACAAGGTATTTGTAAAGTGTTACTATTCTTTTAGGATGTATTCCAAGTACAGCCTAAAGGAAACCACCCTTAGTAAGTGATTCAGTGCTATCACAAAATACAGTAGAGCACCTCATGAAATTAAAGAGATTCACTTCAGGCTCTAAGCAACGAAGTGGAGGAGTAAAACTTTGACACTGGCCTAGTAAGAGTCATGCACTGTAAATCTGAAGTCTTGCACTAAAATAAGAGTGCAATTTCTCTCTAAGCTTACTTACAAAGAGTTCAAAGGTATGTCTATTCTATGAAACTAGGTAATTCAGTTATGATGTTAGCTGATTTCAACAAACGCCTGTGAAGCTGGTGTGCATCAAGACCGTAAATTTAAGAAGTTTGACTGTTGGTGGGCAGGGTAGGGTTGAGGTTCATTTTTCTTACGTCCTCTGAAACAGAGCTATGGCATTCTCTAAATCTTGCAAGCTTACAGTAGAGAGAAGGGAAGAAAAGAATAATAAACTAGATTATTATTTTTTCCTAATGAGAGCAGTACTGCTCACTCTGTATAGATCAATATCAAACCATACCTTGACCAAACTGCAACAAGTCACATGCCAAGGGTAAGACTGGAATGTCGTTGTTGAGACAGACACAACACAAGCTTGCGTGCAAAAAGACCACTTTATTATTGTTCCAAACCTTTTTCTATCCTCTTCTATACATGTGTGTCTACATCTCATTGGTTAAGCAAAAAATCAACAGTCCACAATTGGACAACTTTTCTCTGCTGTAACTTGGATAGACTTCTTTTACATGTCCCATCTGGTGGTTCAGCAGATGTTTCACCTGGCAGTCACTTATCTTGTTTACTCAGCTCTTCTCAAGATTCTCAGGCCTCTTCAAGGGCACGGTTATCTGCTCAAGGGTAACTTCAAACTTGCATTCCAGTCCCTTGGACCAGCCAAAGTTTCCCACACTGGAACCATTATATTTTACTCATAAAAAAGGAAAAAAGTCCTGAAAAAAAGAAATTCTGCTTCTTTAAAGTCATTTAGCAAGAGATAGCTAAATCACAGAATGTTTTCCTTGCCCATTTCACTTGTAGTTAGTGCAACAGACATGCCTGGTTAACGTGTAAAGCCAAGTACCATTTTGAACTAACCTTGGCCAACAGATCGATGAACATGCTGTAAAAGAAGTAAAACTGAGGATCCTACTACAAACTGATTATTTTTATAGGGAAAAGTATTAACTGAACATCAAGGTCAAATTTTCAAGGCAGAAACTGAGCAACATTTTAGGGAATGAATGAAAGCCAAACTTTGGAGAGTTTTATTTACATGACTCCACAAAGAAAGCAACTATAATGCTCTGCTATTCTGAAGTGTGGTTTGCTTCCAACCACATCATGTCCATGTGGCTCCTCATGGCCTGCAGGAACACAGTTGTTGGTAGTTTATTCTAATAAACAAGTCTGAATTCTTTGCACTCCAGAACAGACAGTTCTGTCCCTGAGACTTACTTCAGGTTCACAGAGCAGAAGGTGGTTGAGTATAAATATGAGGAGACATTGGAGCAAGAAGCCACCCGTGCACAATGCTATTATATCCTAAGTTAGCAATAGGATAAATCAAGTTTAGGCTACAAATAAACGTAAGATCTGATATACATTTTTTTCACTCGTGTTGTCATTATTCATTAGTAGTTGTCAGGATATTAAGGCAAGGTATTACAGAAGACAGAAATTCAAATGAACACATTCAGTGCCAATAAAAAGGAACTATATTCTGGAAAGCCCTTCTCTTTAAGCTTCTTATTAGACAAGTCAACTCCCCTTCTAAGAGCTTTCCATTCAGATTCAAATTTCTATTACTATATTCTTCAGCTTTCTTTTATCATGGCAATTACATAATGTACATGTAATTTAGATCAAATTATAGTTAACCTAAAAAATTGAACTTGATCATGAGAAATTGTTACTGAACCAGGACTAATGGTATTAATTCACCAGTGAATAGCTCAGTTTTTTCTTTACCAGGCTGTTTTGATTATTCAGCTGAAGATCTGAAGATTGGTTCTACATTTTCAGTGGGAAACCAAGCTGGATTTATTAATAAAAAATTGCCATCAGAAAATATCTTTCAAGAATTAAAGCATATGAGATTAAGATTGGCCAGTATCCCTGTCATTGTTTTAAAGCTTCTATTCTAGCAAGCTTTAAGGAAATGGAGCAAAAATTGAGAAACTTTAAGGAATGGGTATTTTAGGACTGACTTTTTATACTCACGGGTGTGGGGGTTTTAATATTTTTTTTGTTGTTGGGTTGGGGGTTTTTTTGGGCAGTAGGGGGTTGTGTTTTTTTTTTTCTTCTTCTTCAAATCCCTTCTTTACAGATCTCCCAGAGAGTGTTCAGTAGTGACGAACTTGCCACCTTATAATGCTTTTAAGACTACAAGGCAGATACAAAATCCAATTTGAACAACTAAAGGCCCTACAGAAGGACTTTTCCACCACACATATTCTAACAAAAACAGTTGCTCAGACTGCACCTGACTTATCAAGTAGTAACCATTTACAGTCCATATTAAATATCCCATTTCTTCTAGCATTAAGGTTTTTTTTTTACTGTCTAACATTGGATTTTTTGGCTGAGGCTCGTTCAGTACTCTGCACATACAGTTTTCTTACCTATGCCAAAAAAAGTTAAACTGATTTTAAATCAGCCTCATGGACACATGGACACACACATAGTTAGGTTACTATTGAAGCTGAAGTTACACTAGAGTGATTATTATTACAGACTCTCCATATCCAAAAAGCAACTTTTGTCTGATTGGGGGGAAAAAAAAAAAAAAAAAAAGCACTCTCAGGGGAAGGAAACAAAAGCTGAAAATGTAAATTGTCTGCATACCTAGTTTTCATACGTTTGTATTATTACTTATTTAATGTAATTCTAATGGTTAGTTCCAAGTTGCAGACTAAGAATCAGTCCTTTATATAACTTTTAGACTTAATTTAGGAGTAAAAAATCCTTACTTTTAGAAGTAAAAATAAACTGGATCCAGACTGACTATTCAAGCTTCTATAAGTTTTTTATGGAAAATGCAAGCCAGTGTGTATCAAAGTTTTGTGAAATGTGTAGGCATAGCAGACGGCCATAGGTTAGCAATGTTGCAGACAAAGTATTGTGTGAAAGGGCTTAAGCAGACTTAAATAGGTATAATTCTATTTTTACATTGTATCAGTAACATTTTTCATGTTCACTCCTCAAGATACCATTCACGCCATACATCAAAGCCGCATGACAATATGAAATTTTATCAACATGCGATTTCCAACACTACTTGCTCTAGAAAGTTATTTTAATATAGTGACATGAAGTATCTTTAGTCAGAATAAATTTTGCTTTCATTCAGCAGAATCATTTCACAATCTGTATTTTATAGCATAATGGTACTAATTGCAATACTTCTTTAAGCACTTTCATTTGGATAACTGAACATCCTTCGCAGTTCTCTGAACTGTAAAAATCTCAAAAGCTTTGAGCACTTGGCTGGAAAGAATCTTAACACACTTGTACAGGTAAGCAGCATCCAAAGTCAATGTTTCTCATCTGAATGATGGATATGGAAGAAAAGAACTGGGATGCATACAAGCTGTGTGCTGGGTCAGGCAATCTAACCCTGTAACCGTATATTGTAAGCCAGATTCCTATATTCTAAAAGCCACTAAAAACACTGCAAAACTCTGAGTCCAGCCTCTGTGGTAGAACAAGCCAAGCGACTTCAGTATTTCTGCCTGAAGTCTGAAAGTCAACCCTGCAGCTCAAAGAGATGTTCAAGATAAACAGTTTTTCACAGGTGAAATGAGGTTACAGCAAGCATATCCATAGCTAAGACATTTAACTGTTAGTTACTTTCACTCTTAGATACATTTCTCATTTCCAGACTCAATTTGTTCACCTTTCATCTGCAGAATCTCATCACTTTATGCTACACTGAAAAGAAGTCTACAGTCAGAAAACTCTTTCCTTCAAAAATATTTAGATTAGAACAAATCATCTGGTAATCCTTTCAAGTAAGAGATCTTAATCCTTTTAAGTAAGAGATCTTAGCTGCAGTAAAAGGCACGCCAAGCTTTTATTCTTATTCAAATGCCTTGCAGTTTTAGGTTTGTTGTTGTTGTTGTGGGGGGTTTTTGTTTTTTGGGTTTTTTTGTTGTTGTTCTTGGTTTGTTTTTGGTTTTTTGTTTTCGTGTTTTTTTTCTTCTCAGGCTCCTGATGTCGTTGTACCTGTACAAATAACACAGTTGACTGTTCATATTCGCAAGGTTATAAAGCTGAGAGATGCCCTTTCTTTTCAGCCACAGCACAAAACAAGGAGCTAGTCCTCTTCAGAAGCCTGAGACAATGGGTGTAAGGTTTAGGTGGTGCAGCTTCCAATTACTGTCTGGTTTTAAATTATAAGCAGAGTTACTATCAGAAATCAAAACCACATTCACAGTGATGCCCTGCACCAACTTCAGTGGATGGATCCCACCAGCAATTCTGCACTACTATTTTTTGCTATTCCAGCTTTGCCTAGTGTTTACAAGCTTTTCTAACATTAAGTAATCCAAGAGCAAATATGTTCAGCAGGGGCATTCGAGAGCCCATGACTGCAGGATCTGTAAAACCAGATGCTGGATGAGCCCATTCTTAAAAATAATTTATGAAATCCATCAGCCAAGCGTTTTTGATTACTTAGCTTAGACTGTTTCAATAGCATATTCTACCTTTTACTGAAAAGTCTAATGAGTTAAGTCTTGTTTTATGAACACTTACAAATATGTAACAGTGATCTGATTGACAAGATTTATTTTCCATGAAGTATACTGGCTAGAGTTGTTCTGTTCCTTGAAAAAGTTATTTACAGATTTTTCTTATCTAACTTCCTAGCTGATGTCTTCCTAATGATCTAAGAAATAAAATGATTTTTTTTTCTCTGGTTCACAGAAATTTCCCCCAGTATTGAAAAGTACGTTAAATGCTTCAAAGAGGTCCTTGCCCAGTTTCTGGTGCATGTAAACCTGGCTCGGGCTAACCTGAATAGAAACTGTTCTAACATCACTCTGGATCATAGCTGAGGCCAAAATTTTTTTATTACAAGTTATAAAAGTAATAATTAAAAAAAAAATTATACCCCTCATCTTCATAACCCTTCACCTGACCAACAGGTGACTTCACTGCTCTTAAAGGTAGTGCAGGATTGGAAAGTTTAGGCAGTATCACTGTTCCTTGAAACTTGATAAACAATACAAGGGCTTTAAGTGGGCTGTTTATATGAATTGTGTTTTTCTTCACATATCAGTCAGAGTGGCCAGTGGTGAGTGGTTAGGGTACTACATCTATCTCCTAGCTGCCATTAGGCAAAACCTAGTATTTGCATCCCAAACACAGTTAAGTCTTGTCCTGGCCTATCATCAGGTGTTGCAAAGTGTTCTCAAGGCCTCTTACATCACGACGTACTGTACACTCCATCTGAAATCTGTAAGGACTTCATTCAGAGAAGGAATAATGCAACAAATTTAATAGTTTCAATTTTATAAAGCTTTATGAAATTGCTTTGTTGGGAACTGATATCTTAGTCTGTTTTCTGCCAGCATTTATTGCTATGTGAGAACCAATATCGTATGGTAACTTCCTCATTCTGACACATGGAAGGCTTAGAAGGCATGAAAATCCCTATTAAACAATAAAGAAAAGGAGTCACAGTGGATCAGTTCAGTGATGAGGAGCACACAGCCACCACAACAAGCTTGAAATAGACAAAAAAAGGATATTAATTGAATTTTGAATGGTAAAAGGATTACTTACATGCTGTATCTGAAAATATCAAAAAGAAATAGAAGAAAGTGGCCACTCAGGAGGCGCATGGGCTTTTACCAAGGCAAAATATCTATGCAGTAGAAAAACAAGACAAAAGGTCACACTGCAGCTCTCTGCAGGATGTTTCTTAGATGTCTGGAGATCTTACAATTGAACACTTTCAGCTTCTAAAGAAGCTGAAATTTAATTATATTATTGAGAATACTATATTGACAGCACTAAATACGGATTACATCAATTGATAGGCAGTGTTTTAAGAAAGGAAAAAAGCTGTTTCCAAAGAAAAGAAGCCTGTCTGCAGCAGCTTTAATGACTTTTTTGAAATGGATCAAAAACTTTACTGTTTTTAATAACATTTCAATAAACTGATCATGTTGCTTTATCCCAAAAAGTTTAAAAAATATCTTTTTAAAATTCTGAAATACAGATGTTTGATGCAACTTAGAGCTACACAAGGAACAGTTATCCAGTAAAGACTTTCATCATTATCCTTAGTTAGTGTTGTGATGATCCTGAGCGGATGGGCCTACTTTGCTCTAGATATTTTGCAAGTATATTGAATAAAGATTTTTATGATACAACTACGTACAGTACTTAGGAAAAATGACTACATGAAATTCAATACTAACCCTGTAACACAGAGTAGGAATTGAGGTAAGGCAACATTCCTTAATTCAGACCAACCCTTTGGCAGAAACTGCCATTCAAGTTCAGATTTTCCTTCAATATATCAAACCTAACATATTTAATGTCTTCCCTTGTGATTTTTTTGCTACCCAAAACAGTCCAACAGCACTCAGAAGCAAAGGATCTTTATACATCAAAGCTGTATTTGCATGGTTTGTTGTGAAATGGAGAGAGTTTAGATTTCTGAAGTACTCGCAAATATTGAAGAAGAATGACAGACTGGACTGTCACTCTGTAATTGACTTTGACACGTCAACTCTCAAAATAGCTGGTGTGGTCATTCTACTTGTATGTCTGGCTAGCTCCTTACCCTAATGTCAGCTTGTTTCCTAGAAACTGTACCACATACAGACAGGAAACACTAAGAGCCAGACCCTTCCTGGTTCTCATGGGCAAGCCCGCTGCCCCCGTTACAGGCATGTCTTAAATGTTATTGCACATTCTTCCCTGGCCTCACTGTTCCCAAGTTGCTCTGAGGAGGAGCTGCTAAAAATGCCTTCCCATTCTTTCAACCTCATTCCACCTCCCAACGCTTACACTGTTTTTCAGTAAGTTCTTTCCTCACTATTTCTATCTTTTTGCCACCATTAAAAACAGTGGCAGAAAAACTTCTTTCTGCTGCATTAAAGTCACATTGAAAAAGGTCGGTTGTTTTCACTTCAAGTTGCATGTTAACCCCAAAATTTTTATCTGTTTTGTCTGTAGATAGGTCCTGCAAAATATTACAAGAGAGTAAATTACTGCTTGGTGATCAGCAAGTAGATAACGATTTGTTAAGTAGAAAATTGTTTTCCAAGTTTTTTCATGCTTGTTATACTCATCAGTTATTTTTCTTACCTCCCCAAATTACAGATTTTGCTGTTCAGCCCTTCTCTGATGAGGCACTTCATCTTGGTGTTGTATTTTATCCAGCTACAATTCACAGGATTTAAGCTGCTGAAATCTCATTCCAATTGCTCTGGTTGAAGAGATGCATTACTCTTCATTCTTGAGAAGAATATAGAAACAAACCAGTCAGACCTTGAAATGAAAACTTTTATAACTTAACCTTCTAGCTCTCTGCCTGTACACGTGACACAAAAGTCCCATCAACATGCAAAGACATTATTTTGGTGAATGCTACCTGTGATTATAATTCTTTAGCACTAGATGCTTTCTGAAACTTAGGAAGGACTGATGACACTCCTGGACTAATAAAAAAAAGTAGCCTCCTGATTTCTGACTACAAAACAATACTAGTTTTCAAATCTTTATGTTATGTTACTTCCAACACTCATTACTGGCATAATAGCCCAGGAATTAAGCTCTGAACACAACTATACACACACTTTGAAGTATAATTTATTTACCTAACTGCATGAATCTCAATGCTTACAGCAACTGCACACTATGCCTAGCCAGAATCTCATAAAATCAAAAAAGTAGTGCAGTTAGATCAATTAGTCTTCAGTTTGAGGTATGGTAACAGCTAACGTTGCCCACAACTGAAAGGAGCTTTTAGAGAAATCATAAGGATGAAATAAATCAAGCTCAAGTTATTTTTCAGTACTGTTTTAACTGAGGTCTTCCAGTTATACCCAGTTGACTGACCTTTTCAGCCTGCCTAATATCAACTCATGAACTCATGTCCTTTCAAAACTAAATAATGAAGAAATAGATGAAGCAGAATGTAACTGGAAAGGTGTTAAATTCTACTAAAATATGGGGAAAGCAATTAGTGAAGTGACATACCCTGGATTTAAGCATTGTCTCATCCATCTGCTTACCTAAGAACACTATATGATCTCAGTTACAGCATATACTAAAGCTGAAGCATCCTCAGGTGCCAAAAGATTTCTGCAATCAACTTCTACAATTAAAACTGTAGTGTCCAAAAATCAACATTTCTTGAAGGGCACCCATTCACAGTTTAGAAAAGGTTCTACTTAACAGATTTAACCTAGCAAGCCTGAGTGTAGAAAGCTTTCAGTGCACAGCAATATGTTTTTAAATTGTTTCAGTTGAGGCTAATCTAGAAAGATAGTTTCAAAAGCACTGCAATTTGTTCTTCCAATGCTTTGACATCTGAACCCAGTTTCCATACAGCTGAGTTGGTATTTTTTAGTCAATCAAGTCTCTGAGAAATTTGAGATTCCCTTATTTACAGTACAAATCTCTCATTTTCATGCTAAGCTACATGTGCCCACATTATCATAGAAATCCACCTGGATGGAAAGTATGCAGCATACTGATCTTAAGAGGCTACTTGAAGATACTTAAATAATGCTGCCATCTATGGCCATTAGTAATAGGTGTGACTCTTTGTGAATTATCAAATTAAAAATGCTGTTCTGACATAAACAGCAACTAGTCTCCAGCAGCTTAAGGAATATATTTAAAAGTTAGGCAATGTTCATACCAAACCAGCAAAAATACAAAAGGAATAACCAACATTTTAGAAGATTGAACTGGCCACCCAAACTTCATAGTAGAAACTGAAAACTAATACTGAATGTTATATTTGTCATGCACAGAGTTGCCCAAAGCAGTGAGTTAAGATGTGGCTATAGCAACCATTGTTGCTCTAAGCACAAGAAAACACTTTGTATGACACAATGGTCTTGAAAAAGGGCATTTTCTGAAACTGGGAATATTTATGATTTTGGGATATTGGAAAGTATTATCTATTATATAAACGCTTCAAACTAGAAGTTATGAATCTGATTTGGATCAAAGCTTGGGATAGCTCTGTCCTTTTCCTCCCCAAAATGCCCATCATTCTCTGTTACCTTTCCAGAATACCTACCAGTAATTTGTACTATAGGCTTGTGTTTACTGAATCCAGCTCAGTCTTTCACATTCTACCAGCCCTTTCAAAAAGTGAATGGATCTTCCTAAAAAAGATGGATGTGATCAGGAGGTAAATTGCTTTAATTAACATATAGGATGCAACTACAGCTATGTAAGTTAATTAAGATGGGTCTTTAGGCAAGATAGATATAGCATGGACAGCAGGCTCTTGCCTTTGCTGCTCAGGAGAAAACAGAAGATGAGTTGCATCTTGAAGCATCATCACATCAACACTGAGAGTATTTGTGCAACTCCTTCAGCTGTCATTACCTCTCAACAGCACTCAGAATAACCCCACAGGTAGCTATCCTACAGGCAGAGGAGGGCTGATCAGTACCTTAGTGCTAACGTCTCTTGTCACCAGGCTCAGGTGAGAGTGACACCCACGCAGCTCCCTGCCTCCCTCCAGTAATTAAGGTTCAACACAACACAGAATATGCTGACAAATCCAGATGTCTAGAGCAGAAGCAGGTCAGTAAATTTTAAATACCCTTGAAAGGACTTTGCAGTCTGCAAAAGCAGTATCTGCTTGACAGAGAAAGAAGATAACAGGAAGGCAGCTTTGTCAGGACATAAGGAGAAAAAGCTTTGAATATCAGCTACCTCGTTTTTCACGTAAAGGGTTGTTTCATGTGTGCTCCTGAGGTCTTCTATTTTCCAAGCTGGTTCCTCATATACTCCTACTTGATGCCCATCATTTCAAAGAGTAAAGCCACCATAAATAACTATATTTCAAGAAATTCTGAGCAGACAGCGACTTCTCATTAACATTATTGACATATCTGGTTCAAGAAAGCCAAAAGCATGATATTACATGAGATTTAACATTAAGTGCTGTCAGTCAGATTCTGTCCTCAAAAAGACAGTTGCTAATCAAGATAAAGTCCAATGAATAATGAGGTTACTTGTACTTCATGGTTTAAGTCCACTTATGGTCTATTTTGAGACTAAGTGCTTATCAACATGTTTCATTCTCAATTAGTCCTTCAGTGTTGTTTTTATTGATTTCTGTTGAATTTTTTATGGGATTTACAAGAAGAAAGCAAACTAAAAAATCCTCTCAAAAACTAGAATTCCATGGACTTATCACCTTTGTGCAAAAATCCTTCAATTTGGATTACCAATATCTATCAAGTATTTACCTTTTCGACAGTCTGATAAAGTTTTGGATTTGTTTCGGGTTTTTTTTTAGCTTTAAAAAAATTAGTATCCCCATGATACAAGAAGTCTGTAATGTTGAAAATACGGACCCAGACTCTCCAAAGAATATTGAAAGCAAAAAATCACCCAATTTTTCTTGCAGAAAAGAAAAATTTTCGAAGATTGACCTGAACTTAACTTACATATAAAATTGAGAGATCTAGCAAACATTTGACGTCGAAGATTGTCTGTTTCAACCAGAAAAAGCAACATTTTTTGTTATTTATGAAAACAATAAAAGTGCAAAAGATTAATAACAAAGACACATCTAATATCAGATAAGACACTGTTTTGTTCAGGTTATTTTTTGCTGTCTTTGTGGTAGTACACTGACCGAAACTACATATGTTATTCTCACGGGCGAGTGATCTTCAAAAAAAAACATGAGAAAGAGTGAAGTTCAGTTTCTTTTCACAATTTTTTTTCAATTTTGAATACTTTGTGTCATTACATATTAGTAACTGCTTTCAGAGATTGACTACCATGTGTTTCAACTACAATTTCTCATGCTGTTAATTAGATTAATTCCCCTCACTATTCCTCTTCTGGAAAATATAGCAGCTTATGCTCTTTTCCAGTGTTCTTTGAACACAAGTCTGAGATCAGTAATAAATGAGCTGAACATAGGAAGTGTGTATATTTTAAAAGTCTTTTTCTTTTTTTTTTTTAACTCCTATTGCAACTTTAAACATTTTTTTCAAATCCTATGGAAGTAGTAGTTTTGAAAAGTATTTGGTTCTGCTGAATTCTTGTTAATATGCCCACATGTTTTATGATAGAAACTGCAATTAAGTTATTTGATTTATTTAAGAAATAAGTTTTTGTCACCATGCTCAACATCCAAGAATAAAAAAAAATAAGAATGGAGTAAATACACACAAAGTAGTAAGTTCCAAACAAGCAAAGGTCTATCTAAATGTTGATTTTAGCTAGCTTTTTGTAGGCACACTTCCAGTTAAAGGCAGAGGGAACTGCCAAACCACTAGATTATATTGGGTGAAAGCTAAACAAACTTAAAAACGTATATTTTTATGGAGTTCATAAAAAATTAAATCCCTCACTGGTGAACAACTAGGAAAACACCACAAGAGTATGTGAAAAAGCAGTCAAACCATGCCAAGATGAAACCACACTTTGGGTCATTATCAGATTTTTACAAAATTAATACTTAAACTCTCAAAGTTGATTTGGCTCGCATTTAAAGTAGCACATTTGTTCTTACTAACAAATTCACTTATACAGAAAAAACTGATTTCTATATTTCATCTTGTATTAGGGTTCCACTGCAAGCTTCTGATGTGGGAGAAGGAAGTCCAGGTGATGCCATTATTTTGACCTATTTTCTGCTTGTTAGCTTTAATGGTTTCCAAAAATCTAATCTACTTTACAGTCCTCATTATGTACTTCCAACTTTTCCTATGTTATTTCAACATACGCTATCATAGAATCACAGAATGTTAGGGGTTGGAAGGGACCACTAGAGATCACCTAGTCCAACCCTCCTGCCAAAACAGGACCCAGAGAGGTTGAGAAGTGGATGGCAAATTGCAGGGAAAAGTAGCTGGCTGCTCCCAGGATGAGGGGACTTACTGCTTGTATTTTCCTAGAAACATAGCATGTTAAGGGTTGGAAGGGACTTCTAGACATCATCTAGCCCTGCTAAAGCAGGATCACCTAGGGCAGGCCACACAGGAATGCATCTAGGTGGGTTTTGAAAGTCTCCAGAGAAGGAGACTGCACAACCTCTCTGGGCAGCCTGTTCCAGTGCTCCATTACCCTCACAGTAAAGGAGTTTCTCCTCATGTTGATGTGGAACTCCCTATGTTCTAGCTTATACCCATTGTTCCTTGTCCTATTACTTGACACCCACCCCTCAGATATTAATAGACCTTCATAAGAACTCCTCTCAGCTTTCTCTTCTCAAGACTAAATATCCCCAGGTCTCTCAGCCTTTCTTCATAGGAAAGATGTTCAAGACCCTTAATCATCCTCACAGCTCTCCATCCGACTCTCTCCAGTAGAAAACTGTCCCTCTTGAATTGGGAAACCCAACTGGATACAGTATTCCAGGTGTAGTCTTACCATGGCAGAGTAGAGGGAGAAGAGACTCTGCCTCGACCTCCTGGACACACCTTTCCTAATGCACCCCAGGATACCATTGGCCCTCTTGGCCATAAAGGCACATTGCTGTCACATGGTAACTTACTGTCCACCAGGACTCTAAGGTCTTTCTCCATGGAGCTGCTTTCCAGCAGAACAACCCCTAATCTGCACTGGTTCCTGATGTTATTCCTCCCCAGATGCAGGACTCTACACTTTACCTTATTGAACTTCATGAGGTTCACCTTCGCCCAGCTCTCTAGCCTGTCTAGATCATGTTGGATGGCAGCAGAGCCTTCTGGTGTGTCAGCCACCCCTCCAGTTTCATATCATCAGCAAACATGCCGAGGGCTCCCTCTATCCCCTCATCCAGGTCATTGATGAAGATATTGAACAAAAGTGGACCCAGTACTGATCCCTGGGGAACAGCACTGGCCACAGGCCTCCAGCTTGACTCCAGGCCACTGATCACAACCCTCTGAACTCTGCTGTTGAGCCAGTTTTCAATCCGTATCACAGACCAATCATCTATCCCACATTTCTTGAGTTTTCCTATGAGGATGTTATGGGAGACAGTATCAACAGGCTTACTGACGTCAAGGTATATGACATCCACTGCTCTCCCTTCATCTTCCCTTTTGCTCATGCCTTCGTAGGAGTATATCAGATTAGTCAAGCAAGATTTCCCCTTAGTAAATCCATGTTGGCTGCTCCTGATAACATTTTCTTCCCCGTGTTTAGAGACGGCCTCCAGAATGAACTTCTTGATCACCTTTCCAGGGATGGAAGTGAGGCTGACTTGTCTGTAGTTGCCTGGGTCCTCCTTCTTGCCCATTTTGAAGACTGGAGTGATATTGGCTTTCTTGCAGTCCCAAGGCACCTCTCTCATTCTCCATGATTTTTCAAAAATTATGGAGAGTGGCTCAGCAACAACATCAGCCAGCTCTCTCAGCACACATGGGTGCATCCCTTCAGGGCCCATGGATCTGTGCATCTTCAGTTTATCCAAGGGATCTCTAACCCAATCCACACTAAGCAGTGGAGAGTCATCCTCCCTCCAGTTTTGTTCCCTTACTTCCAGTGACTGGAATTCCTGAGGGCTATCTATTATCTATCTATTACCTATCTATTACTGCTATAGAGTGAAACATTTTAAAACAGACATTTTGCTTATCCTTCTGATAGAAACCTGTACTGCGGGAAACTGCCAACTATTTTTTTATGCCCTGTTAAACTAATCGCCTGCGTAGACCCAAAAAAGCACAATCGCTATTGACGAAGTCCAGTAGAAAGATGGTAGATTTAGATTAGAAATTCGGAAGAAATTCTTCAGTGTGAGGATGGTGAGACATGGGAACAGGTTGCAATGGAACAGGTTCCCCAGGGAAGTTGTGGATGCCCCCACCCTGGAAGTATTCAGGGTCAGGTTGGATGGGGCTCTGAGCAACCTGGTCTAGTGAGAGGTGTCCCTGTACATGCAGGGAGCTGAAACTAGATGATCTTTAAGGTCCCTTCCAACCCAAACCATTCTGTGATTCAGTGAAAGTAAGCCAAAACTAAAAGACCACCAAACAGGTACCTTATATCACCTGTTCTCTTACAAATAAGATTTTAAGAGAAAAGCATATAGGCAAGTTTTAATTTGATATTAAATATTCTAGTTTCAAGGTAAACACTACATTCTTAATAGTTATTAAAAATGTCTTTTAAAGTCAAACTCAGTTGAACCTACTGGTCTTGAAACAGTGTGAAGCATAATGAAGGATATCTCTGGTTTGTCACACTAGTCTCTATAGGAAATATTTTTATCATTCCTTTAATCATTATTGATACTGGGTTTGTTTGATGTAGCCATAGCAACTTGGGCTAGTACCTAAAAAGAATGAACCTTTGTCATCATTAATTATTACACGTGAGCCTGGAAATATAGTAATTATCTTAACTTCACTTGTGTACTAGCTCCTACTCTAGTAGAAAGTACTGAATTGAAAAGTCAATATACAGAGATCAGACAGTACATCCATGTTCATCTCTGCCATCAGTTTGCAGAAATCCTTATCACCTATCAGACTTGTTATACTAGGGGATGGCTAGTTTTATACATGGTTGGAAGACTTAAAAGAATATCATTTTTCAATCATCATACCTAAGGGATTATCCACTATCCACCTACATGTGTGAAGAGATTCTACATATCTTAATCTAATGATAGGGACAAAATATGCAATTTTTTTTTTTCTGTACATGGAAACTGTAAGCTTCTCTAATTTGTTTTTACTATCCTATTTTCCAATTCTGCCAATACTTGAGTTAAACATTTCATTCAAACAGTTTAGATTACAACAGTCCCAAGCCACACAGAAGCTGTTTTCTCTTTATTTTTCACATTTCAGTTCCGTTGCACAGCATAAATATAAAAAGCATAGATTTTCTTAGCAGTCACTTAGATTTCACCCAGTCATCTATAAATAAGCTTTTCCACTTAAAAAACATCAGCAGCCTCCACAGACTACTGCATTAAATTAGGATCAAAATCTGCAGGACAGGACAAAGTAATCTCTGTAAGTCACAGGAAAGCAATGCATTTCTTTTCCCCTTCTCCTCCAAATAAAGGCCTTTCAGATGTTTTTTCTTAATGCTTCCCCTTCTGTGACCAAAATAGTCCTCTCTGTTTTCTTTCAGACATACTTATCTTTCTGCTTTCTGAGGGAAGACTCTTCTGTAAATAAATAGTCTCTATCTATGATACAGAATCATAGAATGCCAGGTTGGAAAGGACCTCGAGGATCATCTGGTCCAACCTTTCCAGTTACTACTGCAGTTTAAATGAGATGGCTCAGCACCCTGTCAAGTGGAGACTTCAGATGGTCCAGTGTGGGGGAATCTACCACTTCCCATGGAAGATTATTCCAACGTTTAACTGTCTTCATGGTGAAAAATTTACCTCTTGTGTCCAATCGGAATCTCCCCAGCAGCAACTTGTGCCCATTACCCCTTGTCTTTTCCATGTGACTCCTTGTAAATAGGGAGTCTCCAACTTCTTGGTAGCCACCCTTTAAGTACTGGAACATTGTAATAGGGTCTTCCTAAAGCCTTCTCTTCTCAAGGCTGAACAAACCCAGTTCTCTCAGCCTCTCCTCACATGCCAAGTCCTGCAGTCCTCTGATCATCCTTGTGGCCATTCTCTGGACTCTCTCCAGTCTGTCCGCATCCTTTTTGTGCAGGAACCAAACCTGAACACAATACTCCAATACTCCAACTGAACACAATAGCCCAAACTATGATATAAAATCTTAAGTAGATATTTAATTACTGAACCAGTCTTTAAGTTGCATCATCATAGGAAGATGCAACAGATAAAGCTCAGCTTTTTCTTATTCTGACTGCTAGCAATGCAGCAGAGGATCTTGGTAAGCAACATGCATGTCCTCATTCAAGATGAGTAACAATGCAGTCTGCCTTATGGGCATGGAAAGTCCTGTACCTACTTCAAGAAGCATGCTGTGCTACTTTTTAGTATCAACATAATCCATCCGTACATTTCTTTGTCCTGCTGTACAGCCTGACAAGCCTTAATTGTATCAAATGGTCTCACTTGCCTCGAGCAAGGACAATCAGAAGCATGTGTTTTCACATTATTTTCCTTGGACTTGCTGACAGTGATGCTGTTCTCTGTGCTAAGATTAAAAACAACATTGCTGTGTTCCTAAAGTGTTGCCTGATACACATTGTCAAACAGATATATGAAATTTGAACCCATACAGCTAGCATCTGAAGAAATATGCACAACCTGAAACAGTCACATCCAGCAAAATGAGTCAAATCAAAAAAGGCCAAATATTTTCTTAAACAGTTTAAACAGGGGACTGCTTTCTTTTTGGTGGAAAAATTGCAGAAACCTAGGTTAGAAAGACATAACAAACAAGTCACAGCAAAGGGATCTGGTTTGACTTATGGTCTTAAAACCAGTCTTTTTGCTTCCTCTTTGCTGAACATTTAAGGCAGCAAGTAAGTTTATTTGTTCTGTTAATCAACTATTCAGCATAATTTATTTCATAGAAATTATTAGTAGTAGCAATGCATATTTCAGATTTGTTCTAAACCAAATGATATCTAGTCAGGATTTTCAAATTACTCAAATAATGGTGCAAAGATAATAAAATGCTAAAGGGAAAGTTTTCAGGTTTTCCATTCTGCCGGGTTCCTGTATTTAACCTCTCAGCACAATTCAGCTATCCCTGAAAAGCTTATGCTAGAACTTGGTGTAAAGATGCATCAAATACAATGCCATTGCCTTTTTCTTTCAGTGCTAAAATACAACTCTTCTTTGTTTGGCCTGGAGCCACAGAACTATCTGATGCACAATCAAGATCTCCCCACTGTAGGAGAACAGCAGGTTCCTGACCATCTGAAGGACCTATAGGTGCAAAAGTCCATGGAACCTGAGGGGATTCATCTGTGGCGCCTGAAGGAACTGCTGACGAGATTGCAAAGCCTCTGTCCATCATATTTGAAAAGTCTTAGCAGTCTGGAGAAATTCCCACTGACTGGAAATGGGGAAACATAACCTCCATTTTCAAGAAGGGAAAGAAGAAAGACCCAGGGAACTATAAAGCCGTTAGTCTCACCTCTGTGCCCAGCAAGATCATGGAGCAGATCCTCCTGAAGGCTCTGCTAAGGCACATGGAAAACAAAGGGGTTATTGGTAACAGCCAACACTGCTTCACCAAGGGCAAATCCTGCCTGACTAATTCAGTGGCCTTCTACAATGAGGTCATGGCATTGGTGCACAGAGGAAGAGCAACCAACATCATCTACCTGGACCTATGCAAAGCTTTTGACACAACATCCTGGTATGAAAACTGGAACAGTATGGATTTGATGGATGGACCACTCGTTGAGTAAGGAACTGGCTGCATGATCACACTCAAAGAGTGGTGATCAACAGCTCGATGTCCCGATGGAGACCTGTGACAAGTGGTGTTCCCCAAGGGTCAGTACTTGGACTATTTAACATCTTTGTTGGCAACACAGATGGTGGTACTGAGTGCACCCTCAGCAAGTTTGCTGACAATACCAAACCGTGTAGTAAGGACAACACATTGGAAGGAAAGGATGTCATCCAGAGGGAGCTTGACAGGCTTGAAAAGTGGGCTTGTGGAAACTGCATGAAGTTTAACAAAGCCAAGTGCAAGGTTCTGCACCTGGGTTGGGGCAATCCCAAGCACAAATACAGACTAGGTGGAGAATGGATTGAAAACAGTCCAGAGGAGAAGGACTTGGGGGTGATGGTGGACAAGAAGCTCAACATGAGCTGGCAATATGTGCTTGCAGCTCAGAAAGCCAACCGTGTCCTAGGCTGCATCAAAAGAATTTTGGCCAGCAGGTCTAAGGAGGTGATTCTCCCCTGTACTCTGCTCTCATGAGACCCTACCCGGAGTACTGTGTCCCATTCTTGGAGCCCCTAGAAGGACATGGAGCTGTTGGAGAAAGTCCAGAGAAGGGACACAAAGATGATCAGGGGACTTGAGCACCTCTCCTAAGAGGACAAGCTGAGAGAGTTGTTCAGCCTGGAGAAGAGAAGGCTTCAGGTGGTCTTCCAGTACTTGAAGAGGTCTACAGAAAAGCTGGGGAGGGACTTTTTACAACGGCATGTAGGGAGAGGACAAGGGGTAATGGTTCAAAACTGGAAGAGGGGAGATTCAGGTTAGACATTAGGAAGAAATTATTTAGTGTGAGGGTGGTGAGAGACTGGCACAGGTTGCCCAGGGAAGTTTTGGAAGACCCATCCCTGGAAATGTTCAAGGCCATGTTGGATGAGGCTCTGGGCAGCCTGGTCTAGTGGGAGGTGTCCCTGTCCATGTTGTGGGGTTGGAACTAGATGATCTTTAAGGTCCCCTCCAACCCAAACCATTCTATGATTCTATGAAAACTGATACACGAAAATAAGTTACTACAACAGCCGATAAAGTTTCCTTAGAAGAGAAAAATCCACAGCTTTTACCTTAATAGGATCCCACTTCCCATCTTCACAACAAAACTTTTACATTTGATAAATCTTAAGGTTTGGTCGAGATTTTATAATCCAAGATCCTAAAACTATAGATAGAAAAGGTTATGTGGGAATTTTGTCCTAAGGTATTAACAAGTAAGGGATGGATGTTACTTCACTGACTCATCACCTTGCTTTTGAGAACCTGATTTTATTGGTTAAGATGGGATCACTGCAACACGAAGACAGTGCTGTCAAGAAATCAGAAAGCCCCTGTAGGCTGCGAGGACTGCTGTTCACACCCTGATACTGGTAGCTAATTTCACAGCCATCTACTTTCAGACAAAGTATACTCAAGCCTTCTCCATCTACACCCAAGCACAGGACCCAGTTTTCCAATTCCTGCACATGGAATTCAGGACAGCTACTGAGCT
The DNA here is from genome assembly GCA_020745705.1 of Hemiprocne comata. NCBI lineage: Eukaryota > Metazoa > Chordata > Aves > Apodiformes > Apodidae > Hemiprocne > Hemiprocne comata. Next base: position 139,670,532 of record CM036586.1, read on the forward strand.
CCCAAATACAGCTTGATGCAGGCTGAATAGACTTGTTCTGAGCCATTGAAGTTTCAAGTGCTGGTTCATTTACTTGATATCGAGGCTCTAAGTCCTTAAGTGCCTTGTCACAGTAAGAAAATGTAGTGAGCTGTTGAACATGAAATTTGCATAGTCACAACAAGCTGGTAAATACAACTCAGCAGTAAGATTTACTAACAGGAAAGAGAAAAAAATTAATTTGTTCTGTCACAAGTGTGAAAATAAAAATTCAACTAGACTATAAATTCAAAATATTTTTCTAGATTATGCTATCTGAGCTGTAGCTGGCCCACTTCCCTCAAAGTGGGGAAGTCAGAATTGATGGAGAAACTGAGATCTTACAAGCACCTGGCAAAATGCACAGTGATGGTATTTTATGCAAGATTGTCCATTTTTCATTAACTTAACCACAACATAATGTTTCCTTTTGTTGAAATGGCAAGCTATTGTGTATTTGTGTAGTGTGTTATTTTTTGGACCAATTTATCAGAGAAACACAGAATTGTCAGAGTTGGAAGACACCTCTAGAGATCATCTGGTCCAACTCCCCTGCTGAAGCAGGATCACCTAGAGCACATTACTCAGTACTACATCCAGGGGGCTTTTGAATATCTCCAGAAAAGGAGACTCCACAACCTCCCTGGGCAGCCTCTTCCAGTGCTCCATCACCCTCATAGTAAAGAAGGATTTCCTCATCTTTAAATGGAACTTCCTATGTTTCAGCTTGTGCATGTTGCCCCTGGTCCTGTCACTGGGAACTACTGTAAGAGTCTGGCTCCATCCTCCTTGCACCCACCCTTTAGATACTTGTAGGCATTAATAAGGTCTCCCCTCAGTCTTCTCCAGGCTAAAGAGTCCCAGCTCTCCCAGCCATTGCTTATAAGAGAGATGATCCAATCCCCTAGTCATCTTTGTTGCCCTCCACTAGACTCTTTCTAGTAGTTCCCCTGTGTCTCTTGAACTGGGGAGCCCAGAACTGGGTGCAGGATTCCAGATGTGGCCTCACCAGGACAGAGTAGAGGGGGAGAATGACCTCTCATGACCTAATGGCCACAGTCTTCCTTATGTACCCCAGGATTCCATTGGCCCTCTTGGTGGCAAGGACACTTTGCTGGCTCAAGGATAATTTACTATCCTACCAAGACTCCCAGATCATTCTCCTCAGAACTGCTTTCCAGCAGGTCCACCCCAACTTACACTGGTACATAAGGCTCTTCCTCCCCAGGTGCAGGACCCTACATTTGTCTTTTGGAACCTCACTATGCAGCAAATATTGCTGATTCATCTTCAGAAACCTTTGCTATAAAATCAGACATCTGCCCATCTCTTCCCAAATGGGAAGGCTCCAACAAAATTCTCAACACTGCCTGTGTACTACCCATGGACAGAATTATATACACAGAAAACTCACAGTAGATAAACTCATAATAAATAAATAATAAATGCTGGCTAAAACAGCAAATTGAAGAATTGCTAATAAACCAAATTGCTCCCCACAGAATCTAAGCTATCATGAGTAGCATCCTTTTGGTTTCACTTGAATCTCATATGGATCTCTTCACTGCACAACACTTCACTGCTCAAACCTTCCACTAGCTTATTGACAAGCTCATTTTTAATGGAACTTGTGTGATCTTAATTTATACTAGCAAGTATCTTTGAGATGCTCATCAGTATTCACCCTCTAAAAAAAATTTAAAAATTTTGTGAAGGAGTTTGTAATAGTTGAGGTCTTCTATCACTTGGTTTGTTCTGCTCTTCAATGCAACTTACAGAGGATGACTGAATAATACAAAAGGTTTTGTGGGAGGATGTCATTCTTGGCTAAATTATTCCTAACTCACAACAAAGTGTTGTTCAGATAGATAAGACACTGCAGCTGTTACAGAAACTTCAGAGTGACTTCTTCAGAATGACTTAAGTAGAAAAAACACCTTGCAGTATTAACAATCTTGACCTCCTCTGTCCCTCCCTATCACCAGTGTTCCCCTGGCATTCCAAAACCCGTAATATCTCCTTCCCCTTCATCTGTGGCCATGCTAAAGAAATGCCATGTCTGCGTAAAGAACCCAGTATACTCAGTAAGTTTCTGAATATGTTGCCCAGATCAGTCCTACCATATCAATACATGTTTTATTGCATGGCATTCTTGTCTACCAAAAATGCTTTATAGTAAACACCCAGGGGAGAATTTTCTACTAGCTTTCTCCTTCTAATCAATTAAGACTACTGATATTTTTAGAAGAGGATTTTGAAAGTTGCTATGTGAACACCACAGTCTATGTATTTATTCTCTAAACACCTGTTTGAAAAACAGAATACTCTGTCAGAAACAGAAATACCTTGCCAAGACCACACAGCATGTCCGTGTCTGTGAGACAGGCCAGCTTCATCAGCCTACTTCATTTAATGAGTGAAGTAGGGCCTGATGGCAGGACCACCTGCCTTGCGCTGCTGATTGGGATTAGAGCTGGAGGCTGTACATCCACAAGACAAATATTTCTTTCATGTTTAAGAGCCTGGCTCATTAGAAAAAGCCCTCATTTCAGGCTGCTCAATGACACCTTTGCAACTCTTTATTTTCAACAAAACGATATGGCTGGTCTCTTCTGTTCATATTTTGCACTGCATACTGAATTCACCCATTTTATAATTAAGAGCCCTTACACCTGAGGTCAGAAGGGAACACAGCCATCAACACAAAGAGAAGCCATGAATTCTGGCCTCTTGAGAGGCCCCTCTTTAATTGTGCTTTACTGCTATTATGCTGGGAAGGAACACTGTGTCTTCCATAATTTATAGAAGTATTATGAACATCAGTAAAATTTAGATATGACACCCTCGGAATTTGTGAGAAGGTGAGCTCCTTCAAGTAACTTCTCCACAAAGCTTGTACTTTCTCCTTGCTGGTCAAATTACCTTATGTATGAGTAACTTCTTCCATTATAAATTGCATTAATTCACAGCAATCAGGCAACCTATTTCCCTTCTATACTCTATTTATTACTGTTTTATCTTCCAGTCATGCAATAATCTGTAGAGATTAAATACAAATTTTGGTTTTCAGAAACTGCAGCTTTAGGTCTAGTTGAAAAGACAACTTACACAAATCATACAAAGTAAGGATGGGAGTGTAAAAAATTCTCATTCAGCCATGAGCTGGCTGACTGGATTGAACATTTAAAGAGTCTGCTATTCATATGTTCCAGTGTGATGACTGCATAAGCCAAACTAATGGATATTACCTATGTGTAAGTTAAGGAATGCTGGAAAAAAAGTGAAATACAAAAGTGTTCAGACTGTCCAAGCCTCATTTACTTCAATAAGTATCCTCACAGAGGCTGTTTAGGGAAAGAAGGTGAACTATTTGAATAATTGTCAGGTTCTCATCTGAGTTTGTCTCTAATCACTCTTAACTTGTTATGGATGGATTTTAGCAGTATAATTCAAACCTTTAATAGGAACCCCTCTGAGACTATTTCTCTTTTACAGGACAACTGACACCAGTACAAGACTGACACTATCTGATTTCTTGCTTTTAATCAGGTTCTGTTTCCTTTACAGCCTAATTTCCAGGATGACTTCAAGTGGTGACAAGTGGCATTAGAGCTGTTTTGCATTAATGTTAATATATACTGTTCTCTTCACGTCAAGTTAATGTGACCCCAGAAGGGTAGCTCACTGTACCACAAATTCACCCTGACTTTCAGCCAACAAGCCCAGCAGGCATGTGATTCAGGCTGGATTCAGGCTCAATTGCTTTCAGCAAGCACTTAGAAGTAGTTGAACCTAGTAGTTTCTGCGATAAGATTAGAATAATAGAATGGCTAGGGTCGGAAGGGACCTTAAAGATCATCATGTTCCAACCCCCCTGCATGGGCAGGGACACCTTCCACTAGACCAGGTTGCTTAAGGCCTCATCCAATCTGGCCTTGAACAGCTCCAGGGTGGGGGCAGCTACAACCTCCCTGGGCAACCTGTGCCAGCATCTCACCACCCTCACAGGAAAGAACTTCTTCCTAATGTCTAGCCTGAATTTCCCCTCTTTAAGTTTCAAACCATTGTCCCTTGTCCTCTCACTACACGCCCGTGTAAAAAGCCCTACCTCAGCTTTCTTGTAGGCCCCCTTCAGATACTGGAAAGCTGCTATAAGGTCACCCCAGAGCCTCCTCTTCTCCAGGCTAAACAACCCCAACTTCCTCAGCCTATCTTCACAGGGGAGGTGCTTCAGTCCTCTGATCACCTTTGTGGCTTTCCTTTGGACATGCTCAAGGAGTTCTATGTCCTTCTTATGGTGGGGACTCCAGAATTGGACACAGTACTCCAGGTGGGGCCTCACCAGAGCAGAGGGGGAGAATCACCTCTCTCGACCAGCTGGCTGTGCTTCTTTTGATGCAGCCCAAGATACGGTTGGCTCTCTGGGCTGCAAATGGACATTGGCGGCTCATGTTAAACTTCTGGTTGACTGCTACCCCCAAGTTCTTCTCCTCTAGGCTGTCCTCAATCCTTATTCCTTACTGTAAGAAGTAAAGAAACCAGCAAAACTAAGACATTCCCATTTTTGTATGAGACTTGTTTTGTCTCTTTCTGAGGTTTGTTTTACAGTTACAATGATCTTCTAAGCATACTTCATCCTTTAAAATGTATTACTATGATCAGCACAAAGATTTTTAGCCTTTCGTTATCAAATAGTTGAAGAACTATTTTAGACTTGACAACCAGGAGACAGTACCACAGAGGGACCATATGCCTGTGCAGTGCTATTTTCCAGGCAGTCTTTCTTGTGTCAGTTAAACCGCTAGATTTGATTTCTTTTTATTTTTTATTTTTTTTCTCTTAGAACACACAAAATTTGTCATTGCAATATTTGACATACTTATTCAATGAAAAACATCTGAACAGGAAACCGCCAACTGAAGAACAGTATTAATTCTTCTGTGGTGAGTGTAAGTTGCACTTCTCCCTCACTTGCTCCCCTTCAAAATACTTACTGTTCTATCAGTCACTAAATTGTAACAAGTATATGTAACCATTATATTTTCTCCTGAACATGTCTACATGCTGCAGAGACACTACTGTCATTTGGTTGAGATGGTTCATTAACCATTCTGCAGAGCTGCTTTTGCTATATTAGGACAATTTGTTGAAAAACACTAACTACTTCTAGCACTTATCATTTGGGATGATTTTACTTTCAAATCCAGTTTAACTTTCATCAGCTCCATGCTTACATCAGCTGCTTACCTTCACCTCGCCCTTTTCCAGCTGTCTCAGCAGCGTATGTCTGTCACTGAGTTTGGGGCCAAAATAATTCAACTCAAAACCAATTGAGTTTTCTTGGTAACAGTGTTTTAAAAATGGACTATTTTCTAGAGTTAAACACTTGCATATAGTAAGAGAAACTACAAAATCTGCTCACTAATTGAATCCCTTTTCCATAGCAGTAACAGGTTTGATTTTGAGTATTTTTTTCTGCTAGGACATTTAGAAATTGAACTGACTCAAATGAACTTCTCTAGGTTAACAAAATACACATCCCAAAAGAAACAAAACAGTTATGCCTGTTTTCTAGAGGTAAAGTGAAGAGGCACAGTAAGTTCCAGCCCTTCCTGCAATATCCTTGATAGTTTAAGTTGTCTAAAGTAGGGAGAGAACCCCAAGTGGGGCAAGGCATTTTGTAGAGATTGCTGTCATATGTTTCTCAGAAGAAAACTTTGCAGATGGCAGGTCTTCCTTCCCATTCCTCGAAGCCATAATGTTGATATAGTAAAATCTTTTCCAACTAAGATGGGGAGGAAAAAAAAAACACATAAAAGGCAGTACAGCAAACAACCTAATGTAGTCAACTACAAGAATTACCTTAATCAAGTTCTGAAATACTGCATCTGAAGCAAACTATTTTCAAACAATACTATTAAGGTTTGACTGTCATATGGCACCTATTGATCATTTAATGAACACTTAGAAACTACAGCCATTAAATTAAGAGTGTATATTGCATTATGCATGCCATAATTTACAGGCCAGGTCAATGAGCAATAATGTTGCTGCAATTAAAAAACCCTTCCACTTCAGTCTTTACATTTGATCGTAGAACTTCTGTTTCCTATTAACACAATGGCTTCTCTGAGTTCATAGCACAAAATCACATGTTCTTTTTTCATAAATCACAAAAGGGGTATTTTTTTCCTATGTCAGTGGAAATAAAGACACCATGATGGAAAGTACAACTTACCACCATACTTCGTTCATCCTACAATAACATGTAAAAGTTAAAACAGGTCACAAGAAGTGGGTTTTCTTGAGACCCATTCTTAAGAAAAGACGTTGTGAAGACTATGTAAACATTGCACAGACTTATTCTTCATATTGGAAGTCCTCTGGGGAAGGAGGGAGGGAACAAAAAATACGTTTTCAGATATGTACATAGTACTGCAAAACTCTATTACAAGATGTGAATGCCGATTTTAAAAAAAACTTGATGCTTTATTTGTATCTTAAATTTTATGTAGAATCTTGTAATAGTGTCAGGTAATTCCTTGCCTTACAATTTTTTTATTTTTTTTTGGTAATAAAATCAAAAGGAAGCACAAAGATTGTTCTGCATCCTTTAACTGGAGGATTGTAAGTGCATGTGGGGAACAGGGCTAGCACAGGGAAACTCCCATGAACAGAGGAAAAGGCAGAAATATAACTAAGGGCTAGAGCTTTTTTCAGTCTTAGAGCATGTTGGTAAGCAGCAATTACTAGCTACATACTAATAAGTTTCAATACACAATCCATTTATCTGGACTATTAACATGAAAACAAAGGGGTCATAGAGGAATCATTCAAGAACTATGTATTTAGTTTATCACTAACAATTTTCCTAATGTAGTTTAAGCAGACATGCACTCCAGGTAAGCACTACATCTACAATAATCTCAAACTTTTTACACCTACATTGTAGATATAATAAGTGGTAATTTTGAACTGTCATTTAAATTCCTTTAATAGCCAAAGAAGAAAAGCTTTTCAAAGAATTTATTATTTTATTCTAACGTAAGAATATATGTAAGGATCAATTGGTTTTTTTCTACTAGTGATTATAAAGAAATTATAGACAGCTTCCTCAGTGACATGAAGTCCACACTGCAGAAATAAGTTTGCCTTAACAGTAACTCTTCTATACCTACAGAAACTGTTGCAGTGGCAAGCCATGTAGAAAAGTTTCTAATTAGAGATACTTTGCCATAATACCATGGTCATGTACTTGCACTATGATCTGCTTAAGCTTAAGCAGCCCATCTTTTGTTGAACCAGTGCAAACTTTCTCATAATCTTTAAGGAAATGAAGTACTGTTTGAGAGATTTAAAAAAATACAGCATGAACTTCAGGACATCCACACAGCTTTCCTTCCAGCTCAGCCCCCCATATGCCATTCAATTAGTGCAGCCCTCTGCTGAAGCAAGGCTTCACTCTTTTCCAGGATCTTGTTTTGATGGACAGTTCATCAAGATACCAGACCCAGCCAGAACCCTTGTTGTTTGAGAATGCAACTCTGAGACCCTTGCTGGAGCCTGTAACACTCAGCGCAATACAGAGCCATAGCACTGAATTCAATCAGCAATTGAAAGAAACACAATAAGGCCTGGTAAATGCTCCCTCTTCCAAGTCACTTCTAATCCCATTAAATTACATGAAGATGTCTCACCCAATGTTTCACTACTCATTTAGAAGCATTCATAATAAGTCGTCTAATGCCAAAAGTCTTGCAAGAATTGCTAGTAACTAGTAAAGAGTCCTTGTTCAAGTGCCTACACTTCAGCTGGTGACAGCTATTTCACTTCTATCTGCTGTCTTTACTGCACAGTGATAGAAGACATCTTGTCTGTTCAGCCACCTCCAGCACAACACTTAAACATTTATTCTTATTATTTATTCCTCTAAGTCATTTAATTAGGCTAGTTTCATTGTTTCAGTATATAGCTGAAGGAAAGATTTTTGTCATCTTGACTGTAATTCCTTCAGCTAATGTTGTATTGGCATTTTCATTGTAGCCATCATTTTTCAAATGCACATGATTTAAAAGTAAAAATTTACCTTGGCATATAAGGGTTTGGCCAAATAACAGCATTAGTTTTGTTTGATTTTTAAATATATTTAGTTTACATCTGTAGCCACTTGACTTTTCAAAAAGAACTGTTGTTCACACAACACTGTTTTTCTGTTTTAAAACTCTTATGTGATGCTTTTTTTCTGTATTCATCTATGAAGGTCAGAGAGCTTAGGAAGCCTTAAAACCCTTTTCAGCTGCCACAGAGGAAAACTGTCACCAGCCACTACTTGACTGAAAGCAAAAGCTCATGAGGTGTGATAGAATTGAAAAGATTGATATACCAAAGATACCCAGTGAGAACAGCAACTGATGATATCATTGTTTAACTCTAATTTATCATATGGATAAATGCAATTCCACGGTTCCAGCAGACTATCATTTTCTTGACATTTTGTCACATTTATCACAGAAAAAAGTGAGCATTTACAGTTACTAAATGAGAGGAAAAAATTCTATATTAGTTTAAAGTCAAGATTGAATCCCTGTTATATACAGTATAACCAAAGATATAGGTACAACACCAAATACCTTTTATTCCTCATCCATCATAGATGAGTGCAATAATACTCAGCATTCATTGAGATTTGAAAAGCCCATGAAGCTCACAATTGTAAGTTTAGATAAATTATGGAGAGAAAGTCAGATGTATGCATCTAAGAGTATAATTGCTATATCAACACTTGGATACCTTCAAATGACAATTTTTTTCATTTTAATGAAAAATGAATCACAGAAGTATGATATCAGTGTATATTTTTAAACACATCCTGCACATAACAAATGGTAACAAGTTATTTGTGTTGTCCATCAGTAGGCACACTTTTTTCAGCAGAGGGAGGACAGTTCCTCTCCTGCTCTTCCTCTCTCCTAAGGTACAAAAATTTTTACTATAGCTGTTTATGCCAGAAGCCTGTTGGGCAAAGAAGTCCTATTTATGGTCAGTTATAAAACTGTCATTTTCTTCTCAATACAAAGTTAAGCAGTAGAGAGCCCTTAAGGTAACAAGAATTTTTAGTACAGAGTGAAATAGGAAAGTATCTTGGACACCATTTTGGTGATTGGAGGCATTCTATACAGAGAAGCCAGAAGTCATTTATCCATCAGGTTTCATGAGTAGGTCAGACTGCCAGAATAAAGTGTGATTTGGAACAATTTATTTTTTCTTGCTTTTCCATTGGCTCTGTGGTAAGTAAGAGTGTACTTGTAGTGCAAGGATACAGGGGAAGACTAATGTGCCCTGAGAGAACAAAGAGATAATGCAACTTGAACTTTGCCTTTCCTTACATGCTGTCATTATCCTTACTTTTCACTGAATTTTCCTCAATCTGTTCCACTCTGATCAAACCTATTATTCTCTCCCATCACGTGTCAATTAAAAAACAGTAGTGTAATACTTCTAATCCTTAAATATTTGAAATGCCTCCAATTTCAGACTTTTTAAATTGTTCGCACTGTGCAAGAATAATACAGAACACTGACAATTGTTCACCTAAGTCCTCAAAAAGTTTAATACAGAAAATTAAATTACTCACTGGCAAAATCTGAAGGTATCTCAAGAGACTCAGCAAGCCTTCCTGCTTCAGCATAACCTAAAGTTAAAATAGCAACGGGAATAAACACAATTCAGTCCTTCATAACAACACACTAACTGCTACAAAAGGCATTAGTAATTTTTTTACTGTCCAGCCTTTTGGGTTTTATTTTCTACCGAATATCATTAAGAAAAAACGTGCTACTCCCTTGAGGTCCTAGTTGTTCTTCCCTGCTCATCTGTTGTATTGACCACAAGAAATTAAATATATATTGCAACATTCACTTACTACTGGCATTTTACTCAGCAGGGCTGTCCCTGCTGAGCTGCTGTACTGCAGGTTACCTGTTAACTGATTCTAATATTTGAGCAAAAGCAGTAAGAGATCGCCAAAAACTACCACCTGTACTGCTTTCCAGGAATAAGGGTAACTAATATTGTATTGCTTATATCCCAATCTGTAGGTGTTCACCTGCATGTCATACCTTTTGCTTGGAAGAGATGCCAACTGAACTCCATCATCTTGTCACAGTATGCTTTCTGGGAAACCAGATCAATAGCTCTACACTGAGCTGCAGCATTCAGTACCTTCTAAAACCTACTGCATGCACAGACCAGGTTTATTGGTTCATTTCTGCTTGAAGTGCTCCCCACAAAGATGTTTTACTAACCAGCAGAAGCTGTTTCAGTTTTCATGATGCATCAGGAATCTACATGAACATTGTATTAAGTAACAAGAAACAGGGTTTCTAAGCTCTAGCCACTATCAGCCAAAGAAGGGAGACACTGCCATAATATTCAAGCAATTCCTCCTCTCCTATTTTTCATATTATTCACTTGCCATCCATTGAGCATCCCAGGTAGCTGTAAGCTTGTGCCAGTGAGCATCTTAAGTATACGCAGCATGACCTTCACTGGGTTGGTTATGCAGTCCTCCTGTCATAGTAACATCAATTTTTTCTCATAATCTGTGGTTTTTGTCATGTTGTCTTCTCCTTTTTAGACTAGGTCATAATGCATCAGAAATATCATCCTGATTAAAAGGTTCTGATATTCAAGGACTCAAAGAACACAAAGAGCCACCAAAAAGTACCATTGAGTACTCTACTTGTATTCAAGAGCTATAAAACCATGAAGAAGGGCTTGACAGGAAAAGCTGAGAAAGATTAGTTCCTTCTCTACAAAGAAAAGAGTTTATTTAAATAAAAGCTTATTATCAGGCTCTGTAACAGTACATTACTTCCATAGCTAGCCCACAAGGATTTTCTTAACCTAAATTTAGGAGCATAGCTAATACATTTGATCAGCTAACTACTTTGTCCTCTTTACTCAGCACTGCTGAGTAACGGATTCCTAGGATGCTGCTCTCCACTACTCTTCTCCTACAGCCATTGGGTGAATAAGGTACCACAAAGCAAAGAAAGTTGTAGTTTTATTATATGTTTAAAGCACCAAAATGAAGTTTGATTATGGGGTTCAACTCCCTATCTGCTGCGAACGTGACCTTGGCAGATGATGTTGCACTGAGATCACAGAGAGGAAATCTTTTTCCTGTTCAGTCGTTCAGACTGTGATCTCTAACTTAGAGGATGTCTACAGCAAGTCACACAACTGAAGTCTCATCTTGGCTCAAGAGTGCAAGTAATACTGCAAAAGATTTCTATTGAGGCTTCCTTACCTAGCTGCAGCCTGCTTACAAACTATTCATTCATATGTAACATATCACTAGAAAAATGCTTTGACCTTCTGAATTCTCCAGATTCACTATTAATTCAAAAATCCAAAGTTCCTACAGTATTCTTTGCCTTTGCCTAACATGCTGCTTAACACACCAGAGTCATACAGTGGGCACTGCTTTTATTCTCTCTTCATTTCAGTCCGTTTTCTTGTCAGAAAGCAGACCACTGGTTCCTGAGGATATCATCAGTCTAGATCAGTTTGAAATTCATCTTCATTTTACTGGTAGGTATCTAAATACATCCTGCTTTGAATACACAAAGTCACAGTTCATTTCATGCCTCATTAACAAAATAAGTAAGCTTGTAGATTTACAAGGTACATGCCAGTATAGAAGGCTATACTAGCCAATGCTTTTAGTTGCAGCTCCAATTTAATTTAGGTTCCTACTCCCTCTCCCCTTTCTCCCCACAAAAAAAAAAAAAAAAAAAAGAAAAGAAAAAAAAAAGAAAAAAAAAGTGTTGCAAATAGAAATTACAGTGAGTAATTTGGTATGCAGCTACTACTATGTGATACTTGGACACAGTTTGAACAGTATTAATATGACTGGACATAATTAACCTGCTCACTTGCTTTTCTGCTGCTCTTTAATGCAGCGTGCAAAGGTAAATATTTCAGCATGCCTTATGTCACACTGAATGTTAACCCACCTCAGTTCTCCATAAACTTCGACTCACAACATTAAAAAATGTTAAAACAGAATACACACTTGATATCCTAAAACCTTAGGCATACAAAATAAGTTGATAGACAGGGGCCTGTATCACCAAGTTACTCCAGTTTTTTCCTGTGTTCAGCTTGGCATGCAACAGGACTGTCCCAGCATTATATAAAACCAGGTGCTACGTACACAGTCTTGGTCAAAAGAACACACATGACAGAATTCTACTTGAAGTTATATCTTTGTTTTCTTGATTACAAAGATCTTCACTAGAGCTAGAAACTTCCAGTCATACCATTAAAGTAGATAAACATATTGTTAGCTTTTACTTTCACTTTTAACCTTCTCTTTCCAAAGTCTCCTGCTGACTAAGGTTAGAAATGCTGATTAGACTGCTGCTATATTTGTTATGAATACTTTTCACAACTGGTATTTTTTAGTCAGCTGAGTATCAATACAGCATTACCTTCTTGTTACGTTCCCACACCCTGAAACACAGTGTTTAGCTTCTGTCTCTACATACGAATATTCAGATTATGTAGATGTTAATAGCTTAAGGAATTCCTGTAAACAATGTAATGGAATAAGCTTTTTCATCCCTTTTTTTTTACTGGCCCAGTGGCTTTTTGTGACCTTGCTGCTGGGATCTGAGTAGCTATCTAACCAAGCCAAAGATAACTACATCCTTGTCTTCCAGCTGTACCTCTAGTACAATGCACGCAGCTGAGTGCCTGTTGAATCCATGCTGAATTTGGCACTGGTATTCAGCTAATATCCCGTGACAGAAAATCCAGCTTTCAGGCTGCATCTTTTACAGCGACATAATGGTGCATGTGCAAGAATATCAGGTAGCTAACAAAGAAACTTGGAGCAGGCACATCTCATGCAAAAAGTACACGTATTTAACGCAAAGGTACCCTTAATCCATTCTGTTTCTAGATAGCACTTCAGTCTTTGAGGCCAATGTGATTTATGAAGACGAGAATCTACTTCACTAGTGAGTGACATATTCTTCCTCTGTATATTTTTCCTCAAAAGTAAACAAATGGTTAATGCATGACATCACACAATGAAGAGTATTATAGAGACAATTTTGTGCTCTAGCTTCTCAGAAAGTATCTCCACTGTTCAAGCTACATTTACTAGAAATCTAAGATATTCTTTTAGCAGATTATTAAAAATCATAAGTAATTCAAGTAACTTCCCACTGGCTCATAATTCCCCTTTTTCTTATAGCAGCTACCAGCACTGTAGAAGATGTCATCCTTGGTTTTGAAGGATTTGTGGTACTTCTTTATTAAAGGTCCAAAGCTAATGCCAGGAAAACAAGTTAACTGCATTTAAAAGCTTTGACTTGTCACACTTACTACTTATCTCCTAGTAGCTCATGTAGAGCAATAGCAAGGTCAGTGTTCTTTGTTGCAAGTGTAAGTCTCACAGGCTATAAATCTCACTATATTCTGAGACATTTACAAGGCTATTTGATGCTGTTTCTTTTAAATTAATGATGTCTCAAGTACTGTATATGGCTGTGCTTCTCTTAATGTCACTTGTTTATTTTTAGTTTTGCTGCTATAGAGTTAATGCAAGGTAAACTTAATGGGTCCATAATGTAATTTCACTACCATAAGCTGAAAGTAATTTGCATATCTTCAGGCTCTCCCATTTTATCTTCATCTCGTATTCATTAACATATAATATGCCTTTGCAAGATCTTCATTACTACTTAACTGTACAAACTTTCTTCATTAGGCCTGAAATAAGAGCCAAGTCTCCCAGCCATCCTTAAGTTACGTGTGTGATAGATGGGATACTTAGTCTTACTCTTTTTCCCTTCTGAAAAATTTGAAAAGCTAGGATTCCTTTTTTACGCTTTAGATTAGCCTTCACTCCTAATTTCTTGCAACATCTATCTTTTTCCTGGAAGACCTAAATGACTAAATTGCTTCCTCTCCCTTTCCCATTTCAAACACCATGAGCATTTGTCAGCAGGGTCCAGTGCATTTCAGCATAAGATTTAGGGATTCTGTGCAGTGTAAATAAAGAGCTTACTAGCAGACAGCAACCCTTAACTGTATCAAAGATATGTCTATATTTGATATCCCATTTCACTCAAGTACACTGCTAACCATGGTTAAGCTTGTTGACATTATCCTCTTTTTTTTTTTTTTGCAGTTACTTGTACAAACGAAATGTGGAAGGGGTGTTAAAAGTAAGATGACAGATTAACACACAACCAGCTCCTTGAACATTTTGGTTCACAAGAGAAGAAAACCATGAAGAAGCAGCTATTCCTACTAAGCAACTGATCAGTTTTATGTAGTTTTACCTCTTGGTTTTAAGAACACTAATTATTTCAATTTTTTTCTAAACATCACATAAATGCTATGTTATTAGCAGTAAGGTGTCTCTTGAGCTGCAGTTATGCAGTAGGGCCTTTGGTAATCCACCACAGAGTTTCTCACCAACTATGAGAAATGTGTGTTGCAAACACCTTTCATTAACTGTGTTAATATGAAGTTATACATCGTAGAAACAGAGGGACTACCTCTCTTTCTAGTTTTATGGTCAAGTCTTCATTTCCTCTTACAAGTCACTTAATCTTTAACAAAGAGGTTTTTAGGTCAGCAAAGAGTAAAGAATTTTGTCTGTAGCTGTGACTATGCAGACAACACAGGTGCAAATCTCCTCCAAGGTATGTCAAGTACGATATACCCATGATTCAGAGCAAAGGCTAGACTGAATTTCTTCCTGTCCTACACTGCCAGTGGTTTAATAGAGGCACGTTCCCTGCTTTCAGTGAAAGGTGACAGACAGCTTACATCTTTAACTTCTGGTACACAAATCAAGAAAAGAAAACATTCTTACCCAAGGAATTGTCCCTCTTCAACATCATTTTACTGCACTTAAAGTTTAATTCTAGACAAAGAGGAGAGAGATTCTTGTTCAACACTTTCTCTGAAGAAAGTACTCAATCCATACCAAACATTTTTAGGTGTAGACAGACAAATTTACCTTGACTAAAATCTCCAAACAGAACATTCAAAATGGAATAGCCAGCTTAAGTGGCCAACAGACGTGAGACAGTAGCCTTTTGGATATTGTTTGTGATCATGCCCAAAAGCATGTACAGCCAATAATAATAAAAAGGTTTTCTGTAAGAAGGAAAACTTGGTTCCAATCACAAATTTACTTAAGTTTATTCTGCAGGTCTGTTGGATCAGCAAACCCTTGTTCTCTGCTGCTCTCCTCTCAGAAGTGTGCCTCTGTACAACAGTTTTTATTTATTGTCTTTAAAATTTCATTTACCTTTGAATTTTAGTATTTAGAGTATTCAGGATCCAGGGTATTTTAGACCAGAAAAAATACATTTTAGCCTTACTTAGTACATTTGCTTATCTTCCTGCAGCTTCCCTTTCTTCTTTCTACCCCAAACATGACTATCTTAGGCTTTGCTGGTACTCCTGCTATTTCTCTGCTACTTATTTTGTTTTATACCTAACTACTGACTGTCAGAAGTAGTATGTAGTTGAAATTATCACAGAATCACAGAATCAACCTGGTTGGAAAAGACCTCGAAGATCATCAAGTCCAACCATAACCTAAATCCACCCACCATAACCTTTATCTACCCGTTCAATGCTTAAATCATGTCCCTAAGCGCCACAGCTATATTTCTATTAAACACTTCCAGGCATGGTGACTCCACCACCTTCCTGTGCAGTCTGTTCCACTGTCCAACCACTCTCTCAGTAAAGAAATTCTTTCTAATATCTAGTCTAAGCCTCCCCTGGCGCAACTTTAGGCCATTCCCTCTCGTCCTGTCATTATTCAGTAGAGAGAAGAGACCAACTCCCACCTCCCTACAACCTCCTTTCAGGTAGCTGTAGAGAGCAATGAGGTCACCACTCAGCCTCCTCTTCTTCAAACTAAACAACCCCGGTTCCCTCAGCCTCTCCTCGTAGGACTTGTCCTCCAGGCTTTTCATCAGCCTGGTAGCTCTTCTCTGGACACACTCCAGCAACTCAAGATCCTTCTTGTAGTGGGGGGCCCAGAACTGCACACAGCATTCAAGGTGTGGCCTCACCAATGCCGAGTACAGAGGCACAATCACCTCTCTACTCCAGCTGGCCACACTATTCTTGATGCAGGCCAGGATGCTGTTGGCCTTCTTGGCCACCTGGGCACACCACTGGCTCATGTTAAGTCAGCTGTCAACCCGGGTCCTTCTCCACCATGCAGCTTTCCAACCACTCATCCCCAAGCCTGTAGCTTTGCATGGGGTTATTGTGACCGAAGTGCAGGACCTGGTTATGAAACCAATCTATTCTTTATAGATATCAAATGTAGCGTTTTGCATTCATGGGCCCATCTGTATATTAGTTTCACACTTACAATTTTGTTTTCTATCCATCTCTTTAATAATACAATAAACTACATGTAGTATGATCTACATTCATCAGAATTAATAATGCATTTACAGCCCTAAGTGCAGGTCCCACTTCATCCACCAATATTTTCTCAAGCCCATGTACAACCCAGTGGATATTGTATGCTTTCAGCCTCCAGTACAACATATTTTGAGCAAAGAAATGAAATATTTTGAGAATTAATGTATACCTGGTTTCAGGTCTTGTATCTTATGAAGTGCTATTGAGGCAGAAGAGAGGTACAATTTGTAATTCCACAGGCGGCAACTCCAGCCAACAAACAGGGTGATCATAGAACCATAGAATGGCTAGGATTGGAAGGGACCTTAAAGATCACCTACTTCCAACCCCCCTGCCATGGGCAGGGACACCTCCCACTAGATCAGGTTGCTCAAAGTCCCATCCAACCTGCCCTTGAACACTTCCAGGGATGAGGCTTCCACAACTTTCCTGGGCAACCTGTGCCACTGTCCCGCCACCCTCACACTAAAGAATTTCTTCCTAATGTCTAACCTAAATCTCCCCTCTTAAGTTTTAATTCATTACCCTTGGTCCTCTCACTGCAAGCCCTTGTAAAAAGTCCCTCTCCCCAGCTTTCCTGTAGCCCCTTCAAGTACTGGAAGGCCACTATGAGGTTTCCTCAGAGCCTTCTCTTTTTCAGGCTGAACAGCCCCAACTCTCTTAACCTGTCTTCTTAGGAGAGGTGCTCCAGCCCTCAGATCATCTTTGTGGCCCTCCTCTGGACTTGCTCCAACAGCTCCATGTCCTTATTATGCTGGGGGGGTCCAGAACTGGACACAGTACTCCAGGTGGGGTTTCACAAGAGCAGAGTACAGGGAGAGAATCACCTCCCTTGACCTGCTGTCCATATTTTTTTAATGCATATTCCTTTGCACATTTTTGCATATGCTTCTTTTGATGGGATATTTAAGTCTTCTTGGTAGGTAAGATTTTTTGGAATCTTGTAGCATTAATTGATCTCAGCTTGTACTCTGAAAAGCAGCTTAATTGCAGATGAGAAGTTTTGAAATAATGAAGCCACAAAATGTTTCATTATGAGATGGGAATCCACAGAAATTCCTAGGAATGAATCACATAGGGATACCTAATTTTGTTGGACTGTATGTCCAGCATTAGTGCAAATGCAGCTGTCTTATCTCATGCTCCTGAGATGTGAAAGATATTTTATGGATAATAATCCATAGTATACTCCTTAAAAATCATGTGGCTGAATTTTTATTGCATTTTCATGTTGGACCTATTGCACTGTGCATGTGGTCATTTCTCTAATATGTCCAAATTACCTAGTTTCACAGTTACCTAGCTATGACTTGTGCGCAATTCTGTCCCCCTTTCCACTATTATTCACAACAGTATTTTTCTAAAGAATGGTCTCCTCTGTAATTTAGTAGAGTACGTTATCTAAGCCAACACATTATGTAGCTCATAGGAAAAAATACAGAAAAATGGGTTGAGCACAGCACTTGCTAATACTAACAATCTTGTTTTATGGCCAAAATAAATGATATATCACGAATTGCCTTTTAATCACATTTGACTTACTCAAATTCACCTTTGTTTAGAAGTCTCTATCAGGCTCTTACTCAAGTTCATGTAGTTCCCACTATTATTGAAGCACAATTTTAACACTTGCAGTCTCTAAGATCAGACAAAGCTCAATAAGAAAGCTGAAATGTTCTTATGATGTATCATTAAGTATTTAATTATTATTAGCATTACTTATGGGCTACTGTTTCACAAAGATAACAAAAAATAATTTAACTTACCATGACTGTCAGGGAATCGACTGTAATAGCAGGTTTTAACCAAACTTATGAGGAAAAATTAGATGCCATAAAAGATACTAAGCCAATTTTTATGTCAGAAAAAATTTCAAGCAACTAGTTTGTGGAACTACTTACCCAGAACAATATTTCAATCCAGAAATTCCCATCTTTCTTATTAGTTTTGTTTTGGTTTGTTGGGGTTTTTTATTGTAGTTTTTATTAAAAATACAACAAAGGCAATGCAGCTATGAGCTTTCAGGGTTGAGGTTTTTCTACCTGTGCCCCCCACTCCAACCCCTTGGTACACTTAAATATACTTTTGAAAGCTAAAATACAATAAAATTTTATGTAGTACTGTTATCAGTATGTTTTGTTCATTAATAGTTCTCGTATTTCCTTTAGGTTTTCCTTTAAGGCTAGGGGTGCCTCTATCATAAAATGCTAATCACTAAGAGTTGAACCTGCAAAAAAATCAAAATACAATTTGCTTATTCGTAACATATCAGAGATGCATGTTTCTGAAATGGTTTCTCACTATGGGTTTAATTTTGAAAAATAATTTATTTTTGTGTTCTTTGATGATTCCTCAAATGCAGATATTTCAGTATGATGACCTGAGGGTCCTATGATATTTTGTTAATTCAGAGCAATGACACAACCTTCACAAAAATCAAAGCTATCCATTCATTTGAATCAGTTCTACCAAGTAGAACTCCAAGCATTTTGTTGTACGCTATCTTGAATGAAGGTTCCCAGTCAGCACATAATTTTCCTTTCTTAAAAAGCTGCAGCATACATGCTTTGACCCAGCATTTTCAGTCATCTGAATGACAGTCAAACCAAAGTTTGCCAAAAAAGCAAGGATAGCCAGGTTTTTGGCATATAATCATGGTTACAGCATTCAGTAGGCCACTAGCTTTCTAATAAATTGCTGGTGGCTCACTACACGATCTTTGTATGCAATGACATGGATTGAAGGTAATTCTGCTTGCATAATGGCTAGATATTTTTAAGCTTAAGCTGAACATGAAGATTTAGGATTGCAGTGGCTGGCTGTACACTGAATACTGATAATCCTTAACACTCCATGGCTGAACCCTTTTAACTGTAAAATGTCAAAGCCCTTCAACTGGTCTGTCTGCCTTTCTGCTTAATTTTACTACCCAGATGGATGGCATAGATGGAACACAGATCTTGCTGATTATTTTTAAAACATTTCAAGAAATGAGAGTAATCATAGTATAAGTCATATGCCGTAGCTATTTTATACCTCTGGGCATTGAACAGACACAATTAAGAAGTTTGGAGTTTGTGTTTTATAGACCCTTTCTTGTAATATGAGGTGCTCAAATCTCAGGTTTTGTATTTTATTTTTCTTACAAATAGTTCTCATCTCTTCAACTCCCTCTTCCAAACGTTAGTGACAAATTTGTGTTCTCTCTCCCTTAACTGGTTACTGCATTAGACATGGATAAACACAGTCCTGGACTTGGATAAGGAGAAAGTAATTACTTGCAAGCATCAGGCTACAGCAGAGGTTTTTGGTTTGTTGTCGTTGGTTTCAGTTGGTTTTGGTTTGGTTTGTTTTTTCTTTTTTTCTTTTTGAGGCATGATCTTGTTTTAAGCTAGGCAAGATGCAGCAGAATATTAGAACTTTTACTTTTCTAATGCCTATGCTTCCTGTACTTTGAACAAATTCAGTGAGAATCAAAGAGTTTTGGAAATTTCCATTAAATTATTATTTAAGTTTTGGTCTATTTGCCTGCATTTAAAATTTGGTCTGAGCTGTTTAGTATGTAGGTTTTTATTGGATAGAATTACATTTGATCATTAGTATCTAAGGAAAAGGAGCCAATAACAAAAAAGCAAGTGTCACGTAAGTACCGTAACGTATCTGAGGCTCTAAATAACAATTATCTTTGTTTTATTCATCAGGCACAGGAGGGGTGAATATAGCTCACTATGAATGCCACGAATCCCCTATATTGGACTTTTCATAATAGTTCATTTCCTTCAATATAAATAGGGGTGTTGGGCTAAGCTCCTTCGGTTTAACTCTGCTGAGGCACAACAGAAATCTAAAAATATGCTTTGATCTGAGAGACATTCTCAAAACATTCATTTCAGATTGGATTTTCTCCAGTAAGAGAGCAATTCTTTCATTTGTCTCACTTGGGGAGATCCATCCCTCCAGGGACCCAATAATTTTTTTAATTAGGTGAGCAGACAGCAGCCTTAAAACATTTCCCAATTGTATCAGCAATGATTTGGCTGCCAGAGAGTGAGACTAAGGAGAAACATTAAAAAAATTTGCTTTTGATTAGAAGCCTCCTTTAAAACATTGGATTGAAGATGAGGCACAAAAACTGAAGAACACGTGATGACTCATCAAAAATAACACATTACAGTTATCATTACATACCAAATTAATTTCTTCACTGAAAAAGATGTAGTTAAGTCTGGCTTTTATTATTGCTGACAAATCAAGAGTCACATCAACAATCATCAGTTTTGAAGTCTGTCAAACATCTTTATGGTAAATAGCTAGCCTCAAATATCATCAGCGTTGGTGATCCTCCCTCCCTTTCTAGCCCATTATATTAGGGAGTTCTAGGGTGGCTCTGCTTTATCCTTTCTCCATTGCAGCTCCTTCACTGTTCTGCTCACAGAAACCCCATCATTTTCACCCCTTTTACTCTCCCTTTTCTTCATTTAGAGAAAATATTTACCAAATCTGTCCACCTTGCTTATCCTAGTATTCAAAACATCCTTGCTCAATCAAGAAGTCAGGAATTTTTTCCAGCATTTTTCTGTCATGTTCTATTTCTTTTCTACTGAATCACACTGGAAGAAAGAACTGAAGAACTCTAAAGTAGGAAAGCTAACCAGTGACAGGAAGATCTTCACCCAAGGAATTCTCCCCACAGAGCAAGCAGCAGTTTTGAAAAAAATAAAAGATAAGCATAAGAAAGTTTTAACAATTCATCGTAAAAACTCCTATCACGGAATTTACTCACACCAATGTCCATTCTCTTAATCTATCTAGTTTATATGAGACCAAGTGAAAGGTGTGAAATATAGATGCATTTCTTGCTGTTGAGTTATCAGGTCTGACAAAGACTTGTAGGAATCTTTTCTCATACCTGAGCTTCAAGGAAACTTAACTCCCTACTAATACCTTGCATTTTTAAGTGAGGTATAAACTTAACTAAGAAGAAGGATTACTCATCATGTGGACTTCAGGAAGTTTCTAGCAATGTAACAGTGGTACAGGTATGACTTTAAAAATCAATCTAATCTTAAAACTAGTGAGCTTTTCTGTTGAATTCTAGATTCATATTTTTTCTTACAAGCAATTACTTCCAATGAATCTAGCTGTCAAACTGACACTTCCAGTTTCTACATCAAGTACCAACCTAAGGTTTCTTGCCTGTAAGCTGAACCAATAAATCAATTTTGAAGGCTAAGCATGGAAGAATTATAGCTATTTTTGTTAATTGTAAAGTATGTACCAGCTATAGTATCAAGGTAGTTCCCACATCTTGATGATATCAAATCAATGCTGCTTTGCTATATTGGCCTGGAAGTGTCAGCCATGAGTAACACAATGCCATGTTTTCAAAAGCTAAGATTTTGGATGCCCTTTAAAGCTTACAGTATTTGAGGTCTTAAATTAATTCCATGTCCCCAGTTACTCCCATTTCCTTATTTCCATATACTGGTGACTTCTGTTAGTTCACAAATTTCCCATTAAGGTGCATCACACAAAGAGTAAAAGGACTAACAGCATGTACTGGAAAGAGTTAAAAATTCAGGATTAGCATCCCAACTGTCTGCCACTGATGGCCATGAGCATTACACCTCCTCTGCCACCCTCCCTGCACTACAACCCCTAACACTTTGCAGCACAGGACTCTCCATCCAGGGCCTCACAAAGCTTGC
Source organism: Hemiprocne comata (assembly GCA_020745705.1). Taxonomy (NCBI): domain Eukaryota; kingdom Metazoa; phylum Chordata; class Aves; order Apodiformes; family Apodidae; genus Hemiprocne; species Hemiprocne comata. The sequence goes on from CM036586.1 coordinate 139,692,740, forward strand.
TACTTGCAAATTATCATTTGTTTCTAAAAAAGCTGTGATCAGCCTTTCAAGACATCTAATATCTGTTCAGATATGAGTAGCAGTACCTTCTCACTCCATGGACTAGAAATTAATCCGTGTTTTCTAGTGTGCACAAGTATCTTCAGTACAATCATTTACATCTTTCAGAGGAATGAGGATGGAGACAAGACCAATTGTTAGCCATCACAAGTACTAAAGAAGAAACAAAAATTACATCCTGGAGGGAATAAAAATGTAAGCCACATGAGAAAGAAGTGGCAGCTGAAAGACTGAGGTATTTCATGGTCAATTATACAGCTTAAAGCATGACTGAAGTACTCACAAAGATTACAATCCAGTAACCAGGTATTTTGTAGGAAATAGCTGATCTCAGAAACACCATTTACAAAAGACTAGATCTGTTGTCTTAGTGAGTTGCAGTCCTGGTACAGAGTCAGACTGGTGCATCTTTAATCCCATCAGCTTTGGAAGCACACCAAGGAAGCTATGCAAAATCCTGAAATGCCAATTAAAACCATTCTGAAGTAGGAGCTTGTCAGGAGACACTCTAAGGGAGGGAGATGGTGGGAACCCCAACCAAAAATTGGATGAGAGGTTCAACTGCTGATATTCGGATTAAGAAGGAGCTACTTAGATAAATTAGACCCTTTTGGAATGCACTGAGTTTTTGTGGCAGGCTTTGTTTCTAAAGGAGCCAAGTTCAGCTTTCCAAGACTGTTAAGGCCTCTTCAGATAAGAGAAACAGTTCCTTTCCACTCCATTTTTATCATTTTCCAGTTTCACTTAGACTACAATATCATACATTTTTAAAGCAATTTCCTGTAACCTTCCCATCTTCTCTTGATATTCTGAACCAATTTTCAGACAGTTTTGTTTGGTGATATCCCTACTTCTTGCGTCAGAAACCTATGCCAAACCTGCACATCTCATCCAGGATTTTATAGTGATTATACCTTCTGATTGTCATTTCCTTACATAAAGAAAGCATCTTCCTTGTAAAGAAGCCATTCCATATTTAGTTTTATTCCTTGGTCAGTAACTCGTCCTATGAAAGTTAACATTTCTTTTAAACTAATTAATTTTAATGAAAACGAGGGGGTTGGGATTTGTTGTTTTGTTAGGGTTTTTTATGTAGTCAATTATATTTTCCCAACTATGCAAAAAATAGGTCCACACTAGGCAGGGCAGCTTGAGCACCATGTGTGTTGTCCAAGGGTTAGAAGTAGGAAGCAATACTGGTTATTTTTCCACATACTACACTGTTGAAAATATGAACACAGAACACTACCTCTTCAGAAATGAAAAACTGGGGGGTTTTGTCATTCCTGTAACACCAGCACAGATAAACGAGCCTGATTAAGACCTTTCCCCACCTTTTCCCTTTAGAGCTGTTTCCCTGTAGAGAGCCACAAGACCTATGTGGAAAAATGCCTCCACAGGTTTTGGAAAACAATTAGGCCGATTGTTATTGAACTTCTCATCTCACAACTCTAGACTTTTGCAGCTTAAATAAAGGGAAACTTAATATTTGCATCCTCTCCTAAAATAAGGGACAATTGTGTAGAGTTGAAGATTGAGAAAAGGAGTCAGTGAGATGGACAGTACCATGTGATGTAGTCCTACAACCTTGCAAATTATTTTAAGAATAGATCAATATTGTATATTGATGCCAAAAATTCTCAGTCTCTAAAGTATTATTTCTATATTTCTAAAGCAAACAAGGTAATGGTGAAGTCTGATACACAACATGTCTACATGGGATTTTTCCCATGTATTTCCTTTGCAACACCATCAGTTCCATTATCAGTCAAAGGAAACCACAACAGCTGTATAGGCAAAAGCAGTAAGAAATGGTTGCAAAGGCATATTAAAAAGAAATTTAACTTAAAACCTTTTTACCCCTCTTCAGAAAACATAGAAAGGGAAAGAAAGTATTAGTTTCTAACTGAAAAAAGAACCCAAACAAAAAGTCTTCCACACCTCACTTACAGTTGGATGTTAGAACACACCATCTGCCCGTTTCAAAATAGAAAAACATGAGTTGCTTCATTATTTTCACTTATGGGATAAAACCTAACAGTTATTCCTACACATATGATAACAGCTTGCATCATTTAAAAGACCTTAAGAGAGACTTCTGTGATTCATGCTCCTGCAAATTCTTTCCACAACTGTATAAAACACAAAGATCAGGAAACCAAAAACAATTCTAGAGCTTCTTGTCCAAAAATCGCTGAAAAGGATAATCCATCTGCTTTCAAAGATAGAAAAGAAATACACAGGCGTCTAGGTACCTACGTAGCAAAAGTTCAATATTTTTTGTTCAAAAAATGGCAACATGCCCAACTAATTAGTTTATCTTTTATGAGCAATTTGTTGTCCTCACCATAACCATGCTGGCTCTTGCCAAAAAGATGCAGAACTTCACTTTATCCCCAGAGTCATTCTTTCTTCATAACATTTCAACATCTTAACCACTGAATAAGTTCACATATGAGCCATGAAACAGCAGTTAAGTGACAATTTAACTTAGAGCAATGGAAATCCAATAGCATGCTTAAGAGTTTTCTGCATTGGTGGATACCAGCACAGGAAACTGCTTTACTGACGTAACCAGTAAAGGCAACATAAGAAAAAGACAACATAAATGATGGGTAGGTACCTAATACTCTCCAACTAATCCAAAATGAAACATTAGTATTCATCAAACACTGAAAAGTTTGGATTCCTTGGAACAGTGAGCAGTAAGGCAAAGTAGTAAAGATATATAATATAATACTTAGCAGAAGTTCATTCAACTCAAGTTCAAACATAAATTACATCGACTAAAAACGTTCAACTACATCCCTAGCTACCCTATCAGGAATTTCAGCTTTCAAGAAGTAATAAAAAAAACCTTTTTTTCCCTAATAGTTAAGTTTGTATAGTAAGTCTGTATGGTCTTATGCATTCACATTTTGCAGGTGAAATGTATCTCCAAGGAAAGCTAGGCAATATAAAGTATGTTTACTTGACTCCTTGCATATCATAATATTACTTTCTATCAAGAACATGGTCCATTTTGTCTAATTCCAGTTTGTTAACAATTGGAAATGCCTATAACCCTCCAAGAAAATACTGCATCAATTTAAAGTGCAGTATAAATCCAAGTGTGCATTATTAAAACAATCTAATCACTTAAAAGCAGGTAGAACAATACTTAAATCATCACTCTTTTCCCACTGTTTGACTAAGAAATTTCTGGTTCAAAAACAGTGAAATGTTAAACAACGCAATACTGGATGATTTTCTTCCTTTTCAGATAGGAATAAGAGAGTTTTTACCAACACAGACTGGCCCCTTGAACTGTGTTTAATACACTTGCAAGAAGTGATAGAAAGGAGGAAGACAGCAAGTTGAGGAGCAGTGCATAGACGTATGGTCAATGAAGAGGACAGTGGGGTCAGAGGGAAGGTTTCTAGGTACATGCTGCAGCCAGGACTGACTCGGGCTTATGCCAGAGCAACCAGGGCAGATTTACAAACCAAGAGGACCAAGTCCCTCACAGACCTTTACATCATCCCTGCTCTTTCATCTAACTAGCTTCTTTGAGCAATTGACAGCCCAGATTTTGAAAGCACTTCACACAACATTTCCAATTACATTAACCCACTGCTCAATGGTTCTCAGCCTGACCTGAACAACAACACAGCACCCAATTTATCTGGTGACATTTTTGTCTCACTGGAAAACTTGTCTGCCTCCAATTTAAGTCTGTGTAGACATTAACTTCAATGAGATGGTAACCTTATTCTTGGCCTCAGTCTCCCTGATGGTAGGAATGCATTAACAACTAACATGCCTGCAGTTGAGACTATTCTCTATCCTTATCCATATTGTGGAAACACAGTGTTAAGTGTAGTATTAAAAAGATGGGGTGGTAGGGAATAAAGAAACCAGATCCTCCATTTCTTCTATTATCATGTGACATTGGACACAAGTTGATCCTCGTGCCCTCATGGAGCTCAAACATGGCAAAGAGGACAGTGCACCCTCAGTGCTGCAGCCTTATCCTCAGCAAAGGTACCTCAAGGGTTGCACAGATCATGGGTCATCAGCCACTGGCACACACCTGGGAAGGACAGCAGAGAGCTGAGAGTGCAAAACTGCTAATCCAAAACATCCTACACATAAAACCACAGGACTTTGTCTTGTATCTTCCTAAACCACATACATTCCAGTTGGATTGTCACCCTAACAAACCAGGTGGATCTTATCTGGCTGGTGGTGGTCCTGGCTATAAAATGAAAGCTTTGTCTTGAGGACTACATTGGGAATGCCAGTGCAGACATTAGAAAAAGCAATCTTGCTCTGTTTGTGAGGTTTTTGTTCCTAACAGCTTAAGCTTTATCCGATATATTACAACAAAGTATCAGGCAGCTACACAAGAGGCTTTTGAATCTTGTTCTGAAGTGCTGTATTTCCTTTTAATACAAGCTTCCCTCACAATTCTGTTCTCAAAAACCTTTCCTTACTAGACTGCTGAACCTGGAGTATGGTTGACAAGAGGCTCACAACTGGCACTTGTTAGTAGCTCTCCAGGTTGTTGGGAAGCCAAGTAGAGCAACAGTTACATGTTCTTCTCATTGAAGTCAATGGCCATTTCCTGAACTCCACAGCAGGGCCTTAGATAAGCTTAGAAAGACCTCTCATATTGCTTTCTGTATAAAGCTGCTGCTTTGTGTTTTACTAAAGCTTCTCAAACACCTAAAAAATTTGCTAAGTATGATGACTTCTGCCTAGATACTAACATTTCTAAAGTCTGATTGCAAAGCCAAAAAGGGAACACATACATTCTTGTCAATCACACAGCTGGGGTCACAGCAATAGAACAGAATAAAATTCAGTGTTTGTTATTAGCAGATCCTCTTAAACAACGTATTAGTTTAAATACAGGCTACCTAAACTGGCAGAGGTTAAGTGTTCTATCTCAGAAGTTGATTAATTATTTTTCTTTTGGTTCATATAATTTTCTTATTAATAGTTTACCTTCAGTTCTGAAAAAATGCAAATATTTTGACCATTCTTAAAAGTACTAAATGATACAACATAGTTCAAAGCCCATCTCTCATATATTTTCCAAATTTATCTAAATAATTGTTCAAACCTAGTGTTGTGAAGCATGACAATTTTTTTTGTGCAAACTAAAAATTTGCTTTGAAGAAACACCTAGAAAATTCAAAGACTCAAAACCTAAAAGATTTTGTTTGACCTGCTGAAAGATAAAGACTGTTTAGACCAATGCACCATACCCAGAATGTGGTTAAATGGCAGGCTTCAATGTGTTGTTACAACTGGTGCTTCCCTGTGTTTGCAAACTAATGTGTTTTATGCAAAATTATGCACACAGAAAATAGATTTCTGCTGATTCCAATATAGCAACTCTACAACATAATACACAAATTCTAAAATAGTGGTTTACTGTTAATTAGTAGTCTCCAGAGGTGTTTGCCTCAGACTTCCTCTCAGTTTTCATTTCTGTGCTACCCCAAGACAGTTTCCTATACACAGTTGAAAATTTAGCAATGGTAGGAAAGCAGGATGCCCAGATCATGTTACTTCATTTTCAAGCCACCCCCATATAAGCCTTTTTGAACAAGACAATGAAGATTTTTTTTTTTTTAAAACCACTGATCAGTTTCACTTCTGCAGGTCTACCAAAAGGATAAAGAATTTAATAATAAGGCAAAATAACGTCTCCATGCAAACTATTTAATTCACAATAATCTTTGAACGCTTTTTTAGTGAGAATGTTCAGAGGAAGAGAATTGTTACTAAGAGTTTAAGAGGAGGCAATTGGAGAAAGAAGTGAATCTAGTTTTCCTAAGTTTAAAGGCGATGCATTTGAAATCTGAATTCTTGTTCAACTCAACTATTATGATCCTGTGGAATCTTCTGTAAAGACTGGCAGGGGAAAAAACATTCAATTATACTGAGCAAAAGAGGTGTCTTAAAATATTTTTAATGTATAAAAACATAATTACAATATATACTATGACACCTACATTTTTATTTGTTTGCTTAAAGCCTGCTAAATGACCACATGGGGGGTGCTGCAGTTAGACATTGATCCACACAGTTCCTAGTTTGGTTCTTCTCTTACTTTTTATTCTTGCAAGAGTATCTGTGACTGAGTAGTCAGGCTGTCTGTAAGAGATCCAAGGCTGAAAGTATGAACATCAGGTCATCCATTACCTGTGCAACTCTTACCTTTATTTTGTAACAGCAAACTTAACAGAGCAACTGAGTTCTTCCAGGTTACAACTCTACACTAAAAAAAAAAAATATAGTGTCTTAAGCCTAGCTGTTATGCCAGTCAGTTTTGATAAACAGAGAGGGGGAAAACAAACCCATGACTATTCAGTATTACAATAGAACATGGACTTTTAATATTTTAAAAGCTTGTTGATGTAATCCCTTATGGTTTCATATACTTTTTTTTTTAAATGAAAGTATGCATATAGAATTCTTTTTCAATTCAGAGACACATTTTTTTCTCCCCTAGAGAAAGCACTCAAGTTGAAATGACAGCTTTTCAAATGTATTATTAATAAGATGAACTCCATGTACCAAGACAGTGACATGACATTTAAATAAAACTTTTGTCTAGTATCAAGCCTTGGAATGGCTAAAATCTGAAGTGTACAAGTCTGGAAGCCAACCATAAAGCAGTTTTTTTCATCTTCAGATTTTGTGTGTTTAGTCAGTTATATTAGTTACTTCCTCTCAAAAGCAGAGTTTGCAGCCTGATCAAAGTTTTTTGTCTTCTCCAGAACAGCGTCAAGGCAGTGCTACATATAAAAATAATCCCCCTCCCCCCAGGTATACAAATCCATTTCCATTCATGCAGCATGAAGACCAACTCACCCTTTCCAAGCACTGCAAGTGTAGCCTGGTTGACAGCTCACACTTAACCTAAATCTTTGAAGCATCCTAGTATAATATGATAGCTTCACCTAACCCTGCAAGAATAAAACTCAAGTCCTTCATTCTGAAACTGCTCTTAGGGAAACCATGGTAGTTCTAATATTTTTGAGGTAAGTAAATAGAAGTAAACATTTATTTTCGAGAACAAAATTTTAAAAATGGTTTTTGGGAAGACATAATTTGTTGACAATTTCCTTATCAGTTCCACAACTAACCAGGGTAACTATAGATAACATTTTACTTCTGTCTTTAATGATCCTATTTCAAATGGCAACATAGACTAACAAATGGAGGTGACTAGGTATGGCACTCAGTTTTATAATGCAGATGTTTTAAACTGAGAACCGTTGCAGAGAAAGTTTGCTAATAAGTTCACATACTGTAGAATCAGTTCTACAAAGAAAGGACTTAGTAGCTGGGAAGCGGAAGGATGCAGTTTTTGAACCATGGACATAAGTTTAAACCCCCCTGTAAATGTGGATGTGATATTTGACTAGTACTACTAGTTATAAAAAGAAGTTTTGAACCCGTATCAAAAAAGTAGACACATCAGTTCTTGGAAAGCCATGGTCTTGTTTATAGTGTCATGCAGGACAAGTTTCCCTATTACCTCATCTTGGAGTATTAACCTGTCACAGGCTTCAAGATGTACATTAAGTTTCACAGCAACTAAGGTGTCTAGTTTAATTTCCAAATTCTGATTAAGATACCTGGTTTCTAAGGAAACGTACTTGTTTATTGGCAGGTTAATTTTTTTCCTTCATTTAAGTTCAACATGCACTCTGCTCATCCTCATTATATTACCAATGGGCATGCCATGGAGAAAGCACAATTTGGTGTCGATGGGCTAAAACATAGGTGCACCCTCATACCTTGAAACTACTTGAAATTTACTGAACCAAGCATTAATTTAGGGCTGTACCTCACCTGATGCACTGTTTCCTTGATTCACAATTCGGCAGAGAGCTGTAACCACATGCTCAGGAAGAGCACTGAAACTCGCCACATGTCAGTCGCATCACACACCTAGACAAGTGACTTTCTCTCCCAACAATCAATTACCTGACATTTAGTCCATTCTCAGAGTGCACTGGTACTGACATACTCATCTTGGCCAAACTATTCTGGCCTAGAAAATCATGTCTTCTGTCCATCCTCTTTAAGGGTTTAGTAGTATCTGTCATCTTGTCTCTGCTAATCCACATGAGGAATTATAATGTTCCTCAACATCCACCTTGGACTAGTGATGGATGTTACAAATTCATCTCAGTTACAAATAACTTTTACACTTTTTTCTTAATAAAAAAATGTTTAGATAACTAGCCAATTATTTGCTTTTTAGCTGATGTCAACAGTAGTAATAAAAAAGTTAGCTACTTTTTCCATTATTCTATATGTTTGAAATTTTTTTAATATTAATTTCAAATACCATCTTGAAAAATTTACCATACAGTAAAGTTTGAAAGATCTACTTTCAGTTTACAACCTGTACCAAGTTGTTGGGTTTTTTCCTCTTTCCTTTAAGAATGTAATATAAATCACTGGACAAGATCTAAATCTCTCTAATACCATGTTTGCTTATGCTTTAGAATTTCAACTGCCAGTGCCATTTCAATGATCAAAAATAAGTAACTGCAATTCCTCAAAAATATAAGTTAGAAGAAAGACATTTCACTACTCATGTTCCTCCAGTACTCCAATAACTCATGCAGAAACCCTCTGTTGGAGGTAAAGGGAGACCTGTCACATCAACTTATTTCAGAAACTTCCACTTGATAGAATTTTTATTTCTGTGCCAGGCTCTTGCCTTTAACTTTACATTTGAATTTCGAAAACAAAGCCCAGACAGGTAGAGCTCTTTACTCTCAAACCCATATGGAATAATACATTTTTCAATTTTAGTTTTTTAAGTGTGCCACTCAAAAATATATACAGTATTTTTCAACCCTCCATCCTTTAATCTATGAAGTGACCCTTCATCAGCCAGCTCAGGGCAAACACTCAAGATGTCCAAGTGTTAGAAAAGAATATTCCAAGCAGAACAGCAGGTCCTTCCTATTTATGCACTTATGCAAGTCACATGGGGAATGAAAATCAAGCAGTGAAACCCAAGTTTCAAGACAAGGTACTGCTGCCTTATTTTGTCTTCTATTCATCAGCACTGTTTTCTGCCAAGATTTGGCAGCTGGCATAAAAGATGGCAACACCTGTTTAGATCATGCAGATGAAAGAATCTATTTTGTCCTTTGGGGATTTTGTACCTCTGCGTTGTGACCCCAAAGCCACTGGAGCATAAATCATCCGATGCATTTCAAGGAACAGGTGTGACCCTGTAGCCTTCTCTCTTCAGGGACCACAGTGGACACAACAGGCACAGAAGCTTGACAAAGCTTTAAGATTTACTTGAAGGTTCCTTGAAGTTTTAAATAGGAGTTTGAGAAACATACGTATGCCTACTTTTGAAAACATACTGAGTTATACCCGGTTGACTATATTCCTGAAATCCAGGAGTGATTAACGGAAAAAAGCTATTTCCCATAAACCACAGCTTAAAATTCTGAAGGGCATTTACATCCTTGTTATTACTTTGGGAATATCTTATTTAAAGCACAAAGATATACTTACAGGAAGAGTCTTCTTTTTTGTAAGCAGAATGCAAAGTCCTCAATTTGCCTGGAACACTTGTTACCAAGGAGACCAGGTTTTAAAAGGCAGACCTGTAATGCTAACAATGTGAACATAAAGCACTATTTATGTCAGTGTAATACTGAGGTTACATTTTAAAAAGGTCCTGATGGGTCACCTGGAGAATTGGCAGAGGAAAAAGGATCAGAATGAAAATCCAAAAGATTTAACTTAAGTGCATTTGGAGTAGCAGTCTCTAATAAAATATATTATTTGAAAGGCAGTTCCAAGTTGTTTTTCTACAATGGACATGAGAAGATAAGCTCTGGAAGAAGGCATATAAAAGTGTCAGAAGTGGATGCGAGTCCTGTACTCTTTGATGGTCGCTCTTTTTTCCCAGAATGCTGTCAAGCAAATCCATATGTGTCTTTCTAGCAAGATGCTGAATGGCCTGACTCTGTCTGAAATACCCATATCTTCTGAAAGTAAAGCATAAAAACTAGTACACCTAAATCAGTCCAATTTTTCAGAAAAACAAATCTTTACTAGTTTTCTCTCGCTCCTTGGTCTAAATTCGAGCAAATTTAAACCTTTTTTTTTTCCTTTAAAGAACAAATAATTTTAGATTGAATATTTATAATACTTTACATTTTTAATAACTAGGTCAGCTATACTATTCATACTCAATTCAAGATATAAAATATATTTAATTGCATCCACATAAACTTTATTTCCACGAAGTCTGAAATGCTGTGCCCTTTTACTAGGACTTCTCTAGAAGCAAGGGGCACATTTTTCCAGTACTGAAATAATTATATATGCAAGTTGCCAAACAACTCTCAATGCCCCTTTCTAGTGAGCTCCAGATGTGAATAATGTGTTTCCACCCTGACAGAAAAAAGTCTTAAAATATAGGATTAACATGTACCACACAGTGATGGTACACATTCACAACTGTGAATACACAGATGCGACAAATAAGATATGTTGAATTTTATTTTTTTTTAAGTTTCAATATTCTTAAATGAAAAAAATTCTTCTGGGACTGCAGGATTGTGTATAAATAGTGGCTGTAGTCCCACCATGTGTCTTGCATTTCTTCCATAGTAGTAAGGGTGCATTTTAAAAAATAGCTTAACAGCTGTTGCCATCTCCCTATCTGGTTTCAAGATACTTTGCTCCATTTCTGTCATTGAAGCACCTATTTGTCTATTGTAAGCAACTTTCTTAACACAGCCTGCACAAGCTACCACAGACTTAGTTGCATGCACATCCTGTCACTTAAAAAAGTGTATGCTGGTAGTTTGCTGTAGCTTTTTCTGTTAAAGATTGCACTCATTGTAATGACAGCCACGGGCTGACATCCATGTAAAGCATACATGTTCATATCTTATCTCCTGGGTCTGCATGAAGAGATGCAGATGTTAGCGACATGAAAAACATCTGATCATAAACTATAGAATTCTTTCTGTCCAAATTCATTATTGATTGATAGAAGGCAAGGTCTTTCATTCAGGAAGATTTTGAAATGGATACTCAAAAATATAGGACTCAGTAAAACATGGTCCCCGTCCTGTTGCAGAAGACTCAGAAGTCTTTATCCAGCTGTAGCTTTATGCCAAAGTTGAAATATCCCTTTATTTCCCCAGTAAACTTGTTTATTCTTCAGGAGGCCACAGAGAAGTTAACCTCTTTAATAAGACTTGTGCTCTTATTGTTACTCTCTTAATGTGTGTTACAGATAACATCAAGAGAGACCAAAGACTATTTTGCAAAACACAGCCAAAAAATCATGTTAGTCCTTTCTCCTGGATCTGTACAGAAGGGCCTCCTACTGAACAGTTATAACTATCCTCACTGTACAGCAGATCCCCTAAATCCACAAAAATGCCATTTATACCTTTTCAAACAGATTGGTTTTGACTATACACCATGATTTATTGAAAGGCTTCATTAAACTAACAATCACAGAAAACATCAGTATTGTGCCAAACCGACACATGAAGAAAGGAGACAGGAGGGAAGATAGTAGAGACTGCAATAATTTGATAACAGACAGCAACAGCAGGTTTAAAATAATTAAGTTGTTTTAAGACAACACACCTGCCATATTCTGGAAGAAGACATGCGCTTCAGAAACACCATCTCACTCTTAGGTTGTCTCATCATAAGGATGATGTGGCACGCCGAAAACTCCTTTGTTTGATTGGAGTATCAGATACATTAATGAGAGCTATTTTCACTGAAAGCCAAGGAAAATCCTGCTTGTCCTACCAAGTGTTCCAGGGCAGGTGGTAAGATTCAGTCATATTTAATATTCCTGCAGATGACAAGCTAGAAACCTGAAATATATAGAAGTATTGGGAGGAATGAGAGGAAAATTTATCTACTGGCTGATGCTGTTTAACAGTGGAAAAACTGTGAGGTTGATTGGACATTATATCAGACTAAGAACTTCATGGACAATACAAGCATATATGGTAATGATAAAACTGCATGGCTCCTGGGAAGAGACCTTCCCCCTTTCTGACACTGTCATGCATCCTTACCACTCCACCTAAGCACTCCTCAAAAAACACGGACATGAACATGTAAGATTGACCTAGATAGTGTCTCCATTTGCCATGCAGGTGATCTTCCCAATGCAAGAGAGAAAATAGCAATAAGATGAGGACAAGTAGCTGGCAGGGGAAGGGGAGGGCAACAGTTATCACCCATTTAAATTGCATCTGCATTACTCTCCCACTTGCAGAGAGAATAGGATTAAAATTACTGACCACGAGCAAGGACACATGAGCTTTTAAATCCCTAGATACTTACTGAATTTTAGACAAATAAGTTAGTTATGGGCCAATGGATAAGGGAAATACCAGGGAAAAAAAAACAACTAAAGGGAAAGAATTTGAAGCCTAATTATATTGTTTCACTTCATTGTTCATTTAATTCAGCTCTTCACATCTCAAGAGAAAACCTGTATATCTCACTAGTAAGAGGACACGCTGCAGCATTTGCCACACACATCTGGAATTTTTCTTGTATTTTTTTCACCTGACTCTCATTTACCTGCAACTGCACCAAACTCCTTCCCCCTCTCCTCTCCCTGTACATTTCTCTGCTCTCATGAGATCCCACCTGGATTACTATATCCAGTTCTGGGGTCTCCAGTACTAGACAGACACGGACCTGTTAGAGTGGGTCCAGAGGAGTGCCACAAAAATTATTAGAGGGCTGGAATTCCTCTATGAAGAAACACAAAGTTGGGGTTGTTCAGCCTGGTGAAGAGACAGCTCCAGGTAGACCTTATTGCAGCCTCTCAATACATAAATGGGGCTTATAAGAAAGATACAGAAACTTTCTACCAAGGCCTGTACTAACAGGACAAGGGACAGCAGTTTTAAACACAGATGGTAGGTTTAGTTTGGACATAAAAGGAAGTTGTTTATGATGAGGGTAGTGAGTCACTGGCAGAAATTACCCAGAGAAGTTGTGGATGCCCCATAATTGGAAGTGTTTAAGGTCAGGTTGGACAGGGCTTTGAGCAGGCTTATCTAGTGAAAGACATTCCTGCCTATGGTAGGAAGGTGGACTAGACAATCTTTAAAGGCCCCTCCCAGCCTAAACCATTCTATGATTAATACGCTTCTCACTTTCAGAAGTAAAGTTTTAATTGCCTTTGTGGATATAGAAATTTCTACAATTTAATTTGCTTGTATCTCTGGTGTTTTAGTGATTGTCATCTACCAGCTCTTCACTTGATCATACCATTCTCATGATACATAGAAGACTTCACAGAGCTTGACCCAGGACAGAAATCAGGATCATGAAGTTTAACTCAGATTCTAATTGCCATCCTAATTACTTGGTCTGTGTTCCTTCGGACAAAGTAACTAGAAGGTGTTTAACTTCAGACATGAGGCCTAGGTTCAAAGGAAAGCTTGCAGTAATAACCACAGGCCATCCAAAATCTGAAGTCCCCCAAAGAACTTGCTTGATCACCAATTATTTGGTTCCAACAGCTGATTTCATCTCCTATCACAAAACTGCATAGACAGTAACCAAGGCTAGAGGTGAACAAAGGCATGTTAATCACATGCTCTTCCACAGCTCAACTTGAATAGCAATGTACAAACAACTGAGCTCCCAAACCCTCCATAATGAAACAAAGATATAGGGAATACAGAAGTGGGCAAGTTGTTATTAAAAACCCACTTTCAAAGATTTGGCTTATCATAGACATCACAGGTTTTTTTTAATGTAACGACTTTCACAAGTGCTACCTAATCCCAACAGCTAGAAGAACCACATAAAAAACCTTCAGTAACAGCTCCCCTTGCAGCCCCACTGTTTTTACTTCTCCCATTGCCTTCAGTGCAAAGTTTCAGTTAAAAGACTGAACACATTTTAATCAGATATAATAATTACGAAATATAATAGGCTACACATTTATGAGACAAGTGCCAGTAATACATAGTTCTACAGCACTATAATAAGCAGACAGTAAATTACAGAAACTTTCAGCCAGGTCAAATGATCTGACCATGTCTGATTAGTCAAGGACCTAAGTTAAGAACAAAAGAAGAACGATATCTGAATATTAGACTTAAATTAGCAAGTTGCTGCTTTCTCTCACATAGCAACAAAACATGACAGCATTACAAGGCAAATACCAGGCTGTACATTATTAGCTCACAAGAATCATTCCAGTCAGGCTCCTAGTGCATGGGATTATCCTGCATTTTAGAAGACATGTAGGAACATACATGGCTGGAAGGCTAAAGTAGCTCCCAAGTCCCTATAGTCATCTAGAGCAAATCAGAGTTCACAATAATCTTCATGTTTTATATTTTTCTTACCCACCAGTAACCCTTTTCAAATGCAATAGTTTCAATTTGCTCACTGAATAAATTCTGATAGTGGACCACAGTATAGCTCTTTTATGCTCTATATCAATTATACTGGCTACCATGCACATAAAAGATTTAAAACCCCAGCTTTTTATGAGCCATTATTCTGTCAAAGAAATTTACTGCCACGTACCATGTTTGACATTTTGTAAAAGCAAAAAAGTTACTAGTTCCAATCACCTAAAGGAATATCTAAAAATGATGCTTTTAAGATCTTTATCTAATATCAGAGCTTCTGATATAATTTAGTTTTCCACAATTTATAATAGCCCTAATTAGGTATACATTTTACTGCCACAAAGATGAGAGAGGAAAAAAGCAGTAATTTATCTGTCAGATTAAGAAAGATTCAACACTGCCTGAAAGTAAAAGTATCCAAGAGCCAAGGAATATTGACATCAGTGTCTGCGTTTCCAGTGCAGGACTGATGTCTATAGGCTATGCCAAACAGATCAGCTACAATGACTCATTCGTACTAGAGCAATCTCAACACTGCTCTGCTTCCTTCTCATTAGTCAAGCCCAGATTAACAAGAACTTAGTATTTGAAGAGCTTTCACATCACTATCAGACAGCAGGCACCAAGAATAAAAATATCTTTTGTGAAATTTCAAGCACTGTTTAGTCAAGTAAATCAAGGAAATTATTTCCAGCTCATGCGTTCACTGTAAGAACATAGTAACATCTGTATTGAATTAAATTGAGCATGTCTCCAGCAGCAACCATCAACAAATTTTAGAATAAATATTATCAGTAGATCATGTGTCCATGGAATGATTTTTGGCATGCCCACCTTTCTTTCCAAGAAATAGTTACCTAGTAGTAGTTTAAGTAAAGCTGTATCCAAACCCTATCTATATACTTGAACTCCATGAAGGTGCTCAATGCCAATCTAAGTTAATTCCTGCGATTGACTTTCACTTGATTCTATTTCTACAGTTGCCCTTTGCTGCATCTTTTCAAATTCTTCTCTTATTTGGAAAGACAGATCCGATGAGGACGCAAACCACACACTATATTCAAGATCAATATATAGAATAAGTCGCACAGGAAACTAAATAGAAAATATCTTTACCCTTTTCCTGTTGATTTGAATATATCACTTGTTTTCTTATTGACACTGTATCAACATTTTTAGGGAACCTACAATAACACCCAAGACTTTTCAGAGTAGGAAGGCATCCATTTCTTTATATTTAATTCAAGTCGCTTCCTTTGGCCTGTCTTCTTTTCCTTCTCCTTTCCACCCCACTTGGCTGACATTAAATTCTACCATGGTAAGACAATCAGTACTACAAGTTCCCTCAGAGAACACCAGAAACTTCTTGAGGATCAACTTCCTTCACAAAACTTCTCCCCATTTTATATATCCATGTGTATCAGTTCTATTATTTAGTTTCTACTACTAAATCTCACATGCTGGATCAGCCTTGGTTTTGTAGTTCTGTTCATCTTTCCATCTGAAACATTTTTAGAAAGTCGTTATCTGCAGTTTCCTGCATTCTGGAATAAAAAATGCCCAGGCACTAAGTTACACTTATTTTCATCTCCGTATTAGATATCCCTCTCATCCTGTCTACTTCCTAATACCAGTCAACCAACTGATATAACTGCTTCAGGTTTTCTATCTTAAAGAAACTACATTGGAAGAAGTTAACTTTATTTCAAGACCTCAAAAAAGATGTAAAAGACCCATACAGTCAAATAGTGTAACAGCAACTGGCCCAAGGTGCAGTACAACCTGTATTCCAGCATGGTATGACAGTTACTAATTTCTCATAGTAATGGCCTTTTCCTGAAGCATGTGTATGTTTTTTCCCCCCACAATAGAAACAGAATGCATCTATTGCTCTAATCAGTTGCTAGGAGGGTAAGCAACAGGCTATGCTGAACAGAGGAAAATTATGCCAGTTCACTAAAACCCAGCAGCAGCAGCACACACTAATCCTATTACCAACATCTTGACAAAAATCAAATTAACAAGTGTACAATTATTTTAATTATTTCCTTTTTCACATAAGAAATGTCAAAAGCTATTAGACCAAATATGTTTACAAAACATTTACTGAATTCATAAGATTTTGTACTCACAGAAAACATCAGAGGATACAGGGACCACAATCTTAGCCCTTGATAGGAGGCCTGATATAGCCTTTCAACCAGAAAGGCTTATTAAAATAATTCTGTGGGACAGCAATTAATGGTTTTCAAACATTTTGCCTGGAACAGGATTTTAGATGGCCACCCTATTTACCTGGTTATCATGGAGGCATTCAAACTGCTTCCTCCCATTGCTCCTCAGTGGCTCAACCCAGCCTTGGAAGAGTTACACTGTTCACCCCAACCTACCCAGCAGCACCACTACATATATCTGACATAGTGGCTACAGTACTTCCTTGCATTATTTCTAGAACACAGGCATCAGCAATGCTGTGCAGGACAAATATAGAAAACTAATAACTTCAGCAGCTCACCTAGAAGGACAGAGGGCTTGAAAGTGCACCTGAAACAGCAAGACTATGTATTAACAATATAAGTGTCTCTAGTCTGAAACACTAAATTCATTCTACCCACGTCACATGTGGTCTGTCCTTTTTAACAGAGTACTGAGTAGTGTGAACATGCAAGCTGGGAAGTGTCCAAGTACCCTTCACAACATGTTCAATTTGTGTGATGGTAATAAAATTTGGACCTCAAGTATGTGCTTCAAGTGTGGATGAAGTAACTGACTAAAAAAAAAAATTAAAATCATAACAGATGACAACTCTAGAAAAACTTGCACTTTTAGTTAAATATTTAACATGTAGAAAAGGAAGCTGCAGAACAAAAGGACCAAACATATTGTCACCTAGATATACGCCATCCAAATTCAGCTTGCTATTTCTCATATTGCACAACTAATTTGGGACTGTTGTAGTTTGGGCCTAGCCAGCAACAACGAACCACACAGCTGCTCTCTCACTCCTCTGCCCACTGTGGGACAGGGAGGAAAAAATCCAACTAAAAGCTCACGGGTCAAAATAGAAACAAGGAGGGTTCACTCAGCAGTTATTGTTACAAGGAAAACAGAATCAACTTAGTGAACAAATTCAATTTAATTTATCATTAATCAGTTGTAAACAGGACAAAGACAAAACAAAAACCAGAGCTTAAATACTTTACCCCACCCTTCCCTTCTTCTCGGGCCCAAATTACTTTGTTCCCCATTTCTCTACCTCCTCCGCCCCAGCAGCACAGGAAGACAGGGAACGGGATTTAGCGCCAATTTGTCACACATTTTGCTGCCACTTTTTCCTCCTCGGAGAGAAGGGTTCCTTACAGTCTTCCCCTGCTTCCCTGTGGGGTCCCTCCCATGGGAGACCCTCCTTCGCAAACCCCTCTGACATGAGTCCTTCCCACGAGGTGCAGTCCCTCAGGAACAGACTGCTCCAGCACGGGCTGCCCACAGAGCCACAGGCTCTGGGAAACCGTCACCTCCCCTGGTGTGGGGTCCTCCACAGCTGCAGGTCCACCTCTGCTCCACTGTGGTCATTCACAGGCTGCTCCACCATCATCCACCATGGATGGTCGTCTCACCAGGGGCTGCAGGGGAACCTTTGCTTGAGCACCTCTTCCCCATCTTTCCTTACTGACCTTCGTATCTCTGCTCCAGCGTTGCTCTCACCTTCCCCTCTCCTCTGCCCTGACATCTTATATCAGTTGCCCCTTCTTTAATATGTTAATCACAGAGGCACACCCAGTGTCGGTGATGGGCTTGGCTTTAGGCAGAGGCAGGGCCAGAACTTTGGAGTGGTGGAGATTCCAGCAGCTTCTCACAGGAGCCACCCCTGGGGCCCCTTCCCCTGCTACCAAAACCCTGCCACACCAACCCAACACAGGGACCCATTGAATTGTGTCTAAGATATATTCTTTGTAGGAAGTAAATGTACTGAATGGATCACCTCCAGGTATCACCACCATGTAAGTTTGTGCTAGCAGTTACTTATGAGGTAAGGTGCCTATGCCATGTTTATGTCATTATGTCCATTTTTATTTACTGAAGTTATTCTGTAGATCTTGCTGCAGTTTTTAACTAAGATGTCAAAGGAAGAGCAGAAAGTTTTCAAATACTGAAAGCATAAGAAAATCAGAGTTATTTTTTTATTTTGTGATACTAAGGACTGAAATTAGATCTGTTTCACATATTAACTGGACAAGAGGAAACAGACTCACAAACTGTGAATTATTATCAATGCCGTTGAAGTCAAGTAAAAAAATACACATCAAGAAAGGTATGCTTTGTTCAAGCTTCCTGCCCAGCTCCTCTAACTGTCTGTGCAGTGACCCAGTTAAAATAATCTTATTTAGGCATCTTCTACCTGGTGAATGCCCCTTAGGACCTCCCACCTCCACACAAAGTTCATCTGCAAGCTCTGATAGTGCCTCCAAAAAACTCCACCCTTGTTTTAGCTTTGAGAACTTTTATTGTTATTGACTAAAAAAAAAATCTATTGTGCACTGTGCACTGCTAATACATAATTGATTCTCTAGGATGGTATTGCAGACAACTCAAGCTGCACCAACCCTCAGTGGTCTGTTCTCCCACCTGCTCCCAAATCCGTTAACCAAACGTGTTGACAACCTCAGATGCCACCCTGGGTGTCAGTGACAAATGGAAGGAAAAGGTCTAACATTGCTACAGCAGCCCTCATGTATAACTGAGTGAACCCTCAAAATTTACATTTTTGCTGCATAATTATCCTTATTCTATGCCTTGGCACTAGGCAGTTACAAACAGACAAGTTTTAGAGGTAATCTTTTTATTTGAGAGTGATATAGAAGCTCCAAAATCCAAGATCAAAACTGAAGATCTAAGTAGCAAATTAGTACAGAGGAACAGATTCACTTGGAGTCAAGATAAACTCTGCCTCAGTTTCAGAGGAAACTTTATACTAGTCTGCTCCTTATACAGCAGGCTGTACTGTGCATCTCAACACTCACAGGTCAGCTCCATACACTAGCAAAAAAAATAAACTACCTTCTTATTTTTCAATGAACAGGCATTTTCAAAGACTAACACTATATCTGTTGCTTTGGTATAACTGAGCATATAAAGATTTAGAAAATACAGTCACCTTCTAATATTTCAGTTAACAATTGTGTATTAAAATTAAAGATTTTTTTCTTCACACTGACCACTTATGGGGAGCCTTAAATCTTTGAAGTTAAAATACGTAAGAAAACTAGTTTTAGAAATATTCTTGAATATTCTTGCAGTAGACAGGGAGATGAGTAGTGCATATAAAGTTAAGGCAAAAATAGCAAAAGAAAGAGTTCAGTAAGGTCTAAGAGAAGAGAGAAACTTGTTTTCAATGAGCTATTGACATGCAGAAGTAATTTTAGGATTGGCTGAATTCAAGCAACATTGCTTACTACTACCCAGCCTAGGTAGACACATAAGGATCTAAACAGAGCTGAAGATTCTGTGTTTTAATTCTGCAAAAAGCTACTTAGCAGTATCATACAAAAGTGAGAAATAAATGCACCTTACTGCAATCAGTAAGTGTTTTAGGCTTTTTAAGACATTTCAGAAACAGGGAACTGTTATACAGTATTCCCCCAGCATACATTTTTCACGTGGTGGCTTTTATATGCATGAGAAAGATGCACATGATTTCACAATCTATGCACTAATCCTAGCTATTAATTTCTTCATTTGCACATTTTGGTAAGTATGAAAACATCAATAAATGCTATCACAGTGAAGGCTTAAAACATACTCAGACCTAGGCAAGTATTATACACAAAGGTGAAAAAATAATATACTTGAAAATTACCTTATTAAGATTAAAATTAAAGTCTAAGAGTCTTGATTGCTCTAAATTAGAGCAGGCAAAGGGAATGCCACAGGTCAGTAAGATCACCATCTATATATTTAATTTTGTTGCAGTATAAGAAACAAATTAATATATCAAGGTGCTACTGAGAATCAATACTCAGTGTCTTTATAACAATATGGAAAATATTTTCTCCCATGGAAATACAGAATTTTGCTACTAGACCATCCATTTTAAAATAATTTTATACTTTAAAACAAATCATTAAAATGCATCAGAACATTAGCTTATCTGCACTCTTCTGATGAATAAATTTGCTTTTCATAAAGTCACCTACAACTGAAGTATTTCTTAAACAGCATATACTTCCCCACAGGTTCAAAGCAGCTATTTTAAAATCTTGCACAATATTCAGGGTAGAATTTTGAGCAGCCCCATGCACGTGTACATAAAGCTTATGAAAACTGAAGACTGTTACATGTGTTGTTTGGTCCTTTATGTGGGACATTGATATGATTTTTGTTAACTCGTTCGTTCAGCATGCCCAGATACTTCAGTTTATATGATTTAAATATAGAACAGCAAGTGTAGTGTTTTTCCCTTTCCTAAAAAATCCTCCTTACATTTCCTGTAGCACAGAAATATCTGAATAAGCTTTAAATGTTAATTTGTGCTGTGTTTGAAGACTTGACAGGCTTAAAAAAAAAGATAAATGTTGAAGTCAGAGACACAAATCAACATATAGGCTTTTTGTGCACCTGCCTTAAACTGCTCTCTCAAGATAGAGGCCTGTTTAACGCATTAATTAAGGAGGATTTACACAATTCCAAAGGCAAACAATAACTTGAGATGCAAGAGACTGTTTGTGCAAGAGCAACGAATGTAAGGGGACTTCATCTTATGGATTCTGACCTTCACAACCTGTTCTGCATATTGAAGTTCATTTGAGTCACCTGCATTTCTATATGAGTTGATTTCAAACAATAGAAGGTTGATGAGCCACCCTGTGTTATAAGGGGCCTTCTTGTCATTGCTGATGGTGATCACACAAGTTTTTTTTAATTTATGACCAAAAAAGAATAAGTTCAGTTCAAATCTTTACAGATCAATGCTGTTAGGCAACACATGATTAAGCAGTATATTCAGCCTGAAAAAGCCGTATGTTTGCAAAAGCTCCCTGCAGATCTCAAAGCAGCTGAATTTCCATTGGTGTCTTAAGAAAAATCACAAAATTGAAAGAACACTGTGGATCTGATTTAATGCTTGAGGGTTTGCATGTAAAAATATACTGTCCTCCCAAGCCTTCCATTTTTATACTTTAACTCAGTATCAGAGCAGTGTTTAAAAAAAATAAAGCAAACAAAAGATAGGGTCTCTCAGAATTTCTAATAAAGGATGTTGTAAGGTTTCTAGTGAGGAAATCAGATAGAAGACTCCAATAGATTCCCTCAAAAATTAAACAGAATTGGACTAAAGGCACCCTGAAGGCTTCCATTCAGAATTCTGCTTAAAAACATAAAGCTTTCTTAGAGGGGCCGTAGGACAGTGAACAACCAGGCCACAAGTACTCACTTCTCTACAGTGAGCTCCTCTGAAGTTAACACAACTCTTAGCTGAAGGCATTTCATTTCCTCAAACAAGTGTTTCACAGCCAGTACCTTAATTCTTCTAAAGGCTTTGCAGAAGTAAAATTCTGCAAGAAAATTTTGAAATAGTAATTCAAAGTTTTAAAATTATTCTCCTTGGAGGGTTTAAGAATATTAGGTATATATTAAATTATTTTTATTTTGGCAGCCTCTTAGCATTATGCACGTGGTGCGGTTTGATAGCAGCACCAAGCACAGAGTATAGCCAAAGCCAAGGAAGACTCTGGATCAAGCACAAAACCAGAATGTAAAACACAGCACTACACAGTTGTGCAACGATGAGCCACAGAGCACACATTATTGATACCATGCAACAAGTCTACTCCCATTTCATCAGTTTGAGAAACCTGGTTCAGTGGAAGGTGTCCCTGCCTATGACAGAGGCATTGGAACTAGATGATCTTTAAGGCCCCTTCCAACCCAACCCATTCTATGATTTTTTTGGGTTCATACCAGTGCCTAACTGGTATACCAAGTATCAGCACATAATGAAATTAGTCACTGACTACCATGTTTCTTTTTCCCCTTCTCTGGGGGAATCTATTAGTTGTTCAAGGGAAGGACACCTCTTTCTGGCTGTCAGTGAAAGCCCCACTACATAGATCTGCAAGCATCTAGTAACATGGACTAGACAATATGAACAGGATGAAAGAACCTCTTCAGAGAAACTAAACTCCACAAAAAGAATGGTACTTCATTGCATCTTTTCCAACAGATTTTTCCTTCAAGTCTCCTTCCAAGAAAGGGCCTCTTGGTAGGTAGCCCTCTCTTCACATGACAACAGGGACTGTATTTCACATTTGTTAGAACACTGTTCAACTGTGGTGAGAACACGTTGAAGATGAACATATTTTCATACCTACTTTATGAGGATATGGTCCTTTCCATCGGGGCCAACAAACATAAAAACAACACACCAAGGAAAGGGGACAACATATGGAGGCTACCCTTGGCTGCAAGGCAAGTCTCCAGTGTGGGGAGGCCAAAGAGTCAAAGAACCACTTTGTTTCAAGCGAGATTAACTTTATCATGATCTTACCCACAAGGTAAGACACAGTCTGCTACCATGTGAAAGTGAATACGCCCATGCAATTCACCAGGTAACTCAAGCAACTGCAAAGCCATTGGCAAGTAACAACACAGATACTTCTCTCTGCAAGGGAAATATAGCTTCTGCTTGCATATAGCCAACTCCAGTCCTACCCCAAGCCAAAGAATTGTCTGCTCATCCCCTGTAATCATTTTTTATTGATATTCAACCCTGACCTTATGCTTGTTTGAGCTTTGAGTTGCTTCTTCTCTTGCTATTGTGAGTACCACATGCTTAATGTAGTTAGTTTCAGGAGCCTGAAGGGGCAGAGCAGCTGCTCACCCACAGGAGACTGTAGCATTCCCAAATAAACTATATTTCACGTGGTTAAAGCCTTGAAGTCACCTATGATTATTTTGGGTTAAATGGGAACATTGACTTTGTGCGTATCAACATGCGTTAAAAACAAAATATATCCACCATACTTGGAAAGAAATCACAGAGGCTTACCTTTTGGATATTTGCTGACAGCCTATCATAGAGGTACAGGAGCAGAACAGCACACAAGCACAGATGAACGGGGAGCCACGGGTGACCAGCACAAGCAGTACCATCATCACCAGAGCTGGGTGAGCAGAGCAGATAGCAGCAGATCCCATCCACAATCCATTGATGAACAGGCACAGTTAGCCAAGTCTGAAACCTACCCATAAAGATGAAACAACAATTCAGAAACAGAGCTAGGCACAGGCTCAACTTAAAAGAGAAGCTGCTGCCTGGGATGGAGCCAAAATAGACCTCCTGGGCAGGGTGAGGTTGTGAGGTCCCACGTGAGGTTGCTCAGGGCAATCAAGACCTATTAGTGCAGTCAGGGCCATGACACAATTATTACAGAATTGTTTACAGACAAAATAATATTAAAGGAACTAGCAAAGCATTGGGCTCTAGGGAAAGAGGAAGATCCCACATTTCAGATACACCCAGTCTCAGCACCCCACCTATTGCATTATAGTATAAGGATAAAAAGCTACATCCCTTCTCCTCATGAGGCTGCAATTTTGCACCTAAGTGAATCACTTTTGTTTCCATTTGTATTAATCTTGGCTTTCCTTCTTGCTTTCACTGTTAGTATATCAAGAGCAAAATCTTATAAAAAACAGTGGAAATAAAGAAGACAAAGTGTTTTAATACATTAAACTAAAATTCATTTTCACATATAGACTTTTATTTTACAAAATAAGCCCTGATTACAAATCAGTAAAAATAATTCTTTATATTCCTTCAGCCAAGCCACCTGGGACTCATCAAGCCACTTAGTCCAGAAAACTCTTCTCATTACTGCTACATTCCCAAGCCTTTATTTTAAAATTGTTCCTCATGTAGGTAAAGCCAAGGCATTTGGGGGCACTTGATATTTTCCCCGGTATGCGAAGGGAGCCAACAACCTCTAGGAACTTCCTGGTTAAGATTTTCACATTTCCACATACCTTGGAGACATTTTTCAAGGCATAGGGATGGGGTCCCTGATCTTGTTCTCTAGTCCTTCTCCCTGCCAGGGCTGGTCCCTGCCAGCTGCCAGAGGAGCAAGGGCATTCCACAGCCTGTAAGACCCAGTGAAGGCGAGCAGCAGGGTCAAGCTGGGCTGGTGCTCAAAAGCCACTGTCCCCATGAGGAGGAACAGAAAGGGGGCAAAGCAGGGCTGGCTACCTCTGCTGTCAGCAAGTCTGTGTCTGTAGGCCCCCATCCAGCAGGTGTGTGGCTGACCCTGGCAGGATAAGGCACAGCAGATCTCAAAAAGGGCTCTTCTCTGAATGGGGAGATGGGGATGCTTCAGATTAAGAAAGCCAATAAACCAAGAGTATCAGTAAGAAACAAGGCTTTCAGGACTCTCCCATTTTGTGGTAGGCTAGCCTTGCACCTCTGGTCTTTAGTGACCTTTCATTTTATTCCCAGTCTTGCAGATGGTAATTAAGTGTTTACTAGGAGCTTTATCAGAGTGCTACACGTGTAGACACTGATGGTTTCATGCATACAAAGAGCACCAATACAAACAGAAGCTCATCAAGTGTTTTGTATCAGCAACTGCATTGCAAGGCAGATTGGTGTTCTGCTGTAATTTAACTGCTTTCCATCATATTAAGTGCACAATATGGGAAAACTTCACCCCACAGTTCCAACTGAAAATAAATGCCTTTCACACCTCAGCTGTGGACTGCTTTTTATTTGGGCCCACACTTATCCCTCTCCCATTCCTTCTACCTCTTTAAAATGTGTGCAGCATTCCACTGTTGTGGAGGTAGGATGACAAAGGAAGGCTGAATTATATGCAGGATTTCTGAAAGTTTTCAGGTCACAAGCTATGAATGTTTTTTATGCAGTTAGTCTACCCACTGTGATATGAGCTATCAGATGCTGACAGTAGAACTGTTTGCACGGCTAATTATGTATGATAGCAGATGTAAGTAATGATGTAAGGAGCTTTTTAAGAGCAAGGAAGTTTGAAGTCTCTCTTGGTAACTCCTTTTGACAGTCAGTATCTGTAGTGGGCTGCTTTTTTTAATTTATGGCTTTCAGAGTCTCACTAATTCAATCAAGGTAAGAAATTGTCTCTGTTCAAAGGATACATTTTGTTAGATAAGCACAGCCTACCTAGTTCTTTATGTGCAATAATTAAACAGATTCTTTTATTAATCAGTTTGAAAATTATTATTGAAGCTATACCTGGTTTCTTTCTTCCTTCAATGAAATTGCTGTTCTTCTCCACTGAACATTTCTTGAGATTTTATCCAGTTACTGATTCCTCAGTAATGTTGTCAAGCAGAGCAGATTATCCAAGTATCATCAAATCCTTAATACATTAGCAAAATTAAACTGATAAAGTGTCTTTAAAAAGAATTATTTGAAAACAAAAGTGCTAACTGAACTAAGTTCAGATAAGATTAAGAAACACATTTCTTCAGTGTAGTTTGAACACACCATGGAAGGGCAGATAGCTCAAGCAAGTTTTAATACTCTATATTCTAAAACTTGCATCTGAAAGCTCAAATTGTTAATTTAATAAGCAACTTGTCTTATCCCTATTAATTTATACATGCATATTATTAGACACATGTTGATCTGCAGTAGATTAGTAAATTGACATAACTGAGCTCAGCATTCTCCTTCCTTTGTACTGGAATAATTTTGTATTTTTTTTCTTTTAAAGCCATGGTTCAAATGCCACAACATCACTACTTAAGCGTGTCTGTTTGCAGGTCAGCATGGTCAAGCTTCTTGCCTCTATCTATTATGCTGAACTTTCTCTAAATGTAATAGAACAACCCACCCATCATATTACAGAGTTGAATAGTCTTAACATGTAGAGAAATGTGTGACATCTATGTCAATTAAAACATGTGGCAGAGATATAATATTATTAAAAAATAGGCAGTTCATATTATTTTGCTTGGACGATGGCAGGGTAAACTACTTCATCCAGTAGAAGTGCAATTTATTACTTACAAATTAGGGAGGCTGTGTGTACCTGTTCAAGCACAGCAGATCAATCAGACCTATCAGTACCACCCCCTTAGAGAAGTCCAAAGCCACAGCATGTAGTCCCTTTCACTTATACTAGTCTCAACACTTCAGCCAAGTTCACTCAGTACATCACTTTCAGTGGTTAAGCATTGGTCTGCTATGGAAATTCGTGACACCTGGGTTTATAGAAGATTTTTTATTAAGGAAGTATTCACTTACCCTTTGATTGTAATATATTTATTATAATCATAGTGTTTGCATAGTTGGTATAGTGTTTTCAGATGAAAATTTTCCAAAAGTGGGTTTAAGGCTTTAGATTTTGGACATTTTAGATTTAACACCTTAGTGAGGTGAAAGCATCTGTGTGTTGAATAACTAGACTTCATGAGATACAAAAAAGGCCACAGCTGCAGTGCTTCAGGACAGCCCCCTTAACTGTGCTTACTTTAAGTAATCTTATATACTAGTTTTGATTTATGTGTCTGCAAGTTACTAGTTAAATAATTTTGCAGCACACCATAAAAAATAACTAAGTCAATGCACATGTTAAACTCAGTAAGCAAATGGAAATTGCTTGCTACTTACAGAATTGTTAAAGATCAGCTTGCAAGTACCTTCTTCCTGACAAACAACTTTGAAATGTCACCAGCAGCTTAAGTTTATTTTCCTTCTTCCAAAGATATTGCTTTTTTTCTGAGAAAAGGAAAAGTTTCAGGAATCCAAGATAATTTTGTTTTGTCTTTTTCACTTTCTTTTCTTCCCTTTTTTTTCATTTTCCTGCATGCACAAAAGCCATCTCAGTAAATTAGTCCATCAGTGTGCTTGACCAGTCCTGGGCCAAAGAGCCATTAATACTTTCCCAGCCACAACTGAGAGTCAACACCCTTAACTAAGTAACTGGATATCCCACTTTTCCTAAGCTGACTAGAGATACACAGGGAGGACTTGCCAGCAAGACCTGAACTGGCTTCGGCAGTAGTCTGAGACTCCCAGCTGGGGATATATTTTGTTTCACTGGGGCTGTGGCAACTTGCTCTCCCCTGGTGACCAGCAGCAGTCTTGAAAATGAGCCACTTTTCCCCTTTGTTTTTTTTTCCAGCTAGATTAATGTGCTGATCCCAGTGCAGGCAGTCACGGCTGCTTCAGCCAACACAGCCTTGGGCAGAAAAGGAAAATGTCACAGATGCCTTCACCTTCTTCTACTCATAGTCCATGCCTAAAGAAAGTTAAACTGGACAAACTAAGGATAAATATAAACTAGGAACTGCTCTCGAGTAACTAGCATCCTCATAGCCTGTGCTGGTGTGGAGGACTGGAGGACTGACAAGCAGTGGTGGTTTGCAGACATCACTGTTAAAAAAAAAAAAAAAGGCTGTTCTGCAGCAACAAAAGGGAAGCCTGCACAACTGCTGCTCACATTGGAGAAGCTGTGATGTCTTCTCACTTCTCATAAATCCATATTCATCTAGGAGTTTGCCAGCTTTGCGTAAGTCCATCCACAATTAAAAAATGATCTGATTTTTTATTTCCATCACAGACCAGCTGTAAATGAATCAGAGCTCAAAAGCTACAAAAAAAAGTAACTGAAGAACAAGAGTCTTTGTAGGTTGTCTTAATTGATGTTCTACAGTTATTCCAGTCTTCAGAGTAACTGAGCTTTGATTTGAATTTCTCTACATCTAGAGCAGCTTTCTATAATAGTAATAATAGAATTCTTAAAAATTACTCAATACAGCTTTTCACTTCCTAATTTAAATACATTCTACAGTAAAAAACACTAAGAATAAGCATTGGTTCCCATAAATAAATTCATACTTTTCAGTGCTAGATTATTTTATTAGTTCCCATTCTTACAGAGCAAGGTGAGAGTCAAATAATCATGAAAGGAGAAAGTAGCATATTTTCTGCAGAGTGACAGAATATAAGCAGCCCAGGTAGCGTTAAATAAACACATATGTAAGTACTCTCAATCTCCTTTTTCCTGTTAAGAAAAAAAACAAACAACTCTTAATCTGTTAGCTATGACTACTGCCAGCTGCAAGTATGGTATTGTGCAAGGAAATATTAATTGCATAACTTCAACAAATAATATTTGATAGATAGAGCACTAGAAAATTATTGCAGGCCTTTGTAGTCTCAGTGTATAGCATAGGAGGGCAGCAGGACAGAAGTCAATACTAATGTTGTTCTTTCCTAGTTGAATCTAGAAATACCTAGTCTTTGCAAAAAATTGTTGATGTCTAGTGCTTCTGAAGTGAAAGACTAAATTGGTTTAATGTTGTATTATCCGTGATAATTATTATTTTAAAATGCAAAAATGTTTTTACTACTTTGAGTTTCAGTTTTTGGTAAACACCCTTCAGTTGCCTATTGAGAGTTGAGCTACTAGTTTTCATGATAATCTGTATTTGGAACCCTTAATTAGGAGCAGCATCATACCTAGGCAAGCTTAAAAGTGTAGTACCTGGATATATTTATCTTGTGGTGTGAAAACAGTAAAGCTTATCTAAACCAAGCTAGTAGTATCAAACCTTTCCACCCAGAGCCCTGTTCCAGTCAACTCTAGGACTGAGAGGAATCCTGTTTTTTGCCTAATCTCACTTTCAAGAGCTAGGATAAAGGAGAGATAACAAGTACCAAACAGCCACGTGGTACATTCACCAGCTAGGGAATGAGCACAAGCCATATATAATGTGTGTCCCCCTTATTGAGAGAAAAACAAGAACAAAGTTCCTACCCAGGGCTTGGTGTTGCTGCACAGGCTTTAATTAATACATCTGACTGAGCATTTTGTTGTCCACAATGAAATAAACTTCTTGTCTACCTTCCCTTATGGGCTCAGTCTCTCCTTTTTCAGGTTTTAAGTCAAGGCACTTACTTGTCTTGTCAAGGCACTTACTTGTCTTGTCAAAGCTTAATTATATCCATTCTGTTGTTTGTTACAGTTGGTGAGGAGTGATCAGGAAGTCTAGCAGGTACAAACAGGAAACCCCTGGAATACTAGCTAAGCTGTAGAATCTGATAAATTTCAGAAGAAAACAATTTACAAATGAGTCCACTTAGGGTTAACTGGCAATTTACACCTTCTTTTCCCACTCTCAGATGTATGTTCATTTAAATAGGGCATCTACTGAAATATCTTGAGTCTAAAGTTATCATTGAAACAACAAGGGACTGAGGGAAGCTGGATACCTGCATTTATTTTGGATCACTATTTGACAAGATGGTTGCAATTTGTTCAGCCCTTCAGATGCAACTTTTACTGAAAAAGTGGAGAATAAATGTAGAAAAACAATTACCACTTCTCATTTCTCAGTGTTGAACAGCAAGCAGCTGAGCTGATCTATTGAAAACACACACTATTTAGTCTATTATCCTTTCCAAGTTGTAACCACCGTTTCCAGCAGCTGTTATTTAACCTACTCAGAACAAACACAAAACTACAGAAATGATGCAAAATAAGAGACTTCAAGGATGCACAAATTCACTTGACGTAAATGAAAATTTTTTTGTCTTACCACCACATCCATGGTAGAAGAGGGTCTGGTCTGAACCAGGGGAATCATCTTCAATGCAAGTAATGCAAGCACTGTCAGGCAGATATCTGCTTTGTATAGATTAAGGCAATGGTCTTAATTAAAGTGCTCAAGAAAGTTACTTGATTTTTCATTTCAGACTGGATACTTGCAGGAAATTTTCCAATGACCAGCTGTAAGAAAACTAAGTGTCAGAACAACATGAGCATAATGGCATCTGGCTCTCCACTTTGACCAGAAATCTCTTTTCCATTTTTAGTTTATCTAAATAATTTCATTTTCAAAACATCAAAATGTAAATCTTTACTTCTAATACATAGATAAGCTCAGGAACATTTCTTGAAGCAAATATCGATTCCGTTTCCCCATTAACAAGAGCAGGAAGGCTATGCAGAATGTCAATATGACTAATCACTCATAAGAATATTTTTTAAATTTAAAAAGTTGCTTCACTAAGTTCCAGTTATTTTTTCTGATCTTTATCAAATTATATATATATAATTTATTTCTGCTTTTCCTAAAATTAATCACAAAGGACTACAAATCTGTTTTTATGTAGCATTCCTGAACTTGCATAAATTAGGAATGGCGAAAATAATTTCCTGGCTAAGCACACATCAACCGCCACAAGGCTTCATGTTTTTTAATGGCTGACAAAAACCCCCAACAGACAAGGACCTCACCGAGCAACCAATCTAAACAGTTGATTGAAGGTGCTCTTTGGAGTTACACCAATTTTCCATTGCACACCAGTAGAAGCATTGTCAGTTTCACAAAATTAACATAATTTCAATGTCTTTTGTTGACTTCTTCAGAAGTAGACTTGTTTCTCATGTTCATTATCTATTGTTTGAATGGTTACTTCATCATTTTTATACTTTTTATGCAGACATTCTTACCAGCTACAAAGGCAGTTAGTGCCTTAACATACCATAGGGATGAGCATGTCAAACAAAAAGGTAGAATCACATAAAAGGGAGACACTTCAACTAACCCAAATAATGGCCTGTGTTACTGACCCCTCATCTCTTTCCTAAAGGCTGCTAGCACCCTTCCAATTTTTACTGCATTACAGCCAAAGTTCTGCTGGTTGAATCTAATTTCGTTTTTCATTTTCATTCCTCAATCCCATTGTGGTCCATCAAGTAGAAAAATCAGTTCCTATGTGTCTTTTCTCTTGGACTTGACAGCTCAATATGCAGGGTTAGCCTTAAGCTAATGTTATAATCACAAGGAGATTCCTCCTGCCACTGCCACCCTGCACAGCTCCATACCCATTCAGCACATCCCACCTGCACTGCAGCTAATATATTCTTTCCCTTCCATGTCCTGTGTTAGGCAATGTCAGAATAAATGTCTATTCTTGTAACAGTCCAGCCTTTTGCAACACAACATGCTCACAACAGAAGTCTCTCACAGCTCAGCACAGTCTGGGCAATGACGGAACCTGGCGTGTAAGCACAAAAAGTGCAGATGAAGCCTCAGCAGTCACCTCTTCCTCCCCTTTATTGGAAATTTATCTTTTGCTTCATCAGGTTTGTAAAAAGACCTTCAATCAGAAGATCTGTTTTTCTGAAATGCTTCTTTTTGAAACTCTTTTTAACTTCCTCTGAACTCCTATCAATTTAAGTATACAGCCACCTCTTCCCTCCATTTATGTTAGATTCACCAGTTCCCACCAGTATTTCAAGATGCAACGGTTCCTCAGGTCTCAATTCCATATAATGATTTCTTGAATGTGCAAACTTTTTTCTAGCCTTTTGCAAGGATATATGTAAAAATATTTTCACTAAGGTAACATAAAAGCCATAACAAAACCGCAGCTGTCTATTTAAGTTCTACCTCTCACCCGCCAAATCAGCATTTAAGAGATTATGAGACTTATTTCATTATTATTATTACAGAAATTATATATCCAGAGTTCAACTATTAAACCAATTATAATTTTAACTAAAGGTGGTTAATCACCAGGAGTTGTAGCGCTAACTTCCAACAAAACCATTGTGTGGCAATAAAACTCAGTGCACTGCCTTATTCTGTCTATCTACCACCAGCCTGTACAAACCCATTTACTTAAAGCAGTATGCAAGCAATGTGTTTACTTTGACATCCTTAGAGCCTGGTCTGTGCTGCAAACTAAATCCTGGATGCAGCTTTGTGATGCGATTGGAAACGCCCTGAGATGGTTATTGCTTGGTTATCCAATTCAGTATTCCTTCCATATAGTCTTGAACTGTGATATTCAGTACCACTAAGTTCAAAGTGCATAATTCTGCTACAGGCTAGTGTTTTGATCAAGAAGGGGTCATCCCGTCAGCCAATGCTGTCACCTGTTTGAGCCGTGAGCTGCAACTCCCCTTCAGAAACCTGTGAACCGATGTGCATCTCCCCAGCTTTGCACTCCTCTTGACAACTGGAAGTTACTGAATTCTGAGTGAATCTGCCACAAGTCTCAAAAAGGCCTTCCAAGGATGAGTAAGGCTTCCTATGAAAAATCCTGTCTGTCTTATATCTACAATGGCTTGATGTAACTTCAGTTCCCACCTGTGTTTTCATCATCAATATTCAAGAGCCATCTAGCAAATAGCAAATACAGGATGTCTCACCCTCATTTTTTCTGCTGTTGAAGATGACAATTAATTCACGTAGTTGAGATAAGGGGGGTTCTGTCATATGTAGATATGTGTATATAGGGCACTCTCATATGACAAGAGGAAAGTGTATTATGTAGCATTTAAATTTAGGCTTTATGTATGATTTCAGGCAACAAGTACAAGACAGAATCACAGAAAGAGTGATCAAGTGCTATCCATGTGGTTTTGAAATGGAAATACAATCACAATTGAAAGTGCCAAGCCATATTTGCCTACAGCCACAGATACCTCAGCAAGAGATAAGTAGGTCTCATCAAGATCCTTGAAAATAGGCCATGTTGGCTCTAACAATCTGAAAGGGTGATGTGGTTTAATGCCAGCCAGCAACTAAGCCTTACACAGCCACTTACTCACACACACACCCTTCCCTCTGACCCTGGTGGGATGGTGAGAGAATCAGAAGAGTGAAAGTGAGAAAACTCAAGATAAAGACAGCTTATTAGGCAAAGCAAAATCCATGCATGCAAGCAAAGCAAAACAAGGAATTAATTCGGTACTTCCCATGGCAGGCAGATGTTCAGCCATCTGCAGGAGAGCAGGGCTCCATCACACCTAACAATGACTTGGAAAGACAAACACCATCACTCTGAATGTTTCCCTCTTTCCCTCTGCCCCCAGCTTTATACGCTGAGTATGACATCACATGCCATGGAATATCCCTTTGGTCAGTTGGGGTCAGCTGTCCCAGCTCTGTCCCCTCCCAAGCCTTTGTGCACCCCAAGCCGCCTCACGAGGGGGGTGGTGTGAGGAGCAGAAAAGGCCTTGATGCTGTGTGAGCACTGCTCATCAGTAACAAAAACATCTCCGCATTGTAGACAATATTTTCAGCACAAATCCAAAGCGCAGCCCCATTCCAGCAACTGTGAAGAAAATTAACTCTATTCCAGCCAAAAACAGCAAAAAGAGAGATCCTGTCTCTGTTCAGAGTCAGTATAATTTCACATTTTTTCAGCTTTTATATTTATGGGACACAGGACTTTAACCACAAGAAGCAAATTCCAGTTCTGCATAGGTGTCTGAACTGTCAATGCTTCTGTTATCAGAGCAAGGGTTCCTAACTTTGACGGTCTTTGAATCCTAAAATAGCTTGAATGTGCTGCTCCATTGATTAAAATAAAACAGTTTCAGTCTGACATGATGAAGAAATAAAAATATTGGGGAACTGAGCATTTGACCTAGAAATTCAGCTTGAATATTGTTTTCATGCTTTTCATTTTATTCACAGCTGCTCTCCTTTTTCACCTAAGGATATTAAGGATTCTGAGTACTACAACACAAGCAGTTATCACAATAGCATGGCAGGTCATCTCTCAAAACCAGCAACACAGATCATATATTTAATGTGCCCAGCTAAGGTGAGATACTGTGGGATGGTCAAGGGCTACATTTGGTCCAGTGCTCAGTTCTCCTGTGAGTTTTGAGTGCACCAGTCAGAGATCTTGGGTCCTTTCCATCACATACTGCTAAGCACATTTTAACTAGCTCTGTGACAAGAAGAGTTTCATACACAGTTTGAGATGATCCCACAGCTCATCCTGAAATTAACTAGTACCTTTTTACTGGTTAGTGGTCTGCATTTGTGGCAGTACAATTAATATACATGCCTTCTCTTAGGGGATGGGTGACAGTGTCCCCATCGCCATTCCCATTTTTTTTGGTTACCAGATTTTGATACATTTCTGACAACCAGCATGACTATACATAACATAACATAATACCATCTGTTCAGAACTGAGATTTTATGTGCAAAATCTGTTTCTGTTCTGCAGCTGATTCTTGTCATCTGTTATCTCAAAACTTTTAATATTTCACTTCAGCTTTACCTATGGGAACACACATGAGATGTAGGTTTGTGACCCTGAAAGAACCAAATCAGCAGTTAATGACCTGCTGCTGTTCTACATTCAAGAAAAGACAAGTAATTTTCACCCAGCTCACTGCAACTTCTGCGTGTTAGCAATATTGCCAGTCCTATCAGTCCCACTAGAAAATATCATCTAAAAGGTTCTTGTGCAGTGCTTGATTTTATTCCCTCCTCCAGATGTTCAGAAGATCACTATTTTCACTCTTTATTAGGAGTTATTCATCAAATATTTAACTACCAGCATATGCTCCCTAACCCTTATTATGTAGGTTAAATAATTTAACAGTGCGTGGTGCATATTTATTCTGCTCTTCTCCCTAGCCTTCTGATTTTTAAACATTTTGCATTTAAAGGGACTGTAAACTCAGAACTGTGACTCAGTTTTGGTTTTGAAGAGGGGTACATCTTTGGCAGGGATAAACTTCTCAATAAGATTGTTTAAGCAATATTGGAATGTACTGGTGCAAGAAAGAACATTAACCAGTTTGTTTGAGCATAATGATTACTGAGATAGGCTACTATGATACTTTTCTCTACCTATCTGTAGAGTGTCGCACCAAGCAAATATTTGTCTCTTGGAGTAAGACCAGAAAAAATAAAAATCTTGTGTAGTTACATTAAGTTGTTGAGTTTGGATGATCATGCTTAAAGCAGAATGCTTGCCATAAACAGACTGGCATCTTCAGCAGAGCTTGAAAAAAAGGTCCATATTTTCCTGAACAACAGGAATTATTAATCACAAATTCTTGTTACAGTCATGTCCAGGGAGGTGAACACTTGCTATTCAGGCCTTTGTTTATGATTCAAGCTGCTTTTATTCTGACAGCTTCCGTCTTAGCTGGGTGGCAGAAGTGCTGCTGATCTGCAGGACTAGTTTCAGGGAACTGATAAAAGCAAGCAAGCTGTACCCCCTGACAGGGAAGTTTTTTCCTTCTTAGCTGGGTTCCACTATCATTCTTGGACTGTCTCCCAAGCTGTGTGCTATGAGCAGACCTCCTGCCTTTCCCCAGGTCTAAGAGGGCACCTTCGCCACAATCAGTTTAACTGCCATCATGCCTGGGTGGCACTGCCAGGGCATTTGGAGAATGAATTTAGTACGTTACTGTTTTAGGCCGTACTGTCAAGACAGAACAGACAGATACCTACAGCTTCATCACTGCTAGCAGCAGACTGCTGGGTTGGCATTTACTGATCAAAAGAAACATCGCCTCCAGGATTTCCTCTGTCCAAAGATAAAAGGAATACAATACTTTCATGGTAAATTTGTCTGAATATGTTCAGTTACTACTCTTCAGCCATGAAATAAGAGAGTATTTGTAGAGATCATATTCCTAAACAAAGTATACTGTAGGAAGAACCAGATTCTCAAAGGCAGTTTAATAACCATCTTTATTGTAGCTGTCACAACATTCCCAATCGGAATATATTTTCACAGCTCCCTGCATGCTGAACTAGCTTCTGTAGCTATTTATCACTTACTGGCCAAGGAAGTGACCCCCTCCTAGAGTGTGTACATAAAAGGTATACAAGTGTAGAGTTTGTTGCCTGTATAATATGTTGTTCAGTGGGTCAGTGAGGGACCCCCTGCATTAAATGCTGAAGAAGCAGCTGCTGAAAGGATTAGGAAATCTTCAGCTGGGAGTCACCTCCTAGAGGCAGTGTAAATTTTACTGAATTCAAAAAGCTTTTGAAAGCCTAAGGGCTAGCATGTCTCATATCAATGGCTTTTATACCAACATTTAATCAATGCTTACTTTCATGTTGAACATTTGCAAGTGTTTCAGCACAACTGAGAGCTATCTTTTGTTGTCTTAGGGCCAGGTCTCTGCTGGGCACTCCTAGCAGTCCCTCTGAAATATCCATCAGTGAGAAACTCAAGAAGGCATTCAGCTCAGGAAGGATTTGGGGGAACTAACACCTGTCACTCTGCCTCACTGTTGTGACTCAGGACTTTGCTCCTCCAATATTTTCACATAAACTATATACCCACTCAGGTTCATAGGCTTTGAACCCCTGCAATGAGGCCAACTGCTGGAGTCATTAAAAACCCGCCAGAGGAAACAGAAACACTAAATACCCCCTGCCAGCTGAAGACTTACTCAATGCATTTATGCTTCATTTCAGCATACTACATTTTCAGGTAAGCCAGTCATACAGCAGGGGTGACATTTACCAGGCCATAATTTCTTTTTGCTCTGTTAGATCCCTTTGATTTTAAGACCTTTTTGTCTCCCAGTTAAATACCTCAAGAGCTTGTTGATGGTCACAAGTATCGGCCTTCCAGCCCTCTGTCTTACTAAGAGCCTTGTGTGAGTGTTCACTCTAATATATCCATGCCTGTCAAACAGAAAAATGGCTGCTTGTAGCAAGTGAAACCAAGAATAAAACCAGAATGAGTGTCTCAGCTGTCAATGTGACTACTGCCTAATGTCATAGCAACCTAACTCATGTATTTAAAGCTTTCATTAAGACCTAAAAAGGAGCTCTTATGCTTTAAACAGAGCAATGCTAACTGTATTTAAGTATAGTTAAGCACTCCTCATATTTGATCCCTTGCAATATCTGATCTTACCTGCTTGTTTGGACTTCTTCATGAGATCCTGGAGCAGCCTGCATTTGCACAGCAAGATAGACACAGAGAAGCTAGTTTTATAATCTCCCTTTCTTAATTCCTCTGTTTCCAACCTTTCGTAAGTTTTACTCATTTATTTTACCTTCCATCTTGCTGTGTTTAGCTGGAACACACATTAAAAACAAGGACAAACAAACTATGGATATTGTCTGAATACCAAACCCTTAGTTGTCCAACTGCAAATACTATGCCTCTTGGGATCCAGCTGAGCTCCTGTCCTCCTCAGTCTGTACAGGCACACTGCCTAATACTTCTCAACTGCCTCACTTTGTCTGGAAGCAGAATGCTTGTAAATATTGTGTTGAGTTGCAATTGTTTTTATACTTACGGCACAATCCATTGTACACCTTGCTCAGTGGCACTGGGAAACAAAGGGGGAAAATAGTTTAACTCTTGCCATAATCAGAAAGCAGTGTGCTTAAAATGTTATGAGCCCAAAAGCTTGTGGTGAATCTTACCAAACCATTGGCTTCAAAGTATTTTGACCTACATTGTAGAAAAATATTTCAACATTTAGAAAGTCTGTCATACTCATGACACCAAATTTTAGCCCTTTTATGTGTATACAAAATGAAAGTTGTATTACATCAGGGGAACTTAACCTATCTCGGTGCACGTTTATTCAGATGGCTGCAGCTGACACACCTTTATCTCCTTTACTTTCTCCTATCCCTTCAGAAACAGTGCTTTGCCTTAGAAAGCAATACATAGCTAATAAAACAAATCCTGAGCGTATAATTTCTAAAATGTGGCTACTGAAGGCAGATTACCTGCTTGTTAGGAAAAAAAAAAAAAAAAAAGGTCCAACCAAAGATTAATTACATTTGGGTTAAACCTTGTACAAATTTAAGTCCTGCAAGCACTATAATTCCACAGCTGAAAAATCATATTTAAGTCTTGTACTGCAATACAGTTTCTGGTTATATATTTACATGACCTTTTTTTCAATCCATAGCAATTCCCTAGACAGCAGGTGTTTGCCCTAGACTGTTGTTTTCTATTATTTCAGTTCTATTCTTGCCACAGTTGTTTTATTATAACTTAGATAATTACTCTTCCTTCCACCCTTCTACATGATATATCACCACCTTTGAGCAAACTCTTGCAGATTTGCAGGTGCAGCTAGGACCAAAAAGAGGGGGCACAATGCTTCCCCCAACACACTTGCTGCACATGAAGAGCACAAAAGCTGCACTTGCACCAAAGCTACGAGCTGTAAATCTCCATAACCTACCACTGAAAATCTTATTGTCAGCAGGTCCTTCCACATCAGACTCTGTTTAAGATCACACCAGTATCTAGACCGAGAATATCTATGTCTTCTTTAGCATAGACTTGTTACCTCACAGTGTGTTTTTTCAGGGCATTTTTTGCTCAGTCATTTGGTGTAGATAGAGGGTGTTCTTTCACGTAGCAGACAGAGTTTGGGAAACCCAGTGTACAAGTCTTGACTTCACTTTATGTGTATACCACTCCAGGCCTTGTAGAGATTCATGTACAGTGCTTTTGCTAGATATCCTCTTAGTATTTATTTTTTTTTATTTATATTATACTGGTCTGCTGACTATTAAGTGGTTTTCCATCCACAGTACTCAGATTTTACTAAAAAAAGTCCTAGTATTTAAGGGTAAAAAATCATTAAGTCTCTAGTTGATTGCAATTATTATATCTTCTGTCTTTATTAATAACTCAACGTAAATATATCCTGATTCTCAGTGTGGGTGCTGGAGGATGAAGGAAGCAATGGAAACCATGGTGCTGCCATCCTAGCTTACAGAACTCCCATATAATATTTTCAAGTTTTGTTGTATGAGACCTGCATTTTATCAACTACATTACCACAAAAATAAGTTCCCTCCAGGACTGATTAGCAACAGTATTCATAAACAGTTTTTTTGCTCTGGGTTGTGCTTTACTAAAGAGGAAATTGTGTCATTTCAATTTCTTTTGCAAAATCAGTCTCCAATATTTAACCAGAATGGATTGTATCAGACAAATAATACCTTGGTTAAAGCTGAATAGCCCCTTTCTGTCTTCTATATTTTGTAATTAGCAGTTTCTAAAAATGCAGTTGTGGAAGCAGAGCAGTACTTTTCAAAATTTTTCCTAATTACTGTGAAACCCACAGCAGTGGTATCATAGTTATCAATCACAGTAGAGCTTTCTCTCTCCAACACTCACAGGCCTTTCTACAGTGAGGCAGATTAATATACTTTCCAGTACCTTTTGGGCTTTTCCTATAGAAGAAAACAATTCTTTTTGCACTCTCTTTGGGATCAAGATTAAACCTGTCCAAGTTTCAAGATTCAGATTTACTTCATTTTTAATTAAGACATTACACACAGGAGAAAAAGCTTTCCTTGGAAACGTAGTTCAGTTTGTTGCTAGCCCAACAGGGTGCCTGAAATCTAATGAAGTAAAGGCAGTCCTAATTATATAGCCCAGTGACAAAATATCACTCCATTTAGGGCAAAGCAGAGGGATGCAAAGGTTAGGATGACCTTTTCATCCCTTTCCTGCACCAGTCTTAGATAACCTCCAAAAAGGAGAGTTGAAGTCCCTATTGCTTCCAAGAGAGACCAGAATGGAGGAAAAGAAGCAACCTTAAATGACCTTTTGTTGAGAAGGAGAAAGGTTATCAAACCAAAAGGTGAGAGGTTATTTACTTTTGCATTTGAAACAAAACACGTGGAATTGGTTCAAATGATGCTTAGCACAGATTGTCTCAATGGTTTACTTAAGATACTTTTGATAAGTATTTAACTGATCAAAGGTATTAACTCAAGTATTTAACTTTGCGTTTGCAACATAAGGTGTCTAATCAGCTGAGGAGTTTCTTGCTGTGTGTAGCTAATACTTCTTTACAAATTGAATATTTTTTGCTACCTAGTAACATTTCAAACAAATGTTAATACTAAAGTCCTGCCTGCCTTAAGCTTAGGTTGGAGGCAATACAAGATCCTGCCTGTTTCTGAGAAGGAAGAGGTAGAGACTTTAA
This sequence comes from Hemiprocne comata, assembly GCA_020745705.1. NCBI lineage: Eukaryota > Metazoa > Chordata > Aves > Apodiformes > Apodidae > Hemiprocne > Hemiprocne comata. Next base: position 139,732,950 of record CM036586.1, read on the forward strand.
GTACAAATTAGTAAAGAAATAAAACCCAGAAATGCTAAAGGAATTAATTTTTACTCCTTTGACATGCAACAGAAATACTCCCTCTATGTGCCATCTTTGCTAGAGAATATAGTTGCATTGACAAAAATCAGGCCAGAAAGACAATGATTAAGAAAAAAGACACATAAAATGCTTAATTTTACTATAGAATTTTCAATGTAGTAAGTTGTGTGAGCAAGTGACTGCATTTCATTTGTAGAGTTAAAAGAAAAAGTATTAATCCAAATGAACTTTTCCATTCCTTGTGTTTTGCCTTTCTTTTGGTATGTGTACAGTTTCAATATGTTCATTTCCATATCTGTTATTATTCTGACATCAATGCATCATTGATTAATGGCAACATGGTTTTCAAATTGCAGACTGAGTATTAGCAGTTAATCAGAATATGTATAAGACATTTTCCTTTATTGAAACGATGCCTAAGGTATCATATTCAATAAAGCAAAGGGTGCTTGCTAATTCAGACTTAAGATAACTGTTCATTAATTACTGTCTGTGTGAGATACAACAGAAGCTTTATTGGTTTTCTTGTAGCTCAGATTTTCTAATGAGTATAATTAGGGAATAGTTTTTACTAAGTTCTTCATTTATTACATATACTTGTTCCTTAGAAATGCCAGAGAAGCTGGTTACATGAATAATAGTCTTAAAGTAATTAAAGTTGATAGGAGCCTATCAGAATTCATTTTCTAGTGAGATCGTAGTTACTTTGGTCCTAAGGGCTTTCTAGTTCATTTTCTGTGTAACATTTTTGATCTGTACTCTTATCATTTGGGACCACGTCTGAGCAGTCAGCTAAGAACACCTCTCATCAAAAGACTCACCTCATGTGGAAGCAGAACTGATTATTTTTTGCTGCTCATTCTGTTGCTCAGAAGAAAACATGATGCATGATGTAAAAGATCCACCTCTTCAAGCTTCAACAAACAATCTATGGCATGAGAATAATTCATAGCTTAAACTTTCTGTAATTAGTTTTCATGTCTGTTCTTGGATTTTGCTTCAGGAGCTTACCAGTAAGAGTTTGCAGGGGAAAGAACTTTCTCTGTGTATATATTTCTTGATAGATTTGCCAGTGGAGAGATTTCATGTGGCAAATGTTTCTGGAAATAAATGATTTAAACCCTGGCCCTGTACAGCTACACAGAAAGGAGGAGAAAGGGAGAAAAACAAGCTGTGTAACTAACAGAATATTTCCCAGCACAAGCTGACAATATCAGGCCTGTGGCAGCATCTTGCAGGGAGAACTGACGGCAACTTCAAGCACCTGAAGAGCAAAACAGTCTTTCAAAAAAGCCTCTGAAACCATCCTGTAGAGCTGGTGCATTACAAGGCTTTTCTGGGACACCCCTCCAGCACAGCAAAGAGACATCAACAGCCTTGCTCTCACAGCTGGCTGCTGGCCAGGGGATCTGCAACACCATGAAAAACTGTCTCCCTGTAGAACATATCCCTGATAACTGCCCAAGGAACACGGTCTCCTGCCATACTTCAGGTTGAAATTTTGCTCAGAGCAGCATGAGGACTGGGTGACTGGATCGACTGTACCCAGTTGAGCTCCAGAAGCTCCAACAGACCTGACGGTACAACACTTTTTTGATAATTGTTTGTAAGATGCCATTCCTGAGCAAGTCTGTTGCACCCACAGACAATGTAGACAGGCTTTCCCTACCATGGAGACCACAATACATGTTCACAGGCTGGTAGGACTGTAGTATCATTGTCCCTGCTGCTCTAAAAAAAGGCTTTCTACTGCCAAATATGGTGAGAAGTGATGCCTGCAGTACGTAACTGAGCAGGGCAGGGGCCAAGAGTCTAATTCCATTTTCTCTTGCAAGACCCTCAGAGACCTCCTGTCTTTGCTCATCTTCAACATTACCAAGAACCTCCATTAGCAGAGATTTCAAATAATTTTAGATAGAGTTGCCAATGGTTTTCTGGTTACCTGGCTGAGAAGCAAAACTTCACTGCCCTTCTAACTTTCCTATAGGCCTACTACACCTCAGTTTGAAATCTACATTTGGAAAGCCCTGGTATTTGTATGCGCCTCTTCCATCAGTGATTTCTTGCTGCTGAAAAGAAGAATGAGCTCTTAATTCAGGTTCCTTTTGGAAAGACACATACAAGGTAATGAAATTTTTGTTTCTGAAAGTTATTCATGCCTAGTCAATAACAGGGTTATTTTGTTCTCTTAGTCTATTGCATGGATCTAGGGTTGCCTCCTGCAAGCTTCTTCAAGATAATAATAAAACATGCCTGGTTACCATTAGTTTGCATAGTGACAGTATCTCGTAACTGTCTACTTGCCTGCCAATCTAGAAATTCTTCCACAATTAGGAGTGCAGCTCAGAAAAATCATGTACCACAGGAAATTTACTGTGGCTTCCATGTCTCACAAATAAAGTCTCTTCAACACAGGAGCCAATGAATTACCTAAATCCAAATCTAAACGATGCTACTACAGAACATAATTTAGGATAATGGCAAACTTAAGAATCCCTATGTCAACATTATATATGCACTTCAGTTTAAAACACTGAAGACATCATCTTTAACCCTTTCAATGACTAAAAAGATACAACTTTCCTAAGGCTAATTGTGGATGTAAAGTTTATGCCCAGTAACCCACAGACTCCGCTAGAGCAGACTAAACATAGATGAGTCAAGAGAGCATAAGAAACACAGTCACGATAGTAGTAATTCATCTAGGCTATCATCCAGTCTCTAACAGTGGACATATGTGGATACCAAAGCAATACTAATATAAAGGAAGAATAAGAAAAGGGAAGAACAAGGATCATAACTATTTCATATTTAATTTACTTTGTTTATCAATGAGCAACAGTTGAAAGGAAACCACTTCAGCAATTCCTTGTTGTGGATGTTCCTGTAACTTATATAAGGTCAAGTGCAAGGTCCTGCACGTGGGTTGGGGCAATCCCAAGCACAAATCCAGGCTGGATGGAGAATGGATTGAGAAGAGCCCTGAGAAGAAGGACCTGGGGGTGTTTGTTGATGAGAAGCTCAACATGAGCCAGCAGTGTACACTTGCAGCCCAGAAAGCCAACCATATCCTGGACTGCATCAAAACAAAAGGTGGCCAGCAGGTCAAGGAAGGTGATTCTCCCCCTCTACTCTGCTCTTGTGAGCAGATTATTGGATTATTGTGTCTAGTTCTGGGGCACTCATCAAAAGAAGGACATGGAGCTGTTGGAGCGACTCCAGAAGAGGGCCACAAAGAATGATCAGAGGGCTGGAGCACCTCTCCTATGAAGACAGGCTGAGAGTGTAGGCGTTGTTCAGCCTGGAGAAGAGAAGGCTCTGGGGAGACCTTATAGCAGCATTCCAGTACCTGAAGGAGCAACAGGAAAGCTGGGAGGGACTTTTTACAAGGGCATATAGTGATATAACAGAGTCACATAGTCTCAGAGTGTTGCAGACAGGACACTCATAGATTGGTCAGGGTTGATGATCATTTAGTCAAATCCCCAAGGCACAGAGATTTCAAACTGAGAGTAGACTTAGATTAGATATTAGGAAGAAATTATTTAGTGTGAAGGTGGTGAGACACTGGCACAGGTTGCCAAGAGAAGTTGTGAATATCCCCTCACTGGAATTGTTCAAGACCAAACTGGATGGGGCTCTGACACACCTGGTCTTGTGAGAGGTGTCTCTGCCCATGGCAGGGGGGTTGGAACTAGATGATCTTTAAGGTCCTTTCCGACCCAAACCATTCTATGATTCTACATAGTCCAAAGCTACTAAAGCTACTAAATGTATGCACTATATATTTTTTATCCGTTGCATTCATATCACTGGGAGATTATGAGACTCGTGATAGTCCTGAAAGAGGTGAATACTTGGCTTCCACCTGGTGTAATGTTTTCATCATACTGAACTTCTTTCCTCACTTACCTTACATTATCTGTTGAGTAGACATATCTTTAATGAGACATCATTTATTCATTTCATTTTCAGGGCAGTAGCATCTGTGCCTGCATGATCCTGATTTTAGAAGGGAACAGCCTTTTAATATACCACATTTATTTCTTTTTAACTCTTTAATCTTGGGGGCAATGTCTAGTTTTATCTGAACAGTGTAAATTTTTCTAACTTAATTAGTATATATAAAGCTTAGCAATTTTGGCCCTTTAATTAACTTCATCAAAACATTTTTCAGGTTGGATTTTTCCTCCATTAACATGATTCCTTTTCCAAGTGTTTGCAATAAAACTAGGTTTAAAAATGTCACTTTCAAAAATTCCAGTTTGGCCTCTAATATATTATGCTGCCAATGTCAAAGAGTACCTATTGCCATTGAAAAATTACCCTTTGATTAAAAAGTTTGATGTGTTCCCTCCATAGTATCACAATATCATAGTATCATCATTCTGGTTGGAAGAGACCTTCAGGATCATCAAGTCCAATCACTACCCTAGCTCTGCCACATCTACCACCAAACCCTGCCCCCTGACACCACATCTGTCTTTTTTAGATGTATCCAGGGATGGTGGCTCAAACACCTCCTCAGACAGCCTGGATCCCCAAGTCCAACCAGTTTTGTTGACTTCTGTGCCCTTGCAAAGGAGATTAAATAAAGAATAGTGACAGGTGATTGAAGTACAATACGTTCAAAAATTAGGCATCATACATAATATGTGCATAATATGTTTTATCTTAAACTTTTATTCTAATGATTGTTCATTACATTGTGTTTTTATGTTCTCTGGTTTGCTCTAAAAGTAATCTTTGTTGGAGCAATATAAGATATAATTGAATGTGTTTTATCCAGTCACAATGCCTTTGCAACTTAAAGACAATACTTGCAAGTCTCGAAACTTCTTTAGCAATCCAGTACATTCTAATTCATAGTAACAATTTTTTTAAAATCTGGGCATTAGATTGAGTTTTGAAACTATGCTCACCCACAGCTGTGGGGAGGAAAAAGAGTAGTTACTATATTACAAATGAATTTGTGATTACAGATTGCTAAGGCTGACTTGAAAGCAACCAGCTCAAACTGTCAGAAATAGAGGTGAACATGCATGAGTTACTCCCCAGGCAATTCTAGCTATACCTCTTTTCTGTTAGTCTGAATTATTTCCTATTTCTTTAATCTAAAAATCATCCTTTCATGCAGTTGTTAAGATGGTATCTTTTACTAACAAAAAGAACTTTGTCAATTAGAGAGAGGTTTGCTTGTTTAACCAAAGAACATTTTAAAATAAGAATTTTCTGTCAACAAACATCTCATTAACACATACACAGGCACAGTAGTATAATAGGACAAAAATATGAAGACTTTAATTAGTATTTTTCTTCTGTCATTAGCAAATTTCTTGGGACCTACTTTCCTGTAAGCCAGTATTATATTCTCATCAAGGGGTATGATATGCTAAACTCTGCATTGCCATTAAAATTGTCAGACTAAATCAAGACAAAGATCTAGCATATAACACTTAATGTTCAGCTGTAGCAAAACAGAACAATTACTAACCTAGTTCTAAAATGTGCTGAAAACTGTGCAACTCAGCTTATTAACTGGTAAAGGCTTTTGAATGCTTCACATGGACAGTGTTCTTCAGAAATCAAGACAACAGCCAGACCTTGGGTAGTTTCTTCATATCAATTGTCTAGATAATATACTATTTTAATGTCAATTGCTGATAGTGGGTTTTTCCACTTAACCACATAAAGAAATAATTAAGAATGAATTAAACTATATTTATTTATTTGTGGGCCACTGCTATTTGAAGCTACAGAGGCACCAAGTCATCACAGGGTAAGATGAGATTTCCTTGACTCCTGGAGACCTCTTGACAAATTGCCTTTATCGGAAGGCACAAGACAACCTTCATCTGGGAAAACATCGCTGCATATCCTGCCATTCAATGCACCCACTCTCAAAGATTGGTGAGAAAACTCCTCTGCCCTGTCATTCTCTTATTTTCTTCAATAACAAGCAGCCAAAGCTATTTTCTTCAAAACTCATGTTTCTCCGGAAAAAGCTAATGTACATGATATGTACTCTGCTTCTCAGATTACTCCAGATAATTTGACACCAGCCAAGCTTGAGGCTACATTTATTCTAGGAAACAAGGGACTGAGTTCTTGATCACAACTTGGAAACATTACAAAAGTGCCTCAAAGTCTTTTTTCACTTAAGGCAAACCTAAATATATAGCCAACATTAATTTCTAGCTCCAGCTATCATTTCCATTTGAGACATCCCTTAGCCATGGAAAAAAATGACCAACTCAACCAGTCTGTCTCTAGAGGCCTACTTTTAGAATGGGACCCCAACTCCAGTTTTATAGCTCCCATTTGTCTGGGGGCATAGGTTTTCATTGCTATGGAAGTAAACAAATTTTCAAATGCTGCTTGGCATTTGTTATTATGCCAATGAGATACTCCTAAAAGTTTTTCAGAGACCGATTCCCCCCTTTCATATACAGAGGGATGGTTGGCATGCTGCTAGTTCTTCCCACATTTACCTTCTTTTAGGAAGGCAGCTGACACTATGACATTGCGATGCTACAACTTCACAGTTATAATGAACAATTTGCAAGTTCCATTGTACATTTATTATTGTACAGCATATTTGGTTCTTCTGTCCACTAATTTTCACAATAATCAAATATATCAGTGTGGTGGCGAATCACTAACACATCATTTTAAAGATTGTCATATCATAGATCTCATCTTCTTTGTGCATTTCCTTTTCTGGACATGGTTCCTCTCTGTTCTCTTAAAATTCCACTTCTTATCTGTGTGTACTTATGGCCCTAGTAAATTTTCTCATTTACTTCTAAGTTACAGTTGTCAGAAACCTAATAACTTAATATCTCCCTGAAACCTTGCCCACTCAATTTATTTCTTGTCCACCTGAGAGAAAGGCTGAGAGCTCAGGGAAGCTGCTGTTCAATTAGCCCTTGCATGAGATAACAGGGCCAAAGGTAGCGTGCTTAACTTGTTTTGCAATGGCTTCCTTCATGTCCACAGCTTAAGCTGACCTACCTTGAACTCTTCTCAGCTCCAGTCTGCTTATAAATCAGTATAATCTTACCTAAGAGGAGGTTTTGATTGAAAACCTCCCTTTTTGGTGGGCAACTGAATTACGTTACACCTTCCTGCGTTCTGTTTAAATCTTTTAACTCTTTACTTAATGACGTGTTAGGGATTGTTTCACACTTCTTTCACTTGATTATATTTATTATAGCTCTCTGGTTTATAGGTACTTTTTTTTAGGTAATTTTAATATATTAATAAATAACATTAAAAATCTTGGTATCCCTGTAACATGTAGCAACAGGTAGATCAGATACATTTTTAAGCTAGAAAGCAAAAGTTTATTTAATGTATTTGAATGAAAAATGGCAGATTTTAGGGCACACTATATAAATAACAAAATAGTTTTTAAGGCATTTGAATTAATAATAAAGTATTTCAGTATTATTTAATATTATTAAATATCTTAAACTAAAATAGAAGCTGGGGTCATTTTATAAAAGGCATTAACTTGCATGTGGTTCTTACTGTCAGAAAGCTTGAAGTAGTCTGAATAGATTTTTTCTTCCTTTCCTGGACAGACTATTAGCTAGTATTTTCACTGCCTGATTTTCCCACATTCCTCAGTTAGGAAAGAGTGTATTTATTTAGTTGTATACTTTTTAGACATTTGGTTTGCCAGGCTGATTAGCCAAGCTTTAGCGATAAATGGATGTGTATAGCAACAGATAGCAAACATACAACAGATCAGCTGTGAGCAGCTGGTTTTTATGGTGTCCAGTCTCAGTAAGCATTGTGGGTGTACTCAATGACTATACATGTATTAATAATAGATGTTAATGAACTTAGACCTTCACAACTTTTAACCTAGCAAGATACTCTTAAAAATCTTGCTGTAGTAAAGCAACTACTTGAGTGGAAAATCACCATAAAGGTACCCTCACAGCTATGGTAGAATACATTCTACCTTTATTCCAAGTTGTCCATACAGCCACAAAGAGATTTCAGTAGCAGTTCAGATTTTATTAGGCATTTATGTTCTTCAGCTGGTTCAGCCCTTGACAGATTTTCCTGTACTAAAAGCACTACTGGTCTACAAGGAGAGGGATTTTCTGTAAGTGCAAAAGAGTACATCTGCCATGTTACACTGCCAGCATTTAATGAAATGAAGGCTAAGTACCTTGTGTGGGTCTAGGTGCTTTGGGAAGCACAGTGTTCCTAAGGCACATAGTTAAGGGCTGCTGGTAAGTGATGGCTAGTTTTAACAGTCCATCCTTCACCGTACAGCCTCCAGTTTCTTTGAAAAAATCTTGACCATCTTGCAGATAAAATGTGTGCATGTATATTTGTCTTGTGACAGGAGGAGGGACAGTGAAGGGACTCAATATTATAAATAAGTAAAATTAATAATTAGATGCAATGGTAAGAAAAAAAAGTTGTGGTTGTTTGGGGTTATTTTTTATATCTTTGCCTATAGCATTGGTACTCATTGGTATTAAAGCACCTTTAAAACCCTTCATTATAGGCCAAAGTTAACATAATCCTACAAGGTTTTTCTGAAAGTTTACTAGCTTTCTAAAGGGTCACCTTCTTAAAGTCATTCCATGACTCTCTCAAGCGTGAAAAGTACAGAACATAAAGGCTATAATATGAAGGTAATACTGTAGAGGGAAAAGTACAAAATGGTCTTTTAAAACAGTCTGGCTATACTAGAATCACTGAACTAAAGGAAGGCTTTTATTCAGGAATGGGCTGATACGAAGATTCTTAAGTAAAATTTTGCTATACCATGCTCTGAGAGGAATTTTCTCTTGCTTATTCTCTAGGAGTTTGAATATCAGTATTTCATTAACTAGCTTTTGTTAACAGGCACTTCAGATGTTAGTACAATTAAGCTAGTTAGGGTGGAAATAAAAATATGAAATTCAAATGGACTCATTAAACACTCCTAGATGAGGTAATGCACTTACCTTAATATGAGGAAAATGCATTTAGAAGAGCTACCTATTTGTATTGAAACCAACATACCTATAATTTTTACTTTTCTGAAAGAATGAATGACCATGGAGAACATAATGAAAATTAATGCAATAACGATCTGGTAATGCATTCAGAAGGAAAGGTAGAAGAAGAATGATCTGGTGAAACTCTAGGTCCCCAAAGATGAGAGGTGTTTCTTCAAAATGGGAGTAATACAACAGCAAACCTAAATTGTTTCTGTCTTCAGATTGCACAGGAATCATATATCTACTGATAGATGTTGGCAATAAAATCAATATTTATGTGTGTGTAGCACGGAGAATTCAAGTTGGAAAAGAGAAATTAATGAAGATTTGACAAGCTGAATCAACCTGAAGGGTCATCCACTTGAGTAAAGCTGGGTAAACAGTTTTTACTCTGAAATTGAGCCAAAAAGTTAAAAGGAAGTGAAAAGGAAGCAGAACCAGATAACTATGCTCTCAAGTCTGGGTTAGCAGATGACAAACATTTGCTTATTGAAAAATAAAGGAGAGCTGACATAGTCGTGAAACCAATAGACATGGGCAGTGAGTTCACCTAAAAGTTCTTTGGGAAGAAGTTAGAAAAGCAACACAAGATTGGCAAGCAGGTTGCCTGATTTTATCAGTCTGATCTTTCCCATTTTTTGTAAGATTAATGCACTGGGTGGCCTCAAGGTGGAATGCTAATAGAAAAGTTCAGGAAAAAAGTTAATAGAAATACGTGCTAATTCTTCATAAAGCCCATATAATCCCCAAACCGCAGGTTCAAAAATTCAGCCTTTCTAAGCTTGTGACAATTTCTATGCATTGTTTAGGGTCTTGACTATTGGTTGCAATTAATGGAGAGACAGAGGACCAGAAACAGTATTTTCTTTTCAGCTTTTTAAGATATCCTTTCTGATGCACTCCAGTGCCTCCATTTTGCATCTGTGTTTCAAATCAAAACATGCAGATGTGAAGTTTCAACATCTTATTTTCAAATGGGATAATAAGCTTACATGATGTCCTCACATGACTCAAAGGTGCAATGGAAAATCAGTGGCCTCCATTTCCTTCTGTTCATTGTTGAGCCATAGAACTAACTCCGAGCCTGAGAAAAAAGCAGTAATACTGCTTTTTAAGTAGAAGCAAAGAAGAATTTGATTTCTTAGCAGATGAAGGGAAGGCAAAGAAATATCTAGCAGTATTTATTAAATTTACTAACTGGGCAAAGTAGGCTTGTTTCCAGTGTCTAGGGAACAGACTATGATAGGAGTGTCTGAAAAGCATGGTGGAAGGTGAAGGAAAGGACTCTTCTTTTAATTCAAGGGACTATGTTTATGTTTTAATGAAAAAGAAAAGGTAAAGTAGCAGCTCAAATTGTGTAACAGGTTTCTGATTTACAAGCAATTATAAATGGAAATAAAAGGCACTTGTTCCTCTTCCATCTTGAAAATCTTAGTCAAGCCTGTTTATTTCTGCCATCTCAAAACTTAACATGACCATTGTTTAGAAATACGCAATTTTAAATTGTTCTGGAATGAAACATGTGTATTAAATTTTACCTTTAAGAAAAAATAAATTATATGAGTCAGGAGTAAGTAATTTCCTTTCCTTATCATTACACAAGTAATTTCTTTTCTAATGGAAAAATACTCTTTCTAACTGGGCAAGGGAGGAGCAGCCTTTCCCTAGCAAGATTCTGATAGATAACTTACAGTTTGGGAGAAGGCATGGGAATATTTCTGCCATTTTGACTCCTAAAGTGTCTTTTCATACAGCATCAACTTATATATATATATACTTAGAAAGCAAAATATGCTTTATGTCCTCACTCCTTTTCTCTTACACATGCTTTCAACTATGGGGAGGGCTCAGGAAAACTGGCTAAACTGGTTGTTTATATAATGGAACTAACACACTTCTAAATTGGGCAGCAGAGCTGAGTCATGGCTCACATAACTGATTAGCTCTATTTCTCTCTTTAGTAATTACAACTCAGGAAAAAGAAGCCCATGTGATGTTATTTCAAATGATGATGATACTGAATATCAGAGACCTGATCACTGAGGCCCTAGCAGTGGAAATATCTTTAGTTAGAAAATTAAACTTAGAGATTATAGCTGTCACCGAAGCAGGCTCATAAAAGTATTCTTATTAAATCTCTCCACAGGACTGAGGAACTAATAGGTGAGCTAGCTTCTTAAATGAAAACTGCTAAGTAGCAAACCCAGGAATTAATCTCACCAGTAAATTCTGAATTGTTTCTCCTAGTCCCACAAAAACCAAAGATCCTGAATATTTACTTCTCTGTCTATTCCTAGTTTTTGGGAATTTTAGAACAGAATTTAATCATTAAAATGTTACTCTAAGGCTTGTTCAGCCGCAGGCAAGCTACTAGATGTGCCTCTGTACATGCAACCACAGTGTATTAAAGACAGGGTAAATATGTGGAGCTGGAGGAATGCAATATGCTGTCAGGTGATGCCCAGAAATACCTCCTAGTGTTTTGTTTCAGAATAGCAATGCAATGAAATATAAATAAATCATGGTGAACTGGCTTGTTGCAGAGTTTACCTAGAAAATGTGTCTAAGTCAGTTTCACAAGTACGCTCTCGATTTGCAGAGCTGCACAAAAGCTCCTGAGGTTGGGAGGCTCTGCTCAGACAGCTGAAAAAAAAGCAATGTCAAGTTATTGCATCTCTCTTTCTCTCCATTTCTTCCCCAAATTCCCATAATTTTTCAGGGACAAAAAAAAAAAAAAAAAAAAAAAAGGCAACATAATGCAAAAGACTTTTGGACATGAAAGACTCCTTTTAGGCAGGTAATGGGCCAGTCAGGGAAAGACTGTGTCCAGTAAGCTGCTGCATGTGTAAGAAAAAATATGTCAGGCAGTGGATAAGTGTCAAGTTATCTGCTTTTAAAATCTTTCACAGCTTTCTCTGTTGGTGCCATTTTTAATGAGAATCTCTTGTACTGTGTCAGGAGAAGAAAGGAGAAGAGCTCTCATGCTGTTCAGTATGAGCTATAAAGGAATCAGTATTACAAATAAAGCTATACGGCTTCAAGGTTTTGGTACAGGTGCTGTGTACATCACACAGGAGGTAGCAGATGGGAAGGGACTCTTGACTATACGCAGGCTCCTGACAATATCAAACAAGCCATGGCAAGGCTGCTATTAGTTATACTGCACTGCAGCACTTAGCTGGCTTCACTTCTGGCTTCTGGGACTGAAGCACTGCGGGTACTGTCGTGGAACAACTGCATATGCAGAATAACCACCCTAGAGAAGAGCAAGCATCCCTTTGTGCTGTTATTTGTTGTTTTGCAACTCAGGGTAACCTTCACAGATCTCTAGTATTTTATAGTATTTCCTGATATTAAAAGCATCACTAAAGGTGCTGTGGCAATCTTTTGAATGTTAGGAGTAAAAGAAGAGTCAAGTTTAAAAGTGACCTTAAAAGGAGAATGCTGCTCACATGCCAGAAATGAATGACTTATGTGAGTGACTACTCTTCAATTTCTCCACAGAAAAGTGCTTTGGTGAGCATATCATAGGGAGCTCTGGCAGACAGCTGGGTATCACGCTCTTGGTTATGGAGGTTATCACTCCATTACTTACCTTCAACCAATGGATAGTATTAGCAGCTGCCTACCATTAAAACCAGTAACCCGTTATCAAGATGATCTGAGCACTTTTGGGGTATAGAGGTGTCTAAATCAATCAGTGCAGGTATGCTGCAATGCACTGTGGACTGTTACACAAGGATTGCCAGGAGTGCAGAAGGTAGCCAACACCAAATCTGCTGACTGCTCCTCCAAAGACCATTGCACACAGTGAAATGGAGTGCTAAACAAAACAGTTGAGATACAGACATGCCATGCATGCAAAGCATGTGGTCACAGTGACCAAAAGTCAGTCAGGTGTGTCTAAATCTCAGGACTCTGCTCAGAAATCCTGAACGTTGTTCTGACACATGGATTAGCAAACAAAAGGCGTCAGAGAAGTCAAAAGTTCAAAAGCGCGTTTCCACATAGCTCTATATTGTGCTTCTCTGTAATTTTAATTCCCTTCCTTTCACCACTCCAGCTTTTTTTCCAAAGAAATTATAAATTAATAGTGAAGGCCAGAGAAACTATTTTGATCCATGATATCCTTTGATTCACTTGTATTCTACAAAGGTTACTAGCTCCTTTGTTTTCCTTATTGCTTATTCTAACCCAGGTGAAATCAGTCATATTTTGGTTTTATTCTGACCAGGCCAGATTATCATAGCACTGTTAAAGACAAAAATACTTTAAACAACAAGTGACCTTTAGTTTCACCACCACTATAGCAAAAAATTGTAGTAATATATACAGTTTATTTTTAAAACAATTAATCATCAAAAGATGTGTACAAGGCATGGCTTTTCCCACATGCATAGTTTTGCATGTAGATTTTATTTCTTGTCTTAATTACTTGGTAGTATTTTATTCATGGGATTTCTTAAAACTCCACTATTGAGAAAATAAAATATTTGTATGAAGACCTGTGAGATGATATGCTGATTACTTTTCTCCAAGTTACTCTGCCTACTTTTTATTTTGCACCACTGACAAACACTGCAGATTGAGAAGACTGGAAAGGGAAGAGAATGAGGTTAAGAAAAAATTATAACTATCAGTAGACATTGGCAAGCATAAACAGAAATTGATTTTAAGGAGATTTTATTCAAAATTTGAGTCAAGCCTGCTTATAGTCCTATAAAAGCATAAACAGACCTGTTGGTAACGCTTTCTTTGTTTCAGTTCTGTGCCTGCTCACTTTGTCTAGAATTATTTATATGTTATAATTCCCAGACTGTAAACTCCTTTTCAATTCTTTACATGTACTTTATTTTCTTGCTTCCAGTACTTTAACACTTCTACTGGTGCATTTAATAGTTACAGGTTTTTAAATGAGAGCTCTCAAAATGTCTATTACAAGCATTCTCATTTTATCAGATGAGCACACTATGAGAGCAGTTCACATTTCCACAGACTTTTGAAGGTGAGCAGGATCAATAGGAAATTCTGCACTAGTTTCTTCTGCTCTTCTTTTGCATGAACATATTTTACCACAGAATGTTGCTGGCAGTTGATAATGCCTGTACTACTAGCACAAGTGAACTTCATCTGCCTTTGGCTTTCTTATATGAAGGCTATTCCCAGTCTACTTGTCTTGGTTTTTATAATAAGGTGGATTTAAAGCTTCTTTATTTAACAAGAAGTTGCCTATTTATCTTTATTCAACAACATGATCTTCAAGTGAGAGTAGATAGAGCTCATTTCAAACACGTCCAAGATCCAGATTGCTTTCAGTTGCCAAACTAAGTTTTGTGAAAGCTCAGAGAAGCTATGAACTATCATGAAAGGCTGCCAAGGCTAAAGGTTCAGAGGGACAAGGATCAGTGACTTCCATGCAAAACTATACCTTTCTGAAATTTACTTATGTTAACTATCCCCAACTTGTTAAACAAATGCTTCATTTTCTATGACCTGCAGTGCTTTTCTATGAAAAGTACAGATTATAGGCCTAGTTTAAGCTTTTAAGCTTTTAATTGCCAATAAACAATGCTTGGTTCATTTGACTTTTTGCTACATTAGCAGACTTTGCTTTACTTTCAAGTTTCACTTGAGCTTACCACTGATTCATAACTGCTGTCAATGGGGTCGTTTTTGATACAGTGGCTCCAGAGAAATAACTTCAGGGTTTTACGAGCAATACTTCTGAAGAGCTTCACAAAGATAATTATCCAAAAGGGTTATAGGGTCTCTAAGGACTGAAGACATGAACGGGTAGAGGAGGGGACTTCATGTCCACAGGTGGTAGGATGGTCATCCTTAGATTTATGGCAGGAGGCTACTAGAAAACCCAGTGACATCACTGAAATTCAGGCACAGTCAAAAGTTCTGTGTAAATTTTATATTGCAGAAAAACAGCCATGGAAAAATGCCGGTGTCTGTCAGGCCAGCAAGCAGGGAAAAGGTCAGAAAATGATTCATTTGCTCATCAGACCCAAGGGTGATGATTTTACTCACAATAACAGAAGGACAATATTTTCTAATCTGTGCAATCAAGACTCTAATCCTTTCTCTTTGCTAGTATAAAATGTGAGGTTTTTCATTGTAAGCTTGTGTCAATGTATAAAACAGACTAAAATAAAACTGACAGGCAGTAAGCATTCTCTGTTTTCTCAACATCACAAAATGCAAACCTTCAAGGACTGGCAACTCAAAACAAATTACAGGCTCTCAAAGGTTGGTCTGTCTCTCCAGAAAGGGACAAGAATAATTCTGAAGTAAAAGTTCATGCATAATTCTGATCTCCTGCTTGACTACTTACTCATCACTCTCAAAAAATAAGTACCTCTGTTCCTTCAGAAGAAACATATCCTGCTCTCATTAACTTTAAGAATATTATTAAAATATTCATTGTTAAAATATTGGCTTTTAATTTTGCAGCTCATTTAGGTACCACTTAAAGGACTGTCCATCAGTGCTAACACTGAACATGTTCACTGTGTAACCAGAAGCATGGCTACACTTACAGTTCTCTTCTTCGTTATCAAGACCATATTTGTACATCTCATCTAATGTAGCCCAGTGCTCAAAACCCATTCAGAAAGGCTGCATTTTAGGATTCACATTCCACCTTTCAGACCTTTCTGGACAATTCTGCAACCTCTGCTCTTTTTCTTCACTTGGTTCTTCATTCAAGTCTTGGGATTCCCACTGAATGAGTAGGATAGAAAGGGTTACTGAGGACTGTTAGCATAGCTGCATGCAGAGTTTTCTTTTAAAATGTGGGACCAGAGGAGTAGATGTGTTGAGGAGGGATGTGTTCTTATGAACTGCACCGTATTTGTGGATGACTTGTTTGGTGGCTCCATCTTATAGTGTCAGAAGCTATTTCTGGTAGCATACCTCCTTTCACCTCTATGCTAATTAACCCTCCTAGTCCAAGTATGTTTTTGCTAGGGTTAGTGTATCAGTTCTAGTTAACTTCTGCCAGCACAACAGAAGCTTGAAACTAGTGAGACAGCAAGAAGAATTTTCCAGCTATTAGCTTTCTGGGCCACGTATTTATTTCCTCTGTATAGTTCAACCTAAGATACACCTTCAGCATTTTAGACTGTGCTGAGGTGGATGAAGATTAAGAAGGACAGAGTCAGTTTTTTGTGGCTTTGTTTTTTCTTTAACTGAAAGAGGCATCTGATGCTCAAGGAAAGAAAAACACTGGTCAGGATTGACTGCTATTTATGATTGCAGGGACCTGAGGTGCTAATTTATGCTATTGTCACTGTAAATTTGCTTTCTCTTCATATACACAACTAAAACCTTCTTGTGTATCCTTCCTACATCAAATTATGGAGACTAGCTCTCCTCTTCCTAAAATCTAGTCTCCCACTGGGATCACCTTCCCCAGGTAGGTGCTACTCATACACCTGTTAACAAGGTCTGCTTTGGACTCTCATCCTGTCTCTATCATCCCCTGTTGCCATAGGCCACAAAGGGATTCCTGGAGAGGCACAGAGAGCAGCTCACCTTTCCTGATCCCTAAAACACAACCCTGTCTTTACCACCACATTGAAAAGATTGGTCTTGAATTTGAACACACAGGCCAGGAAGTCTCCAGGCAGCCTCTGCTTTGGCAAAACCCAAAGAAGTCCCTCTGCCTCCCTGCTTTGAATAGGCAGAACACAAGCAAAGAGTGGTGGGCAGTAAGTACCATCAGTTTTATCTACTTCATCAGTTTGTATTATATATCTAGAGTAAAAATCCTAAAGAATATCTGAGAAGCTACCTGCCTTTCTGTCAAGCTGTATTTCATCAATAAGCATAGATTGTTCTTCAACTTAGCATGGTTTTGGGAATGAGAGTCGAGCCTGAGGCCATTAGCAAGCATCCTGCAGCCTTAATCCATGGGTGTTTGCAGTAGGGAACTTTGAAATAGAGACTATAATAATTCCTGTGCCCTGAAAAAGAGCTGTAACTTCCTCATCACCTTAAATCATGCTAATTTCAGCTCAGAAATCCTAAGTTTGGTTAGTCCTTCTCTGGATTTCCCACTAGGTTTTGCAATATTTGCCTAGCCCTCATGTTTCAAGCTGAGTTTTTTTCTGAGGCTTAAGAATTACCCACCATAAGAAGGCTGGAGTCACAGCCATGGTTATACTGAACATGAGCAGAAGTGTTGTAGTATTACCTGAGATACTTTCATCACTTTCACAGTTTTTAAAAAAAAAAAGCAGGTGTTCTTTTTCTTTTGTTTTTCAGATGCAGAAAGAAAATAACAACAGCAAAAATTCCTTTTGCCTGTGACAAATGCTGGGCAGTGACATCAACTTACTTGTAAGCCAGAGAGTCAGATGGCTGCACCCTTGGAGATGCACACAGAATCTCTTTACCATTACATTTGAAGTAGTGGATTTTTTTTAAATAGTTACTTTCTAATGAGAAACAGCATGTAGCATTGTTGAGCTTGATTAGGCAAATTTAATTGGCTATAGTTAATGTATTTGTGCAAAAGACAAATATTCAGCTTAAACATGGTTCTTAATCTTTCAGTAATTTAGAGTAATTTAACTAACCATGAAGTCTTTAACTTTTAATGAGCTTTATTCCAAGTCACTTCCTCTTTTGTACCTTCAGCTATCTCTTAAACATTGTATACTTTCATTTCTGACAACTATGATCCCCACCTTTCGTGTCTCAGATAGATATGGCTATACCTCTTTCCCATACCTTGATGGTCTGCGTTCCTCTTCTATATACCCTGGTATGAAGTACAGCTTTTATGACTATCCTGCATTCTCTAGTTTAGAGCTTTACCATTCCAGATTACACCACCGCCCCAGATGTAATTAGTTTCTCAGCACACCAGCAGTGCTTGCCCTGGTATACATCTCCTTTCTCTCCCTGCTCATTAAGCTGCTGAATTCACATAGCTCTTTCCACCATAGGGCTCTGCAAGAACATGGTAATCAGAACAATTGAACCTTATACCATAGAACTACGTCAGTATAACAGATTTGTTTGAGGAGTATTTTAACCTTTTTAATCATCACTTTCCCTCCAGGAATTCATCTTCCTTTTTCCTAAATCCACTCTGCTTGATTCCAAATTTGGCAAACCTCAGGCAAGCGGTGGCAATTCAGCGGGACATTCAACACTTCTGATGTGGATCACATTTGAATAGTCAGATAAAGGCATCTACCAAAGAACAACCTTTCTTAAAAACAATTGCTGTCTTGCTTGTTACTTAGTACTTCATACTTCCATGTTAGCTGAAAGGCGTGCCATAACGGCACACCTCAGTACATGTCTACTCTAGATACTCAATTCTACTTATTACTTCCTCTCAAAATATACCAATTAGTCTTGTTCTGTTCATGGTTGTCCTATTTTTATCTTATAGGCTTATGTTAATTCTCACTTCATGGTTAAAGGTGCCTAAATGACTTCTGATGCCTGTAATTTTATTTTCTATTGTATTCTATCAAATGAGCACTTCAATCAACTTAAACCTTATATTGTTTAAAGTACACAGTGTGGATGTTACGGAACAAACAGCTGTCTGAAAAATGGGGCCTTTCTTCAAATTATTCTGTACCTTTAAGCCCTAACCACATCCTAATTGAAACCAAATTTAAACCTACAGAATTTTGCTTCATTACCAGTGAATACTATGTCCATGCCTATGGCTTTTGAAAGTGCCTATGTAGCATTTGCAACTAAACAAGCCGAAGTTGACTGTTGTAAGAGAATGAAGGCTTCAGTTAGTTAGATCTGTTTCCCTGCCCTAAATATGGAGTACAACCATGCCTTTGCTAAAGGGTAAGAGTCCTCTAAATTTCCAGTGTTAAAAACAACACAGTTTTAGTACTGACCATGGTTGGCTTTTTGTTGTTTGTTTGCTTTTGCTTTTGTAGTTAAATAAGTAATAAACTATACCAATGTATATTTACTGATTGGAGTGGCACCGTGGTTACTACATGGTCTGTCATTATTCATATGTTTTCTGTGTTCCAATTATTTTCAACCTGCTTTTTGTAAACCATGGAACAAACTATGTTATAAAAAAAAAAAAAAAAAAAAAAAAAAAAAGAAAAAAATCAACTCCAGCTTATGCTATCATATACACGGGACAGAAGACGTTCCTATTCTCTCTTCTCATCTCCATTTTAATGTACCTGTGCATTGAGACTTTTAATCCTATTATTTCTGCAAAGTTTCATTAGTATATGAAATAAAGCTCCCAGGTATTATGCTGGTCATCCTTATCCTTGTGCAAATGAGCAACCTTTTGAAGCAACAGTGCATAAGTTTCTCTAAATGAGGTTGAAGAGGTCTCCTAACTGCAATATACAGAGCCATTATTGCTTCATTCTCTACAAGGAACATATTAGGCAAACTCTAGAATTGTCTAAAATAAGCTTTGCTGCAGCCAGTCTTTTCTCCTTTTATGCCATAGTAGACTGGGACTATCAGCTTAGTATATTACCTATCATGCAAGTACAAGGCCTTGTTTTTTGTATTGTGAACTTTATTCCAAATTTGCTACATCTATTTTGTGCAAAATATTCCACTTCTGTTTTCTATTTAAGATGCCTCCAAGCTTTGTCTTAGTGCATGCTCCTACTCATTTTGCCTAATTTATTCAATATACATATTTACTAAAGGTCCCATGATTGATCTTTGCAGATTTAATTAGTTAACTCCCTCTGACATTTCTAAGACTTCCCTTTTTTTCCTCATCAGTTAGGATTACCTATTTTATACTTCTTCTACTAATTTCTGTCTTTGCCTGCACTGCAACTTTTTTATTTCATTGATTTGCCTTCTCACACACTGACAACCGCTCTGTGCCAGCAATAACCCATGTTCACTCCTTTGTTACCACAGCAAAAAAACGGCTCAAAAAATTTCCTGACAAGTGTCCAGCTTCATCACCTAATTTCTTACCCAGCTTTGAAAGACAAAGGGTTATTTAGTAAGGTTTGAATTTCTTAACCTATACTGTTTCTTTAGAAAGAATTGCAGACTTTTCTCTTGATAACAGCACTCAAAAAGTACTTTCCTAAAAAAAAAAAATTGGTGTATTACATTCCTTTCATACAAGACTTCACAAAAAAAGTGCTTCATTAACAGTCTTTGATGCCTGTGAAGGAAAATGTCTATGCAACTCAGCAATATCAAGGTGCTGTAAAAAAGCAAATCCTCTAAGTGAGGGACATGTTTCCCAATAGAAATAATGCACATCCAATGATTCATTATCAAATAAACCTAGAAACTGGTTTGCATTCTGTTCAGAGAGTTAATAGGATCTCGATAGGTCAATTTAAAACTTCAGATGTGGATCACTGTTTTAGTCTTTAAAGAAAGGTATTCAGAGGAAAAACACTCTTTAAATTCCTGTGGGGTGTCATTGCATGACCTATTGCCTGACACTTAAATGCTTTCCGTATTCCAAGGCTGTATGAAGGTTACTGCCAGACTATTTTTCAATTTGCCTTCTTCTTCATATCTTCAGTTAAGCACTAACATACAAACCCTTATTTCAAGCTACAAAACCTGTTTCAATCATGGAGCTGCTGCTTTCTAAAGAACTGTTTATTCTGTCAATCAATTACACTTCACACTTTGTCAAAAGCAAGTAATGCTTAGTCAATCAAAGTACGTAAGTGTACATGTTAGTGCATAGTTTCAATTTCTGCATTTTCTTAGGCGACCGATACCAGTTGCTTTTCTGGCATCAAATAGTTGGTTATTATCAAGCATTTTTTCCTTGTTTGAGTTTCCTGTTTAATCCCAACCTGCAGCATGAGTTAGCTTGCCTCTTTCCACTCAACTAAAGTTTTGTGTACAACTGGTGTTCATTGTAACATCAGTTCTAGGTGTCCCTCAATACAAACAGACCTCACCCACATGATGTAAACACTTGCTAAGCAAAATAGTATTCTGAACAAATATTAAGTGTCACACAGAAATCAAATGGGTGATTCCCAATGAAAGAGAATTCTCATATTTTCCTTAAAATAAAGGGAAAAAGAGAGGAGATGCCCATAAAAGTTTACTGGGACTCCACAAATTCAGATACTATTTTAGAAGCTCATGCCATGGTTTGTAACCTCCTTTTAAAACTTCTGCTACATGCCTCTTTGTGATCTCCAAGGTTACTGGAAAATAGCCTGCCTTTGAGCAACAAGTTCCCTGTTACTGACATGAAATATATCATGTCTGCATTTGAACTCATTCAATAGAAGCAAAATATGCAGTTTTCCCCCTATTGGAAGTACCTTTTTATTTTTACTGGATTTCATAACACTACATGGCAGAACTGACCAGGTGGCCTTCATCTGGCAGCCCTGCCACCTTTTCTGTAGGCTTCAACTGCTTCATCTGAGAATGATGGTGGACTCAGGACCCTGCAGGGTGTATAAACTCTTCTACACTCTTCCAGACCACCAGAGCTGGGGCTCTGATGCCAGCTGCCTTGTCCTATCAATGACCACCCAGCAGTAAAGGACACACCTTCCCTCTCCTACTGGCACAGTTTGCAGGTGAGACTCCCTTCTTGTAACCCCAGCTACCACACTAAGGAAAACACCACTGATGCCCTCTGCCTGGTTCTTCCTCCTTGCCTGGCATGCCACAGTTGCCTACTTAATTTGTGTACAAATATTACAGTTTGTGGGTTAAATATCTTACTGCATATCACACAGTCTCTATGTGTGATAAAACACAGAAAGTCTACATTTCAGGTTCTTTTGTCCTTCCCTCTCCCAGGACTGCCCTTCTATTCATTCTGTCTTTTCTTGATTTGCAATGTGCCCTGGAAAACCAGTTCAGCTAGTTTTTCAGTTTCTTCTATTGATTAACTTTTCTGTTACTAAGTCATGATGAAGTCTGCATTCCAGCAGTGCTATTCTATTGTCTTGCTCACTAAACTTTGCAATAGAATTAACTGCACTTGAATAAACTGGAGAAGAATGGTGGAATATGCATTGTCTGATGCTCTGACACCTGACTATGACTTATTTTTGCACCGAGCTCCCTACAATCATGTATGCTGTCCTAAAACAATCACTTTAGTATTCAAATTGGAATAAATGGCTATATCTCTTTGCAGAACTTTGATCTGTAGTTTTTAGTGGAGTTCTTAATGTACCATCTTGGAATTTGTCTAATTTTCTCTTTTGCCCCAGCCCACATAATTCAGGCCAACTGGAGCACCTGGAGTATTAAATGACAATAACTGACATTTTCTGGCAAACTGAACAATACAGGATCATTCCACAGGAAGCCTGACTCCTTACTTTCTCCTTTTTTTCTGAGCAGGTTTCTTGCCAGGCTGTGTTGCTATCCAAACCAGAGAGGACAGGCTGGGATGGACTTGGATCCATGCCACAACACAGGGGTTCTGCCCAAATTGCTAACAAGGTACATGGAAGACTGCAGCTCAACTCAGAACACTGGCGCTGCCCAAGAGTGCTCCCATCATACTCAAAGCATGAAGAGAAGAGACATGGCAAGTTCTCTGAGCTCCTTTGCCCTGGGATCCTGGCAGTCATGTCTTCCCAGAAACCTGAGCTAGTGCTTACGCAGGAGGACCCACACTTTAAATTCTCTTCCTTCTTCCATTCCAATGGTTCTAAACATTAGTGTTCCCACAGACAGTCAGCTATTTACCCCCATTAGTAGTCAATCCTCATTCCTTTTCCTTATAGATTTCTTACTGCCTTCTGAGCTATGTTAAAGAAGTTGTCATTCATATGCAACAAAGCTTTTACTGGAGGATTTAGTTTTAGTTTTGCTTAATGGCACAGAGGCTAGAAACATTTTTTTTTTTTTTTCCCTGTAGAGCTTTTAGGGCTTTCAGAGTTAGCAACTTTTAAGTGTGCATTGCTCCAGGTATGCAATTTTCAAGAGTTGAAATCTGGCAATTTAACCTCGACGAAAATTCCTCTTTTGTGACCTGAAGTCTAAAATGCTTGCCCTCTCCTTCTTTATCCTGCCCTTTAAACTACAGTCAATTTGTTTCAATTTTGTGTTAGTTACATGCACAAAGCTCTATTTTTAACCTTTCCCAGAATTTGCCTACACAAAAAGTCACATTTAAGTTTCAAAGCTCCATGGGATGGGAGGGCAGTGTATGTTAATCTTACAGTTTAACCTCTTTTACAGCATTATGACACATTTTTCACAACATTTTGTTAAGCATTAAGGCATAAATTTTTTTTTCCGCTCACTGCAGCAGCAGTAATTCTTTTTGCTCTTATTAAGTAACAGAAAAGTCAAACCATGTGTTTTTTCTATTACTTCTAAAGATGCAAGAATACAGAAAAAATCTAGTTTTTCACTTCATTTGGGAGAGGAAAAGACTAATTTTTCTTATATTTATTTTGTGATGAAATAGTTATTTGTAATTGGAATATTTTCTCAAAGTATGCAGCAAAAATCTTCAAAAATCATAATAAATATAATTTTAAGTTTTATTTTGTTCAAATATGCTCCGATTGGAGTAGTTAACAAAGAAATCATGAGGTATACTAGCATTACTGAAACAGGAACAGAAAGCTTTATTTACACAGTGTCTGCTATTTGGGTACTGATCATTCATTGCAGTACAGGACCACAATTTTTAATAAGGTTTGAATACATACTGACACTTTTAGTTAATCATTAATACAATGCTGTGCTAACTGGACCACAATATGGCTAATATGTCCTGTTCATTTCATAGGCCTGATCTCTAAAAGGAACTTTTTTTCTGTTTCTAAGTCCTACAAAACTGAGATCTCTTTCTCTATAAGCCAAAAATATCAGTACCTTTCTCTCCCCTCCCCCTGGCCAACATTGCTTTTTCTATTTTTTTTAAAGAGGAAAATCACTCAAAATCAACAAAATATACAGTAAGTATCTTAGCATTCAGTATTGCTCTACCTTTGGTACCCAGATAATGACCAACTATATTGGTCACTATGACAATGCAAAAAAAGGGTACTTCTTTCAGAAATCTGTTTTGTGCATGTGAGCTATAGCTAATTAGCTCGAATGTTTAGTTTCATTACATCATTATTGTGCAATTTTCATAGAATCATAGAATCCTAGGGGTTGGAAGGGACCTCGAAAGATCATCTAGTCCAACCCCCCCTGCCAGAGCAGGGTCACCTAGAGCACATCACACAGGAACTTGTCCAGGCGGGTTTTGAATGTCTCCAGCCAAGGAGACTCCACAACCTCTCTGGGCAGCCTGTTCCAGTGCTCTGTTACTCTCACAGTAAAGAAGTTTTTTCTGATATTTACCTTGAACCTCCTATGCTCCAGTTTGCACCCATTACCCCTTGTCCTATCACTGGTCACCACTGAGAAAAGCTTAACTCCATCTTCCTGACACTCACCCCTTACATATTTGTAAACATTGATGAGGTCACCCCTCAGCCTCCTTTTTTCCAAGCTAAAGGAACCCAGCTCCTTCAGCCTTTCCTCATAAGGGAGATGTTCCACTCCCTTAATCATCTTTGTGGCTCTGTGCTGGACTCTTTCAAGCAGATCCCTGTCCTTCTTGAACTGAGGGACCCAGAACTGGACACAATACTCCAGATGCGGCCTCACCAATGCAGAATAGAGGGAGAGGAGAACCTCTCTTGACCTACTAACCACACCCTTTCTAATGCACCCCAGGATGCCATTGGCCTTCCTAGCCACAAGGGCACATTGCTGGCTCATGGTCATCCTCCTGTCTACCAGGACCCCCAGGTCCCTTTCACCTACACTACTCTCCAACAGGTCAGCCCCCAGCCTGTACTGGTACATGGTGTTTCTCTTCCCCAAATGCAAAACTCTACACTTGCCCCTGTTGAACTTCATCAGGTTTCTCTCTGCCCAACTCTCCAGCCTGTCCAAGTCTCTCTGAATGGCAGCACAGCCTTCTGGTGTGTCAGCCACTCCTCCCAGCTTAGTGTCATCAGCAAACTTGCTGAGGCTACATTCTGTACCCTCATCCAGGTCGTTGATGAAGATGTTGAACAACACCGGTCCCAGTACCGACCCCTGAGGGACTCCACTAGTCACAGGAAAGATCTTCCCTCGAGATCTTCCTCCCTTTTTCACCAAAATTCTTTAACTTCTGGAAACCTTCTGAAGTTCAGGCAATAGTTCCACCATGATCCTTCATCTAAAACACTACAATAGGCACACTGAAGCTTTCCTAGTCACAGGCTTGACATTTACCATATTTACACAATAAGGTAAAACGTATGCATGAGCCTTCCGCAACTCTTCATCACATTTCAGGTCTTAGTAACTCTCAGAATATGTCTATACTTCAGCTTTGCTAGAGGCAAGTCACGTTCAAGGGCTGCAAAGACACAATCATTTGTTTGCTTCTTTGCTCCTATATTGGCAATTCCACAGTCATCTTCCTATACTGCTTTGTCACCATCCCCATCCTATAACCTGCTTTACTTGCCTACGGAGATTTTTTTATGTTTGGAAAGAGAGTGAGTGTCACATACCCTTTAAGGGCTCATATATACAGACAGCTAGTTTCTGGATCTTTGCTTCTGCCCCAAGGGGTCTCTAGAATGGTGGGGCCAAATTGTTCTAGTACATGTTTTTAAAATGTATAGTGCAATGTGAATGCAGACCTTGGCCTCCTCCTTGCCTCTAAGGAGAGGAGGATGTGACCAATGCCTCACAGAAAACAAACATCACATACTGTGTCATGAATGCAATGACTGCACAGTCACCAGCAGATTCCATGGCCCCAAATTAGGGACAACCTATCCTAAAATGGGGTAAAAGACCCAAGATAGATGCATCATGCCATATGCCACCTGCCACTGACCAGTACAAAACATCAAGGGAAAGAATACAATAAAAAGCCAAGTGTAGGGCAATACACTTTCTGGTTGTAGCCTCCTATTTTCAGTCCCTAGCTAGCAAACTAAAGTCAGCAATGGTCCTTCAGTGCTTGATTGCATTAGTTGTTCATCTCAATGAATTGACCTTCCATCCAGCAGAGTTATCCTCCACGACTTTGGCTCTTTCTGAAATAATTTTAATTTTTTTTTTGTTTGTTTAAATTATCCTATGCAAATGACTTATATACATCAGTTGTACTGTGCCACAAAGTACCTCCTTTAAATTCCTTTTTAAAACTGACTACCTGATGATTTAATTAGATGATCTGTAGTTCTGGTATTTGACCAAGAAAAAAGCAGCTATCCCCTATTCTTTTTCTCCATAACATCCGTGATTTTAGAGATCCAAACTTCTGCAGAGAAAGGGCAGAGCCAACTAATGGAGAACTATAGAGGAAGAAATCCCACTCATTAAGGCTAGATGTGTTGTAACATGATAGTAGTTCTAAAGTGACATTGTTTGCATTCTTCTGCATCATATTTAATACAGAATTGTAAACTAGTTAGGATGGTAGTCACAAAAACAAAATTTTCTACAGTGTAGCAACTGCAAAGATTTACTTGTCCTTTTCTAGTACTGCACATTTTAGACCACCGACCTGACAGCCTGAGTGTGAAAACTAGCTTTTGACACATATTAGAGGGTAAATATCCTACAAAGAAAGAACATGCAATTATCTCTTTTTCCAAGACAAAAGTAATATCTACACTCCTGGGTTACAAGGGGAAAAAAAAAAAAAAAAAGGTGATTTCTTTTGTCCTTCTCACAGGAAAAAGGTTGTAACAATTGTCTCTAAGTTTACCATTTACGAAGACAAACTACTGGACTTAGTAGCATTTGTTTTTCCTCACAGTGGTATTTACACTCAGACATTTATCCTTTTTCAAAGATACTGATGTGATAATTACCAAAATGAAAATAGTCACACATTTCTTGAAGCCATTGGTTGGGGCTTTTACTAGCTCAGGTGCTTGCCATGCGATGCATATCTCCTTTTTAACTTGCTTTACTACTAACAGATAGTAGTGCCCTATTTCTGAGTTTTCAGCTCTCACGGACAAGCTGGCATTGACGGGCTGGTGATTCCTTTGCATATTTTTCTTGTTTCAGCCCTAGGAAGGCCTGTGAACAAAGGAAAGTGAAACTGCTACCTAACCAATGATCCTTTAACTTACAGCAAAAGTGACTTTCATCGTATCCAGGAGAGTAGCAACTCATCGTAATTTAGCATGGCTTGCATTTTAATCTGAATGTATGAAAGTAAGGCTCTGTTTTATGTTGAGACACGGGGTTATGTACGGGTTTCTATGCTCGTTTCATTGTGTGCATTTGAGCAGATCTTAGGCAGCCACTATCTCTGTCCCCTTTGTGCCTCAGGGTTTATTAATTGTGAACAATGGGTCACTGTCTCTGAGAATGAGGAGAGGCTAATGCTTCCTAAGTACATTATTGCCTATTCATTTGCCCCTAAAATCATTTGGCTGAATTTCATCTGTTCTTCCATCTGTGAAATCATCATTTAGCTGAATGGTGATTACGCAGAGTTGCTTTTCAGTTCTTCATTGCTGTTTAATAGCTGTGCTGTCTTTAAAATATTGACTTATTTATTCTATAGTTCAAATACTTGAATCAGCTGTGGCTTCATTTGCGATGAACCCTCTCCTTTTCCCATTGCTGAGTTGCACTGGTGGGAGCTCTAGAGTAGCTCTAGTACTGGAAAGTACTGGAGGGTTTTTTGTCTCCCTGTGTTCAGACCTGAAATGAACAACTTAAAATTTGTCTCTCTACACCAAAACCACCACTGTGGGTGTTGAACTGTAAGTGAATATGAACTAGGCTTGAGCAGTGTTGTAAGTAGCAACAATTAAATTTGACATAATTTTCATGTAACCTATACATTATCTAGTTTCTTCTTAACCACAGTGACCTTCTGTGGCCATAGAAAGCCTTAGATAAAATGAAATTAAGAAGAACTTCTATCTAGTACTTTGTTTTAATGCTTGCAGAAGTACCAAGGCCACACTGTGAAGTTTATTTCTTTACTATCTATATTAAAACCTCATCTGAACAGAATATTTTATTGTGTTCGTACTTGGGATGTATCAATAATATGACCATGCTTTTGTCTTCCATTGAAGCTAGTTTAAATTTGTAATACCATTTTTTCCTGAAGCTAGCCTTTTGGCAAAGAATTACATTCCTCTATTAATAAAACTAATCTATCTGGCAGCTGATTTCCTAGCAAGAATAAAATTTTAAAAGAAAGTGAAAGCTGTGTTGCCCTGCTAGTCCTAGACCAGTCAGTGTCAGGTTATTAAGCTGTTAACCATGACCAGCTTGTAGCAGGTACATCAAACTCCTGAGCCACAGCCAACCTGAGCCAACAATCCCTCTCCTATACTTGATAATCACTTGTCTAGTGGCTCATTTCCATCAGTAGCTTCAGGGTACTCTTTCTGCACAAACAAAAATGAGTATTGTCTTCTAAAACTGTTCGGCCACTGTCAGACAGATTTGTATTTTCCACATGTATGCTATTAACAATTAACAAAAAAGTGAGAAAACTTTCACTTAAAGTTGTCTGTATTTTACATTGTACCTCATCACAACTTACTCTCACATTTGAGAAGCACAATAAGTTGCTTTCAATGTCTTTCAAACAAATGAGCCACAGTTTTCAACTGCTGAAAAAAACCCAAACCGAACCAAACCAAAAAAACAAACAAACAAACAAACAAGCAAAACACATCTCCATTCGAGGAGGAAGAAAGAGTGACCTTGTTCCCTGACACAAGCTTTCCTACCCAAATGGAAATTAGTTCTACACAGCAAAATAAAAAAAATCTAATTGCAGGAAAGTTAGGCACATCTGATGTAGTATTTATTGGTGGATGTGTTATGTCAGGCTTGTAGCTCACCAAGGATACTGGGAACTTTCTATAGGAACAGGTTCTGGCACCTGCATTTCATAGTAAAATTACTGTAGAGCTGGCATAGCCAGGCACATATATGACCACAGTCCCTCTTGCTGCCGTTTAGGGAGATCATTATGAAGTTTCTTCAGGAAGGTATAAATACAAGCATGAAATTAACTGGGGTTTTGCTCAAAGTGGGTATAATCTTAGAATAAATAAATAATAAAAAAAATTAAATTCTTCTTAAACATCATAGTTGGAAGATTATTAAGCTTTTGGTAGACAATAATGAGACCTTCTTCTTCAGGTCACTAGTAAAGTCTTCCAAAATAGTTTTATAATGTTATATTAATGTAGATACTCATAAACCAACCTTGAGCTAAGCTATGTTTTAAAAGTTGTCCTTGAATTTCAGACGGTCATATCAATGGTGAACTATATTTAAAAATATTTACATACATCTTATATGACAAACCTGAAAAAGGAAATATTTTTTTTCTTTTTCCACAGTCCATTGTAGGCCTGTGCAAAGTCGTTTATTTTTAAAATGTAAACAGCCATATTGTTGGGAATGATGCCTGACTACTGATAAATGAGACATAATTAATTTTAGGGAGATTATTAAGGCATATTATAAGCCTAGTAATGAAAGTTCATTTGTCTTGTCTACTGATCATACTCCTAGGATGCATATAGATGGATGAAATATGCCCTATAACTTATAGCACTATGAACTTATATATTCTTGTCCATAGACGTTATGATGCTGACCTCCATTTGGCACTGACCAAGCCAAGTTTCTAAGAAACCTGCCTTGGCAAATCAACAGCAAGAGGTTAAACAGGTTAAATATATAGTTACAATTAATATCCACTTTTACTTTATGGGATCAAAAGTTCTGCCTATAAAGAGGATGAGCAAAAACTGAGTGTGGCAAAATTGCATATCTATTAGTCACAGTAACAGTCAGCACCAGTGAGACCACAGGAGCCCTCTTCATATTTCCAGTGCTAACTGAGTGTAATCAAAGTGTAATCTCAACTGTTTTACTCTATAATGTATCCTTCCCTTCCCCTACCTCCAATAAATGAAATGCAAAACTTCTCTCAGTGATATAATTCTATTTGTCTTTACAGCGGCAAACTTAAATGTTGAAGTTCAAGTTTCCTTTGACTAGTAGGCAAAGGCCTCTTTTTTTTTTAGTAAGG
Organism: Hemiprocne comata; assembly: GCA_020745705.1. Taxonomy (NCBI): domain Eukaryota; kingdom Metazoa; phylum Chordata; class Aves; order Apodiformes; family Apodidae; genus Hemiprocne; species Hemiprocne comata. Next base: position 139,763,052 of record CM036586.1, read on the forward strand.
CTTGGCCCTTCATAAAGCAGTGGCACTATGAATAACCCTACTGGTTCAGTTTTGGATTTTTAAGCAGCTTGGCCTAATCTTTACTACTCTTAACTAACATCCAGCTACTTCTGCAAACCACACTTTAACCAAATCTAGCTGTCAGCATTAGGTATGCCCCAGATCAACAACGTGAGCTGAAAGAGACCATTAAAGACATCCATATCAATGTAATTACCTTTGTATCAAATGCTATGGAGCCAGTTGATTGCTATGCTTATAGTGTGTCACTGCTCTTGAGAAAAGAATGCAAATAATTACAGTTCAGCTCCCACGATTGAGAAACCAGCTTCTCACCCATTTCAAAAGAAAAAACAGGGACCTTAAGGAGCCTTTTAGGAAGGGATATTTATTAATAGTGAAATTTCTTTAATAGTGGGATCCAAGTTCGTCATAAAGTGAATTCAGCCTACACCTCAAGTCATATTACAGCTCAACAGAAATACAGTGAATGGTAAGCTAATCATTTAGCAAGCTCCTTCTTCCAGCCACTGATAATCAGCCTCTCTTCAACCATCAATATAATTTTGCCCAGGCTCCCTGTTCTTTTTTAAATAGACATAAAAAAATGTTTGTCCTTCTGACATCTTGCTTAAGATGCAGCAGGTTGGAAAGCACCTGGTTACCCATGTTGTTTCAGAAAGAGTTTGGCGGGCTGTCTCTCTGCGGAAGT